>JAUIMM010001012.1:600000-1187500 GCA_031769625.1 Taudactylus pleione | reverse complement strand
GGAGGGGGTGGTGAGTAAGCTATGGACTGGAGGGAGCAGTGAGAGCTTCCAAGAGGTAAAGTGTGAGCTTTTGACTGGAGGGTGTAGTGACAGCTGTGGAGGGGGCAATGAGTAAGCTATGGACTAGAGGGAGCAGTGAGAGCTTTCAAGAGGTAAAGAGTGAGCTTTTGACTGGAGGGAGCAGTGAGAGCTCTAGAAAGCAGGCAGTGAGTAAACTATGGACTAGAGCAGTGTTGGCTAACCTTGACACTCCAGCTGTTGTGGAACTATATATCCCAGCATGCCCTGCCACAGTTTTAGCATGCCCTAATAGCAAAACTGTAGCAGTGCATGCTGGGTTATGTAGTTCCATAACAGCTGGAGTGTCAAGGTTAGCCAACACTGGACTAGAGGGAGCAGTGAGAGCTTTGAAGGGGTGAAAAGTGAGCTATTGACTGGAGGGTGCAGTGATAGCTGTGGAGGGGGCAGTGAGTAAGCTATGGACTAAAGGGAGCAGTGAGAGCTTTGAAGTGGTGAAAAGTGAGCTATTGACTGGAGGGAGCAGTGAGAGCTATGGAGGCAGCGATTAGTGATCTATGGACTGGAGGGAGCAGTGAGCTGTGTAGGACACAATAATTGAGTTATGGACTGGATGAGGCAATGAGTGACCTACAGTATGGACTGGAGGGAGCAGTGATAGCTGTGGAGGGGGCAATGAGTAAGCTATGGACTAGAGGGAGCATGAGAGCTTTCAAGAGGTAAAGAGTGAGCTTTTGACTGGAGGGTGTAGTGAGATCTGTGGAGGAGACAATAAGTGAGCTATGGACTAGAGGAGGCAGTGAGATCTGTGCAGGTGGCAATGAGTGAGCTATGGACTGGATGGAGCTCTGAGAGCTTTGGAGGGGGTGATGAGTGAGCTATGGAATGGAGGAAGCAATAAGAGCTGTGGATGAGTAATGAGTGAGCTATGGACTGGAAAGAGCAGTGAGAGCTGTGGAGGGGTGATGAGTGAGCTATGAACTGGAAGGGGTAGTGAGAGCTGTGAAGGGGTTATGACTGAGCTATAGACTGGAAGGAGCAGTGAGAGCTATGGAGGGGACAATAAGTGAGCTATGGACTAGAGGAGGCAATGGCTGTGGAGGTTGCAATGAGTGACCTACAGTATGGACTGGAGGGAGCAGTGATAGCTGTGGAGGGGGTGTTAAGTAAGCTATGGACTGGAGACAGCAGTGAGAGCTTTGAAGGGGTGAATAGTGAGCTATTGACTGGAAGTAGCAGTGAGAGCTGTGGAGGGGGTGAGGAGTGAACTATGGAATGGAAAGAGCAGTAAGAGCTGTGGAGGAGTAATGAGTTAGCTATGGACTGGAGGGAGCAGTGATAGCTGTGGAGGCGACAACAATTTAGCGATGGACTGGAGGAGGCAATTAGTGAGCTATGGACTGGAGGAAGCAGTGAGAGCAGTGGAGGGGTGATGAGTGAGTTATGGACTGGAGGGAGCAGTGAGAGCAGTGGAGGGAGCAGTGAGAGCAGTGGAGGGGTGATGAGTGAGCTGTGGACTGGAGGGAGCAGTGACAGCTGTGGAGGGGTGATGAGTGAGCTGTGGACTGGAGGGAGCAGTGAGAGCTGTGGAGGGGGTATTGAGTAAGCTATGGACTGGTGGGAGCAGTGAGAGCTGTGGAGGGTCGATGAGTAAGATATGGATTGGAAAGGGCAGTGAGCGTTTTGGAGGGGGCAATGAGTGAGCTACATTATGGACTGGAGAGGGCATTGAGAGAGATATAGAGGGAGCAGTGAGATAGATATGCTGCACTCCAAGGCTGTGGACTTTCACTTTCCTGACATATGCACTTGGCTTCCACAACAAATTTCAGAGACTGGATGCTATTTCAGAAGTAGGGGATAGAGTTAAAATTCACCAGCACCTCCTGCTCCTGAATCACCTCGCACATTCCCAGAGCTCACAAAGAGTGAAAGGTAAGAGTCAATGCCTCTCCACTTTCACATTTTCTCCTAAATAGTCCCTTTTGTGATTGATCACCAGGGCCGTAACTAGGGTAGTGCGACCAGTGCCATGGCACAGGGCACCGCAGGGCAGGGGGCGCTGTTGGGTCTATCAATTTTCCTGTTTATTATCACTCTCACTTGTAGATTCCTCCTTTTATGCCCAGCATCTCCTGGTCTCCCCTATCTCTTCCCTGGCCCTTCCCCATGAAGCCATGGCCCTTTTTCAGGTGCACTATATTATGTCCCTATTTAAAAATGGGGGGGTGGGCGCCAATGCTCTCTCTGGCACAGGGCACCAAAAAGTCTAGTTACGGCTCTGTTGATCACATGATCAAGAGCTCTCTTCATATGTTCCTTGTCTCTCTCTCTCTGGTTACTGGTCACAGACCTAGAAGTGCCCATAGGAGAGCACTCTTCTATCTTAATAATGACATTCACAGATGGCGCCAAAGATGGCGACTGCTATCAGTTCTTTTCCTTTGTTCCATTTAAGAGGTTTTAAACATTTCCATAAGAAAATCTCCTTGGAAAATAAACATGATACTTATAGAAATTACTACAATAATGTATGACAAAAAAAGAATGATGTAATTAAATCCAATGTGAGGTATAAAGATACTGAACATGTAAGAACAAGACATTGGTCACCTTCCAACTTTTTCTCGTTCTCAGTCAGAGCTTCATCACTTTTCAGAATGTTGGTTTCAATTGATTTTTTGGACATCAGGTAATCCTTCAGTACTGTGTCAGCCTGCAGGACGTCAAACAGAATGTTATAAAAGGGACATGTTCCCAGGGTCCAAGAACATAAGACATTCAGCCAGTTATAAGGCTGACATAACCACTTTGTTAGACTGTGTTCAGATAAAGAGCTTTGGGCCTGATTCAGAGCCGCTCGTAAGCGGCCGCTCGTTCACTCCGAGCGATGTTTGCCCAACTGCGCATGCGTACGGATCGTAATACGGATGCGCGAACCAGTCAGTGCGGCCGAAAATCGTGTGCTCGCAAAATAGCGAATGCCTGCTAATTTGAGTGACAGAATGAGGCGTTTGTGGGTGATAACAGGGGAAGGTGCTTGAAAACGGGGAGTGGAGATCCGAACGCAGGCGTGCTTAAAGGTCAAAACGGGCGTTTTAAGGGTGTGCATAATTAATACAGCAGCGTCATCCCTCACGTCACTGGGTTATTTTATAGCCAGAACTGCTCGCAAAATTGTGGTAGCAAAAACCAAAACACAAGAATAGCGAGCAGTTCATACCCTGGTCGATTCACTCGATTAATCTAAAAATAGCGGACATGACGTAGGATACGATATTTTTTCAAGAAACGACCGCAAGTTTTGTTCGCTCGTTCAGACATAGAGGCGTGAACAGACCGCAAAGAGCGAACGGTTGATTTGAATAGCCACCCCTATTTTCTGGACGAGCGAGCGCTAATTGCGTCCGGCTCTGAATCAGGCCCTTTGTGTTAAATTTATTTCACTTGAATTCCCATCCAGTTTGTAGAATTCCCATAGAATTAATGTATGCATTGAAGTGAATGAGAAAAGATAATATTGGGAGGTTTACATTACTAGTCAAATGGGTTAGTTATAGAACAGTCAGGCATCGGGGCACCATGCTGGATGTGTCAGGTGTATTCCGAGTGATCCTGCATTTGTGGTGTTGCCATGTGCCTGGGGTCCTCAGCAGCGCTAACTGGCTCCTTTTCACATCAATACAGATTCTGAAATGTTTTTTTATCATAGTGACAGATCACTCTGCATGTATATTAATTAAATATTGCTAAGCTTTCAACATTAGGCATAATAAAAGTGCTAAGAAATAAATTAACTTATTTAAATACTCTATTGATGTGTGATAACTAGTTATGTTTTGGGGAGACATGGAAACAAACACAAAAGAGAAATTAAAAAAAATCAAGATAATTTGAAATACATCTGACGAACCCAGTTTGATGTTTAAATGTCTGACTATTCTATAACTAGAGCATTGGACTAGTAATGGAAAACGCCATCAATTAGGTGTCTCACAACTGTTTCAAAGGGGTTGAACTGTGGAAATACAATTGAAATACTTGGGTCCCCAAATTGTTTGTGTTTTTATTTTTTTTTACATTTTGGTCATTTTAAAATGATCTCTTGGTGTTTGAAGTAGGGGTGTGCACCGGCCACTTTTCGCGTTTTGTGTTTTGGTTTTGGATCTGGATCTTTCTTCGTGTTTTGGATCTGGAATGGTTTTGCCAAAACCACCCTTCCGTGTTTTGGGTTCTGGGTTTTGTGTTTTGGATCTGTATTTTATTTTAAAAAAGCATAAAAACAGCTAAAATCACAGAATTTTTGGTTTTTTCTGCTCCTATGCTATTATTAACCTCAATAACCTTAATTTCCACTTATTTCCAGTCTATTCTGAACACTTCACAATATTGTTTTGAGGCCAAAAGGTTGCAACGAGGTAGCTGGATGACTATACTAAGCGACACGAGTGGGCGGCACAAACACGTGTCCCATCTAGGAGTGGCACTGCAGTGGCAGACAGGATGGCAGTTTGAAAAACTAGGCCCCAAACAGTACATAAAGCAAAGAAAAAAAAAAGAGGTGCAAGATGGAATTGTCCTTGGGTCCTCCCACCCACCCTTTTTTGTATAAACAGGACATGCACACTTTAACAAACCAATCATTTCAGCGCCAGGGTCTGCCACATGACTGTTGTTGAAATGACTGGTTCGTTTGGGCCCCCACAAATCAAGCTGGCAATTAATCTGTCCCTGCCCAAACTGGCTCTACCGAGGCAAGATGTCGTCCTCATCCTCCTCATCCACTGATTCTTCACCATCTTCAGTGTTGTGTACATCCTCATCCTCACAGAGTATTAATTCGTCCCCGCTGGAATCCACCACAACAGGTCCCTCTGTACGTTCTAGAGGCTGGTCTCCCTGGAAGAGTTGATAATTCATTTTTATGAACATCATCTTCTCCACATTTTGTGGAAGCAACCTCCTACACCTTTCGCTGACAAGGTTCCCAGCTGCACTAAACACTCTTTCGGAGTACACACTGGAGGAGGGGGGCAACTCAGGTAAAACAGAGCCAGTTTGTACAGGGGCCTCCAAATTGCCTCTTTTTCCTGCCAGTACAAGTACGGACTGTCTGACATCCCTACTTGGATGCTGTCACCGATGTAATCCTTTAACAGACAGATGCACGCTTGTCGCTGCTGCTTTGAGGATGCAAGTGCGGCTACAGCCCACACAATTCACAAAGACAGAAAAAAGAAGAAGAATATTTTTATTGTTTGTGGAGCGCACTTTGAGGGTTACACCATCCTTTAACAGACAGACGCACGCTTGTCGCTGCTGCTTTGAGGATGCAGGTGGAATCTAGACGGGATTTGGAACCGGGACACACTACCTCCATCAATTGTCTAAATCCCACTGCACTAATGGCGGATACCGGACGCACGTCTAACACCAACATAGCAGTCAAGGCCTCAGTTATACGTTTTGCTTCAGGATGACTGCTGTCGTACTTCATCCTCATCGCTAGGGACTGTTGGAGGGTCAATTGTTTAGTAAAAGTAGTGATGTTCCTACTTTCTCTCTGGGATGATGAACAACTCCCAGCAGCAGCAACAGCACTAGGAGGAAGTGGTTCTTGATCTTTCCCTAGTTTATTTTTATCGGAGAAAGTTTGGTCCTCCATTTATGTTATATTGATATATACGTGCGGCTAAAGCGCACACAAACACAGAAAATATTTTTTTATTTTTGCTGGAGAGTAGTGCACTTTGTGGGTTACACCACCCTTTAAGAAATGAGCCAGCCGGCTCTTTACTTATGGGAGACAGGCGCACGCTTGGCGCTGCTCCTTTGTTGATGCACGTGCGGCTACTGCGCACACAATTCACAAACACAGAAAATATTTTTTTTTTTGGTTTGGACTGGAGTGTACTTTGGGAGTTACAGCACCCTTTAACGGTCATGCCAGCCGGCCCTTTACTTATGACATAGGCGCACACTTGGCACTACTTTGTTGATGCACGTGCGGCTACTGCGCACACAATTCACAAACACAGAAAAAATATTATTTTTTTAGCACTTGGGGGGAGCACCCCTGATGGACAGAGCACCCCCTGGACAACACTACAGCACCCCTTTAGGACTGGGACACTGCACAGGACTTTGGAGTGGACACAGCCCCTATGGAGAACTGACTGCACAACACAGTCCAGCCAGCCCCTATGGACTTTGAAGTAGTGGACACAGCCCCTATTAACAACAGCAGCACAGCACAACACAGCCAGCCCCTATGGACTTTGAAGTAGTGGACACAGCCCCTATGGACAACAGCAGCACAGCACAGCGCAGCACAGCACAACACTACTCTGCACTACACTACACAGCCCAGCCAGCCCTAACTCCCACCCTCCCTCTTCACTGTCCACAGCAGAGTGAGAAAATGTCGCCGACGCGGGTACCTTATATAGGATCCAAAACCCGCGAGACCCGGAAGGCGGGATGATGACGTTTTGCCTCGATTTCAGATCCGAGTCAGGTGGGAAAAGTCGAGCCTGACTCGGATCGGCCTCGGATCGGGGGGGTTCGGATTTCAGAAATCCGAACCCGCTCACTCCTAGTCTGAAGCATCTCCAAGATCAATTTACTGAATAAATCTTTCTACGACTCAGCTGTTTAATATTTATACAGAGAAAGGATGGGTATTGCAAAGCTGCACACAGGCTATAGATATATGATGCATGCACGCAGGCTATAGATATATGATGCATACACGCAGGCTATAGATATATGATGTATACACGCAGGCTATAGATATATGATGTATAGACGCAGGCTATAGATATATGATGTATACACGCAGGCTATAGATATATGATGTATAGACGCAGGCTATAGATATATGATGTATAGACGCAGGCTACAGATATATGATGTATACACGCAGGCTATAGATATATGATGTATACATGCAGGCTATAGATATATGATGTATACATGCAGGCTATAGATATATGATGTATACACAGGCTATAGATATATGATGTATACACACAGGCTATAGATATATGGTGTATGCACGCAGGCTAGATATATATGATGCACGCACAGTACCAGATTAAGGTCCAAACGGGCCTGGAGCTGAAATTTATAAAGGGCCTATTGTGTACTTCTGCAGGAGGCATGACCAGCATGATGGGGGTGTGACCAGTGCTGTGGGGCTTTGGTGCACGCACACACACATAAAAAATAAACAGATAAAGTATGTAACCACTAAACTGGCTAAAATTTTTCCAAAAATATCCCCAAAATTGTCGATTTTTTTTTATTATCAAATTATGTAAATAACAGGTATTTAAACCTGATTTAATATTTTTTTTTAACAAAAAGACAAAACCAAGTTTAAATGGCTATTATTGTATAATGTGATATTTAAAAAAAAAAAAGATAGTTTTATAGTTTAAAAAAAAAAAACTTTACTGTATTAGAGACGAAGTGTGGACCAGGTGGGACGGAGCAAGAGGGGCTGGGATGGGGGTTGGCGGGGTGGAGTTGTGGCAAAGTGGGTGGGGCACGGCAGGACAGTGTAGAGGGCGGAATGGTGGGCAGGGATAAACGCTGTACATAGACACAATACACATACACCCACAGTATGACCGTGTATACATTATACATATATACATACCCAGTGTGTGTGTATATACATATATATGAATCGGTACATCGGTGGGGCTAATACAGGGGTGTCTTAAGAGAGGAGGGGACCCGATGTGGCTAGCCTGCCACCGCAGAGTCAGTAGACTCTGGGCACTAAAGTGTGCCCAGAGTCTACTGCGCATGCACAGAACGCCGGAAAAATGGTTGCGGTGGCCATTTTCCGGTGTCCTGGGCAGTGCTGACACCCGACTTGGGACCATGGATGGGTGAGTTTTAGATAATATGGGTGCAGGGTGTGTGGTGCAGGGCCTCTCTGGACCCTGGGGCCCGTGTGCACCGCACACCCTGCACCCATTATAGATACGTCCCTGGGCTAATGATAGGTGTTGGTATTTAGACGCCTATCATTAGTCCCATGCCAGGCTTTCACTGTCGGGAAGCTGGCGGTCGGCATTTCGACTGTCTGCTTCCTGACTACATCCCACAAACACTGCCCAATCACTGTGGCCAGCAGTGATTGGGGGCAGAGTGGAGCTGTGGCTGCTGGGAGTTGCTAGGCTGCTTGGCCGCTGTGGCCTGCAGTGATCGGGATAAATTGGGGGTGGAGCTGCGGGGGCAGAGGGGCTGGCACGTGGCTAAAAAAATATTTTCAAACTTTTAATAATTAAAAAGAAATAAAACATTCCTTTTAAATGGAGAATAATCCTTAACAATTGAAAATTGTGCTTACCTGGCGGTCACTTCTATGTTCCATCTGGTCTCTTCTGATCGGCAGCCAGCAGCTATTGGGTGAGGGGGCAGAGGCACACATGGATAAAGGGGGCAGATGCACAAATGGGAAAAGGGAACAGGGGTATACATAGAGAGGGGACAGAGTAACAGATATGAAGGGGGGACAGGGACAGATATAAAGGAGGGGGGTCAGAAGCAAAAATATGGGGATGGGGCAAACGCACAGGTATGGGGAAGGGGCAGTAAAAGATGCAAAAGGGTTAAAGCACATATAAGGAGGGGCAAAGGCAAAAATATGGTACTCTGAATGAGGCACAGATATGGGAAGCAGCAGTGGCACATTTATGGGGAAGGGGGTAAGGAGCACAGCAACATAGGAGAGGGCAGAAGCACATATATGGGGAGGGGGAAGAGGTTGGAATGGGCGATGGGACAGAAGAGAAGGGCTGGGCCACCTCTGTGTATGGCAGCGCTGTCTCACCCACATTGCCATCTTCTGTGTGCAGTGCAAGCACACACTATGCCCGGCCAGGGGGAGCAGGAGAGGAGAGCTGGGGGCGGAGCATCTGTAGTGGAGCTTATGCGGTGGGAGACCTGAGAGGAGCGACATGCAGGAGACAGGGGGGCCAGCACTCCCTGCTTCTCATTATCTGGCAGCAGGTAGCAATGATCACTGTGGGGGAGGGAGGGGTCGCGACCCGCGGGAGGGGGAGGGGCTTGTGCTTGGGGGCGGAGCCTCAGACGGCCACCGGCAAGCTGCTGCTGTAGCAGGAATTGTTTTATCCTATGTATCAGTACACTACAGCAGTGAGGTGATGATGGGCCTGTTTTAATGGGCAGCCTGGAGCTGAAGCTCCACCCGCCCCATTGTTAATCCGGCCCTGTGCACGCATGCAGGCTATAGATATATGATGTATACACACAGGCTATAGATATATGATGTATACATGCAGGCTATAAATATGTGATGTATACACACAGGCTATAGATATATGATGTATACACGCAGGCTATAGATATGACATGTGCATGCAGGCAGCTTTGCAATGCGATCCTTGCAATCATGCAAATGCAGCAGGAGGTGTATGACACCCCTGTATGACACCCCCTGCTACATTTGTGATCCCAACACTGCGATTGAGGTTGCAGTGCTGGAATCACCATTGCGACCATCCTTGGTCATTGGTCACGATGGTGGACAGCGGTGGGCCAGTTGAGTAAGCCTCAGCTTACTCAGGTTGGCTGGCTTGCGAGCCCAGCAGATTGCATACATCTACGCTGGCCAGTCCTGGAAAACAAGACGGACACACTCTGGGCCTGATTCAGAGCCGCTCGTTCGCTCTGAGCGATGTTCGCACATCTGCGCATGCGTATGGGTTGTACTGCGCATGCGCCAACCAGTCAGTGCGGTCGGAAATCGTGTGCTCGCAAAACAGTGAGGGCCTGCTAATTTGAGTGACAGGAGGAGGCGTTTGTGGGTGGTAACAGGGGAAGGTGCTTGAAAACGGGGAGTGGAGATCCGAACACAGGCGTGCCAAACGGTCAAAACAGGCGTTTTATGGGTGTGCATAATTAACAAAGCAGCGTCATTGACCACGTCCGTAGGGTGTCTTTTAGCCTGAACTGCTCGCATGATTGCGGTAGGAAAATGCTACCACAAGAATAGCGAGCACTTCATACACTTTTCGATGTACTTGATTAATCTAATAAATAGCGGAGATGACGTATGATGCGAGCGGCCAGGGGGCGTCTTTACAAAATAGAGAGCGCATGTCTCGTTCGCTCACTCAGACATAGAGGCATCAACAGACCGCAAATAGCGAGCGCTCAATTTAAATAGCCAGCCCATTTTTCAGAACGAGCGTCCGCAAATAGCGTCCGGCTCTGAATCAGGTCCTCTGTTCCCAGGAACGCCAGCCGATCCCGCCCCTTAAATATCTCTGCCTGTTAGCAGGACCCATTCTGCACATAGTCAGGAATCTGCATACAGTAGTGCTGAATTAGCCCCTCAGTTATGTTGTGATGTAAGTTATAGATTGATATGCCAATAACAGATGCAGTAATCAGTAAATCTAATTATAGGAAACAGCAACTTTAATCCCTGTGTCTGCAAATTGACCTTTAGTTTATGACCCCTTTTGTCTATCGCCTCTCATATATTGGATGAGAAGCCCTCCTGCGCTGCCTACACCATCCATAGTGCAAAATAGGTAACTGAACTAGCAGTGGTGTCCCTCCCCGCGGTGTCACCCGGTGCGGGGAGGGACATCATGAGCACGGCGCAGCCGTGTGCGCCCCAAAAAGGGGCGTGATCTTCTGAGCAGGGGAGTGGCCTCACTGCCAGATTCCTCCATGGTCCTGTTCTTAATATTACTGGGGGGGGGTTCTGACTGCTCTGTGTTGCAGTGCCGGCTTCCTCGGGAGCTGGGTGCTGCACTTAATACTACAATGCAGCACCTGGCTCCTGTCCTCAGCGGGTGACACCACCTGCAGCCCTCTTGTGACAGCACTGATCTCTAGGACCTGCTGGAGCTGAGCAGGAGGCTTGACCATCAGGGCCGGAGCAAGGTCTCTAGGCCAGTGATTCCCAACCTTGGTCCTCAAGGCACACTAACAGTCCTGGTTTTAGTGATATCCAGGCTTCAGCACAGATGGTTAAATTAAAATAACTAAGGTACTAATTAAGTCACCTGTGCACAACTATGGCTATCCTTAAAACCTGGACTGTTAGTGTGCCTTGAGGACGCTCTAGGCGCCCTAGACAAAGTTACACAACACCGCCCTTGCTCCCGTGCAGGACAGTCATGTTGCTGGAAAAAAGTTGTTATAGTCCGTTACTAAAGTAATACCTGACTGCTCTGTCATGGGGTCTAATTCAGACGTTGTATGTCTTCACAAATAGAGCTTTTTCTTTTCCTCCGCGCACGAGTCTGAATCGCTTTTGCGCACGCTATCAGTCTTTAATCACACTGTGATTGGCAGGCAGGGAGCGTTTTGGGATGGCTATGGGGAGTGTCAGACAAAAATTCAGGCGTGTTTCAACAGTTTTGGGAGTGTGTCACATCCTGCGTCTGTGATCCCGTACGCAGGTAACATGTCTCCAACATCTCAGCCATTCCGAGTACCATCTACACCTAGTGCTGCCTTCTTTAGATAAGTGGCAACCATAAAATACAGACACTATCGCAATGACCGCCATAGAGCACATCCAGAATCCCACACTGCACAGACAGCAACCTACTACACACACATATATATATATATATATATAACAAAAAGGGTCCCAAATAGCACGCTAATGAGGGACCAAACCAGCACACATCGTTATATTCAATCACCATAAAGTCTTTTTAATGCTTGAAACAGTGCATGGAGAGGACAAAGTTCGTAAATGCTCACAAGGGAATCAAAAACAAGCTATGCAGCATAATGAGGCAATACTTATCAGCTTAGGCACATATTGCAGTAAGAATCAAGCCAGGGAGCATAGCTCAGAACCTCAGTAGCCCCGACAGCCGTTTCGTGTCTACCTTCATCAAGGGACTTAATGTCTACTATGCGATAACCAGTATATTTACCTGCCAAAATTGGCACACTGACACCTAAAGTGAACTCACCTGGATCCGTTCAGCGAACAGCAGCGTCCTCCATGAATGCAGCTCCACGCGCACGGCCATATATTTATATATATATATATATATATATATATATATTTATTTTATTTTTTTTATTATTATTATAGAGATGTGCACCAACCCCAGTGTTTTGGTTTTGTATCTGTATCTCCTAGTGTTTTGAATCTGGGTATGGTTTTGCCAAAACCACCCTTCTGTTTTGATTTTGGTTTTGGATCTGTATTTTTTCAAAAAATATCATAAAAACAGCTAAAATCACATAATGTGAGCCTGTTTTTTATCCTATTACAGTATTATTAACCTCAATAACATTTATGTCCAGTCATTTCCAGTCAATTTTGACCACCTCACAGCTCACAATATTGATTTTGTTCCATCTAGTTTAGGGCCAAAAGGTTGCATCCAGCTAGCTGGCTGACTAAGCTAAGCCACAGTAGTGGGCGGCACTAATATGTGGCAGTTCAGCTTCGAACATGGCGCAGAGTGGCATTGCAGTGGTAGACAGGATGGCAGTTTACTAAAACTATAGTACCCCTAGGAATTTTAAAAACCAAGAATATTTTCCTTAAGTAGGTCACAGGCCTGACGGAGTTGAAATACATTTATGGACTGAAGAAAGGGAAAGGACGGAAAGAATGATTAGTTTTTAATCTATTTAATTTAATGTTTTGATTCTTTAAAAAGAAGAGCAATCTAGGATCAAGTTCTTCAGATCCTAAAATACATTATATATATATATATATATATATATTTATTTATTTATTTATTAGGTGGCCTTGCTTGTGGAGGTGCTGCTAGAACAAACTATAAACAGACATTTACTAGTTTGTACTCAGGGAGGTTATTAGGGATAATGGGACCAAGACTGCCTGTCTCCCGGCATCGGGAAAATTTCAGGCGTCTAGATATAGACGCCTGTCATTTAGCCCATGTCGGGATAAAGCAGTCGGGAAGGCGGCTGTTGGTATAATGTCAGCCGGTTTTCCGATTGCATCCCCTTCCATCCAGGTCTCACCTGGAGTGCACTGACCACAACAAATCTTTCTATTCATCAGACCTCCTGCTAGGAAATGACAATCAGCATCTAATTTCCTGCAGTCACAGAAGCTGGTCATGTCTTATACAGGCATATTCAAGAAGTGCATTTAAACACATATAAAATACAAATACATTCAGACATGTCATAGACTATACTACTCTGCTTTATACACCAATGCATTGCAGATGCAGTGCTCTACCGCAAAATATGTGTATATTAATATAGTTTATTATAAACCATGTGCAGTGTTTGTGCTTTTATACTGTGTCCACACTGGGGCTTTAACTCTTTCAGTGCTGGTGATACTGGGCGCTGCTCTCCCAGTCCTCCAGCAGGCTGCAGTACAAGTGCCTCTCCTAGCCCTGCCGGCTCGAACTGCTGCGGCTCTCCTAATTACCTGGCCACCATACTTAAAAACACATTTGACACTCAGCGCCCAATAACAGTTATATATTTACAATGGGTCCCTAGCAACTGTATATTTCAAATATGGTGCAGCAGCAAGGGAGTTAACCCATTTAGTGCCATAGCAAATATTTTACCCACGTCTGGCCAGGCTCCGGCCACAAGGACATTCACAGTTTAACAAACCAATCACTTCAGCTACAGGGATTGCCACTTGTGGCTGAAATGATTGGTTTGTTTGGACCCCCACAAAACAAGCTGCCAATGCGCAGTGGATATTGGTGGCAATGATACACAAACTGGCTTTACAATACTTTACATGTTGTCATCATCATTGTCATCCCCATCAATGTGTGCATCTTCCGCTTCTTCACACAATATGAATTAGTTCCCGCTGGAATCCACCATTACAGAGTCAGAGACGCTTCTGTATTTTTTGGACTTAATTGCTGGTAAAGGTCTTCCTAGTGGAATTTGTAATTATTTTTGATGATCATCTTTTCCACATTTTGGGGAAGTAACCTCCTACGCCGATCACTGACAAGGTTCCCGGCTGCGCTGAAAACTCTTTCAGAGTACACACTGGAGGGTGGGCAACTTAAGTACAGCAAAGCCAGTTTGTGTAAGGGACTCCAAATTGCCTCTTTTCCTGCCAGTAGTGAAACAGACTGTCTGACCTGCCTATTTGTATGCTATACCTAAATTAGTCATCCACCATTCTCTGAATGGTGACCGTAACAGACAGAGTCACCGTAGACATGTCACTCATTGTAGGCAGTTCTTTCAGACCCAACCAGATGTCATTAGGGTTTGCTGACTGATCTGCATCACCATTTTTTTCCTGGCAGATGCAGAAACTGATGGAGGAGATGCTGCCATGTCAAGTTCTGCTTGAGCTGACAATTTTTTCACCACCAGCTCTTTGCATCTTTTCAGATTTATGTCCATCGGAAAGAAAGACACAAGGTATGACTTAATCCTAGGATCAAATATGGTAGCCAACATATAGTGATCTGAATTCAAGAGATTGATGACCCTTGGATCCTGGTGAAGTGAATGAAGGGCTTGATATACAAGCCCAACATACTTAGTGGAATCGCTCCGTTTCAGCTCCTTCTTCTGTTCTCTAGCTGGTTTTGCAATAGTCTGATTAGGGGAATGACCTGACTCAAGCTGGCAGTGTCTGAATTGACTTCATGTGTGGAAAGTTTGGAGGGCTGGAGAACGTTGCATAACACGGAAATCACTCTCCACTGCACTTGAGTCAGGTGCATACCCCCTCCTTTGCCTATGTCATAGGTGGATGTATAGGCTTGAATGGCCTTTTGCTGCTCCTCCATCCTCTGAAGCATATAGAGTGTTGAGTTCCACAGAGTCAGAAGGTCTTGCTTCAGGTGATGGCAGGGCAGGTTCAAGAATGTTTGCTAGTGCTTCAGTCTTTGGCATGCAGTCGCTGAATGGCGAAAGTGGGCAAAAATTTTCGGGCCACCCAAAGCATCTCCTGCACGCCCTTGGCATTTGTCAGAAAATTCTGCACCACCAAATTTATTGTGTGAGCAAAACATGGAACGTGCTGGAATTTGCCCAGATGTAATGCCCGCACAATATTGGTGGCATTGTCAGATATCACAAATCCCTAGGAGAGTCTAAGTGGGATAAGCCATTGGGCGATGATTTCCCTCAGTTTCTCTAAGATGTTGTCGGCAGTGTGCCTCTTACTGAACCCGGTGATACACAGCGTTGCCTGCCTTGAAACAAGCTTTCGTTTCTGAGATGCTTCTACTGGTGACGCTGCTGTTGTTGCTGCGTAAGGCGATACATGTACCCAGTGGGCTGTAACAGTCATATAGTCCTTGGTCTGCCCTGTTCCACTTGTCCACATGTCTGTGGTTAAGTGGACATTGGGTACAACTGCATTTTTTAGGACACTGAGGACACTTTCTGATGTCTCTGTACATTCTCGGTATCGCCTGCCTAGCGAAGTGGAATCTAGATGGCATTTGGTTCATGGGGACACACTACCTCCATCAATTGTCTAAATCCCACTGCACTAATGGCGTATACCGGACGCACATCTAACACCAACATAGCTGTCAAGGCCTCAGTTATCAGCTTTGCAACAGGATGACTGCTATTGTACTTCATCCTCCTCGCAAAGGACTGTTGGATGATCTATTTCTTAGTAAAAGAAGTAGTGGTGTTCTAACTTCTTCTCGGGGATGATGAACGACTCCCACCAGCAATGGCAGCAGTATGCGTAGCAATGAAGGATCCTCTGGAGGAATCCGGATAGGAGAGGAGTCAGTCATGCCAGTGACATGGCCTGCAGGACTACTTCCGATAATGATTGAGTAGGAAATTGATGAGGAGGGAGTTGACGGTGTGGTTTGCAGGCGCTTGGATACAACAGGACAAAGGGATTTAGGTGTCCCTGGACTGCTTACGGTCTTAGCCAGTTTCTGAACTTGACAGTAACTTTTTATGAACATGATGCAGGTGATGTATACGGGAGGATGTTCCTAGGTGGTTAACTTCCTTACCCCTATTTATTACACCTTTACATATGCAACATATGGCAAGATAGTAGTTGTCCGGATTTGGACTGAAATATTTCAAGTCCAAAGAGGTGGTATGTTTGGACTTCTGCCCAGGCATCACCATGATGGGCTTTTTTATCCCATGGACAACAACTGTCTCCCCTCGGTGCCTGATTTAAACAAACCACCTCACCATCAGAATCCTTCTCATCAATTTCCTCCTCAGCGCCAGCTACACCAGTATCCTCATCCTGTTGTACTTCAACAGTGACATCTTCAATTTGAATATTAGCAAGTGGACTGTGGGTGCTACTTTCAGCACTTGCAGAGGGCATGCAAATGGTGGAAGGAGCCACCTTTTCCCGTCCAGTGCTGGGAAGGTCAGGCATCGCAACCACCACCACACTTGGACACTACTTGGGGATTTGTGATATCTTCTTAGAATTAGAACGCACAGTTCTTCGCTGTGCTTTTGCCAGCTTAACTAATTTCATTTTTCTAGTGGGAGGAGGAGGACTTCCATCGTCATGTGAAGCTGAACCACTAGTCATGAACATAGGGAAGGACCTTAGCCGTTCCTTGCCACTCCGTGTCGTAAATGGTATATTGGCAAGTTTAGGTTTCTCCTCAGACGATTTCAATTTATTTTTGAAGGTCATTTTACTGAACTTTGGCTTTTTGGATTTTATATGCCCTCTACTATGACATTGGGCATTGGCCTTGGCAGACGACGTTGATGGCATTTCATTGTCTATGTCATGACTAGTGGCAGCAGCTTCAGCACTAGGAGGAAGTGGTTCTTGATCTTTCCCCAATTTATTTTTATCCTCCAAAATTTTATTCTCCATTATTTTTATGGAGTGAATCACCCCTGTAAAAATATTTATTTTTCGGGGCAGTAGCCCTCCTTGGAATACAGCATCACAGGATCCCTGCGCAGCTACGCCGATGACAGTGACATCTACACAGACAGTGACAGCTACGCCGATGACAGTGACATCTAGACAGACAGTGACAGCTACGCCGATGACAGTGACATCTACACAGACAGTGACAGCTACGCCGATGACAGTGACATCTACACAGACAGTGACAGCTACGCCGATGACAGTGACATCTACACAGACAGTGACAGCTACGCCGATGACAGTGACATCTACACAGACAGTGACAGCTACGCCGATGACAGTGACATCTACACAGACAGTGACAGCTACGCCGATGACAGTGACATCTACACAGACAGTGACAGCTACGCCGATGACAGTGACATCTACACAGACAGTGACAGCTACGCCGATGACAGTGACATCTACACAGACAGTGACAGCTACGCCGATGACAGTGACATCTACACAGACAGTGACAGCTACGCCGATGACAGTGACATCTACACAGACAGTGACAGCTACGCCGATGACAGTGACATCTACACAGACAGTGACAGCTACGCCGATGACAGTGACATCTACACAGACAGTGACAGCTACGCCGATGACAGTGACATCTACACAGACAGTGACAGCTACGCCGATGACAGTGACATCTACACAGACAGTGACAGCTACGCCGATGACAGTGACATCTACACAGACAGTGACAGCTACGCCGATGACAGTGACATCTACACAGACAGTGACAGCTACGCCGATGACAGTGACATCTACACAGACAGTGACAGCTATGCCGATGACTGACAGGCGATTTTTGTTTTTATGACAGTGACAGCTACGTCGATGACATTGAGAGCGACAGCTACGCTGGTGACAGTGACAGGTTTTGTTTTATGAAAGTGACAGTGACTCTAGGCCGATGACAGTGAAAGCAACAGCTACGCCGATGAGAGTGACAGCAACGCCGATGAGAGTGACAGCTATACCGATGACAGTGACAGCAACGCCGATGAGAGTGACAGCTATACCGATGACAGTGACAGCAACGCCGATGACAGTGACAGGTGTGTTTTTTTTCGGGGCAGCAGCCCTTGACAGACAGCAGCACAGCACTGGACAACAGTAGCCAGCCAGCCCCTATGGTCAGCGTCAGTCAGCAGCAACCAACACACAAATCCCAGCCCCCTCCCTGTGCGCTCTCCACAGCCGGAATGAAAAATGTAGAATTAAAAAACCCGCGAGAATCCAACAGCGGGATGATGACGTTTTGCCTGACGGATGCAGTGCCCCCAGTGTACGGCCCCCAGTACCCCCAGAGTTCGGTCAGCACTACACACAGTACAAACACACAGCCGGCAGCTGTGTGTTTGTTTTAATTAGCAGTAGGACCGGTGCTAGGTTTCCATGCACCCAGCGCCATCATGTGCTGCATGGCCGCGCCCCTTCCCTCCCCCTGAACGCTTACCCAATAGCACTTGCGGGAGGGTAGAGGGCGGGCTTAGGCCTCCTAGTCCATGCTTAGAGCCGGTGCTGCCACTGCTTAACAGTCAATGAGAGTCAGACAGACTAATTGACTGCTGTGCCCACTGCCAGAGCTGGGCTGGAGCTCACTCATGAGCTCCATCTTCCGGCTCCTGCAGTGGGTATTGGGAGATACATCATGACGTCTCTCCCATAATACAGAGCGGGCCGGCCCAGGAGTACAGAGGAGCTGATGGCTGTGGCTGTAGCAGGAGTCGTGATTCAGGTAAGTGTTTGTTATATTTATTTTTTGTGTGTGTCTGCTGGGGGGGGGGGGGGACAACACCACTACTGGGGACTAATACTGGGGGCACTGCTTCGGAGGGGGGCCACTACTGGAGATTACTACTAAGGAGGGGGACTACTACTGGGGGCACTGCATTGGAGGAGACTACTACTGGGGGCACTGCATCAAGGGGGACTCCTACTGGGGGCACTATATAAAGGGCACTGTATAGGGGGGACTACTACTGGGGGTACTATATAAGGGGCTTACTACTGGGAGCACTGCATTGGAGGGGGACCACTACAGGGGGCACTGAAAGGGGAGAACCATTACAGGGGGCTCTGCATAGGGAGATAACTACTGGGGGCCTGCATAAGGGGGATATCTACTGGGGGCCTGCATAAGGGGGATATCTACTGGGGGCCTGCATAAGGGGGATCACTCCTGGGGGCACTGTATAAGGGGGACCACTACAGGGGGCACTGTATAAGGGGGATCACTACTGGGGGTACTGTATAAGGGGAACTAAATGGGGGTCTGCATGAGGGGGACCACTACAAGGGGCACTAATGGGGGGCTGCATAAGGGGGACCACTACAGGGTGCACTGTGTAAGAGGCCCTGTATATGGGGGATCACTACTGGGGGCACTGTATAAGGGGAACTAAATGGGGGGCTGCATGAGGGGGACCGCTACAGGGGGCACTGTGTAAGGGGCACTGCATATGGGGGATCACTACTGGGGGCACTGTATAAGGGGAACTAAATGGGGGGCTGCATGAGGGGGACCACTACAGGGGGCACTGTGTAAGGGGCACTGCATTTGGGGGATCACTACTGGGGGCATGTATAAGGGAGACCACTACTGGGGAAATTGTATAAGGGTAACTAATGGGTGGGCTGCATAAGGGGGACCACTACTGGGGTTACTGTATAAGGGGCACTACTGGGGGCATTGTATACTGGCAGTACTGTATAAGGAGCACTACTAGGCCCACTGCATAGGGGGGGCTGTATAAGGGGCACTGCATTAAGGTGCACATGGAAAGAAATGTTCCCAGCGACAAGAAAGGGGTGTATGTCATGTTGACACGCCACATTTCTCAGTGACCACACCCATTTTTTGCCACGTGTGCCGCAGGCACATAGGGGGGGGGGCTCCATTTTGAAATTTGCCCTGGGCTCCGTATACCCTGGTTACACCACTGCTCACTGCACAGGCATTGAGACATTTATACCAAGTATATTGCCAGTACTGCTCATTGCAGAAGCTCTGAGACATTTATACCAAGTATATTGCCAGTACTGATCATTGCACAGTCACTGAGACATTTATATCAAGTATATTGCTAGTACTGCTCATTGCACAGTCACTGAGACATTTATACCAAGTATATTGCCAGCACTGCTCATTGCAGAGGCACTGAGACAATTACACCAAGTATATTGTCAGTAGTGCTCATTGCAGAGGCACTGAGACATTTACACCAAGTATATTACCAGCACTGATCATTGCAGAGGCACTGAGACATTTATACCAAGTATATTGCCAGTACTGCTCATTGCACAGTCACTGAGTCATTTACACCAAGTATATTGCCAGTACTGCTCAATGCACAGTCACTGAGACATTTATACCAAGTATATTGCCAGTACTGATCATTGTAGCGGCACCATTGCAGAGGCACTGAGACATTTATACCAAGTATATTGCCAGTACTGCTCATTGCACAGTCACTGAGTCATTTACACCAAGTATATTGCCAGTACTGATCATTGTAGCGGCACCATTGCAGAGGCACTGAGACATTTATACCAATTATATTGCCAGTACTGCTCATTGCACAGTCACTGAGACATTTATATCAAGTATATTGCAAGTACTGCTCACTGCACAGTCACTGAGTCATTTACACCAAGTATATTGCCAGTACTGATCATTGCACAGTCACTGAGACATTTATACCAAGTATATTGCCAGTACTGCTCATTGCACAGTCACTGATACATTTATACCAAGTATATTGCCAGTACTGATCATTGCACAGTCACTGAGACATTTATACCAAGTATATTGCCAGTACTGCTCATTGCACAGTCACTGAGACATTTATACCAAGTATATTGCCAGTACTGATCATTGCACAGTCACTGAGACATTTATACCAAGTATATTGCCAGTACTGCTCATTGCACAGTCACTGAGACATTTATACCAAGTATATTGCCAGTACTGATCATTGCACAGTCACTGAGACATTTATACCAAGTATATTGCCAGTACTGCTCATTGTAGAGGCACTGAGACATTTATACCAAGTATATTGCCAGTACTGATCATTGCACAGTCACTGAGACATTTATACCAAGTATACTGCCAGTACTGCTCACTGCAGAGGCACTGAGACGTTTATACCAAGTATATTGCCAGTACTGCTCATTGTAGAGGCACCATTGCAGAGGCATTGAGACATTTATACCAAGTATATTGCCAGTACTGATCATTGCAGAGGCACTGAGACATTTATACTAAGTACATTGCCAGTACTGATCATTGCAGAGGCACTGATACATTTATACCAAGTACATTGCCAGTACTGATCATTGCACAGGCATTGAGACATTTATACCAAGTATATTGCCAGTACTGCTCATTGCACAGTCACTGATACATTTATACCAAGTATATTGCCAGTACTGATCATTGCACAGTCACTGAGACATTTATACCAAGTATATTGCCAGTACTGCTCATTGCACAGTCACTGAGACATTTATACCAAGTATATTGCCAGTACTGATCATTGCACAGTCACTGAGACATTTATACCAAGTATATTGCCAGTACTGCTCATTGCACAGTCACTGAGACATTTATACCAAGTATATTGCCAGTACTGATCATTGCACAGTCACTGAGACATTTATACCAAGTATATTGCCAGTACTGCTCATTGTAGAGGCACTGAGACATTTATACTAAGTATATTGCCAGTACTGATCATTGCACAGTCACTGAGACATTTATACCAAGTATACTGCCAGTACTGCTCACTGCAGAGGCACTGAGACGTTTATACCAAGTATATTGCCAGTACTGCTCATTGTAGAGGCACCATTGCAGAGGCATTGAGACATTTATACCAAGTATATTGCCAGTACTGATCATTGCAGAGGCACTGAGACATTTATACTAAGTACATTGCCAGTACTGATCATTGCAGAGGCACTGAGACATTTATACCAAGTACATTGCCAGTACTGATCATTGCAGAGGCACTGATACATTTATACCAAGTATATTGCCAGTACTGATCATTGCAGAGGCACTGATACATTTATACCAAGTATATTGCCAGTACTGATCATTGCACAGTCACTGAGACATTTATACCAAGTATATTGCCAGTACTGATCATTGCAGAGTCACTGAGACATTTATACCAAGTATATTGCCAGTACTGATCATTGCAGAGGCACTGATACATACCAAGTATATTGCCAGTACTGATGATTGTACAGTCACTGAGACATTTATACCAAGTATATTGCCAGTACTGATCATTGCAGAGGCACTGATACATTTATACCAAGTATATTGCCAGTACTGATCATTGCACAGTCACTGAGACATTTATACTAAGCAGCATAATTTCACACACCTCATGCAATTCCTGTTTAGATATTAATTTTTCATGCAACCTCACAATCTATATTGTACACACCACACTAATATTAGGATAACAACATTACACAGTGTAACAACCAATTACATAACACACTCGCACAAAGGGTTTTAGAGCGCAATTCTTTCCAAAAATTAGTTTACCGTGCGGATGGGTAACCTCTCTATCAGCAGCACAACCCCAAACCATCAGATACCTGTGTGTGCAGGGAACTCCACCCAACTAATTCTGTCTCCAGGAACATGGCGCACACGCTATATGCCCGGAGACTTCACTATTATGCACGGACAAATCTCTGGGAAAATAGCCACCATGCCATGTTCCTGGTGATTTCTGCCAGCAGTGCCGGCTGGGGGGGACCTCTGAAGTGGTAAGTATAAATATATAGGTGTGTGGGGGTCTATGTACACCACACACCTTTCACACATCATAAATACGCCAATGTCTACACACCTCATTGCGATGCTGTCCCTATCTCAGCTGCGCTGCCCTCACTTACACAATCACAGATCTAGACAATGGCAAATGTAAAGACAGCACACTCGGTGGTCTGATATTCCCATTAAGTTACCAAAGGGAAATTTATGAACTGATCAAAATAAATGTCTATACAGTATCTAGTTGTAAATTATCCTTTTTCAAAGAACGGTTTGAACTGCAAAAATTTCTGATTAATGAGAGTTATATGAAGCACAGCTCGGGCAGAGGGGTCACAATTAGGGGTGTGCACCGGACACTTTTCGTGTTTTGTGTTTTGGTTTTGGATCTGGATCTTTCTTCGTGTTTTGGATCTGGATTGGTTTTGCCAAAACCACCCTTCCGTGTTTTGGGTTCTGGGTTTTGTGTTTTGGATCTGGATTTTTTCTTAAAAAATAAAAAAAAAACGCTAAAATCACATAAATGGGCCTTTTTTTGTTCCTACGCTATTAATAACCCCAATAACATTAATTTCCACTCATTTCCACTCTATTCTGAACACCTCACACCTCACAATATTGTTTTTAGGCCAAAAGGTTGTACCGAGGAAGCTGGATGACTATGCTAAGCGACACAAGGGGGCGGCACAAACACGTGGCCCATCTAGGAGTGGCACTGCAGTGGCAGACAGGAAGCCAATCAGCGTTATGGTGCCCATTTGCATGTAGCACGAACCCGGGAGATCCGTGCTACATGCATCTGTGTGATTGGCACAGAGCAATGACAGGTCCGTGAGACCCGTCTGTGCTGCTGTGGTAAAAAAAAAAAAAAAAAAACCTGTGTAAAAAAAGAAAAAAATGGCGTGCACCCCCCCAAAAAAGAGCAACCAGCCCCGGGCATTAGTAACCCAGTGCTGGGTGTGCTTAAATACAGGGGACAAACGACGTAGGGGTCCCCTGTACTTAAGCACAACCAGCACCGGGCTAGTCAGAACCAGCGCTGGTTGCCAAAATACGGGGGACAAACGACATAGGGGTCCCCTGTATTCTGCGCAACCAGCTCTGGGCTCTGATCCGGTCCTGGTTCTGGAAATATAGGGGACAAAAAATGAGTAGGGTTCCCCTGTATGTTCCAGAACCAGCACTGGACTTTTTCTAGCGGGGGGCTGATGCCACAGCCAGGGGAGCCCTTTCACCGGGCCCCCCAGCCGCAGCATCAACCCTGACCGCTAGTCAGCCCAGGCCGGGGATCCCTGGAGAGCTGGGGACCCCCCCAATAAAGGGGTCACCCTCTCCAGGGCACCCCAGGCCCAGGCTGATAGCCCGGGGCTATCCCCGCCACCCCTGGTGGCGGTGGGTGGCGGGTTGATTGTGTGGTGTGGTGTAAATAAAGAATATCAAACATTGTCTTTACAAGTAGAACTGCAAGTCCCAGCTAGCCTGCCCCGCATGCTGGTACTTGGAGAACCACAAGTACCAGCATGCAGGGCATTAAGGGCCCACTAGTACCTGTAGTTCACCTGTAAAAAAAATGTTTAAAAAAACACAGGACACACACACCGTGACAGTATAAGTTTATTAAACATACATACACACACACACGTACACATACTCACCTATGTAACCTGTAGCATCGGTCCACTTGTCCGGTAAAGTATCCCTAGGGGACCTGTGAAAAAAAACATACTCACCATCTCCTATGCGAGGTTCTGTCCTCTTCGTTCCAAAGTAGGCATCCCCGGACTTGGCAAAAAAAAAAACGAAAACGCGATCCACGAACTTAGTACCGTTCTATAGAACGGTACTTCCCGAATGAGAGCTTAGCGGCGGGGTATCACCATGGAAACCCCGCTGCTAAGCGTTCATTGGCTGAGAGAGGTCATCTCCCGTCTCTCAGCCAATGAACGGCTCCCTCCATTGTAGTCAATGGTGGGAACCGCAGGGTAAACTTTAATAACCTTGCGGCTCCCAGCATTGACTACAATGGAGGGAGCCGTTCATTGGCTGAGAGAGACGGGAGATGGCCTCTCTCAGCCAATGAACGCTTAGCAGCGGGGTTTCCATGGTGATACCCCGCCGCTAAGCTCTCATTCGGGAAGTACCGTTCTATAGAACGGTACTAAGTTCGTGGATCGCGTTTTCGTTTTTTTTTTTTTGCCAAGTCCGGGGATGCCTACTTTGGAACGAAGAGGACAGAACCTCGCATAGGAGATGGTGAGTATGTTTTTTTTCACAGGTCCCCTATGGATACTTTACCGGACAAGTGGACCGATGCTACAGGGTTACATAGGTGAGTATGTGTACATGTGTGTGTGTGTGTGTATGTATGTTTAATAAACTTATACTGTCACGGTGTGTGTGTCCTGTGTTTTTTTTAAACATTTTTTTACAGGTGAACTACAGGTACTAGTGGGCCCTTAATGCCCTGCATGCTGGTACTTGTGGTTCTCCAAGTACCAGCATGCGGGGCAGGCTTGCTGGGACTTGCAGTTCTACTTGTAAAGACAATGTTTGATATTCTTTATTTACACCACACCACACCACACAATCAACCCGCCACCCACCGCCACCAGGGGTGGCGGGGATAGCCCCGGGCTATCAGCATGGGCCTGGGGAGCCCTGGAGAGGGTGACCCCTTTATTGGGGGGGTCCCCAGCTCTCCAGGGATCCCCGGCCTGGGCTGACTAGCGGTCAGGGCTGATGCTGCGGCTGGGGGGCCCGGTGAAAGGGCTCCCCTGGCTGTGGCATCAGCCCCCCGCTAGAAAAAGTCCAGTGCTGGTTCTGGAACATACAGGGGAACCCTACTCATTTTTTTCCCCTGTATTTCCAGAACCAGGACCGGATCAGAGCCCAGAGCTGGTTGCGCAGAATACGGGGGACCCCTACGTCGTTTGTCCCCCGTATTTTGGCAACCAGCTCTGGTTCTGACTAGCCCAGTGCCGGTTGTGTTTAAGTACAGGGGACCCCTATGTCGTTTGTCCCCTGTATTTAAGCACACCCAGCACTGGGTCACTAATGCCCGGGGCTGGTTGCTCTTTTTTTGGGGGGGGTACGCCATTTTTTTCTCTTTTTACACAGGTTTTTTTTTTTTTTTTTACCACAGCAGCACAGACGGGTCTCACGGACCCGTTAGTGCTCTGTGTCAATGACACAGATGCAAGTAGCACGGATCTCCTGGTCCGTGCGTGCATCTGTGTCATTGAAATACACAGCAGCACAGACGGGTCTCACTGACCCATCTGTGCTCTGTGTCACTGTCAATCACACAGATGCATGTAGCACGGATCTCACGAGTCCGTGCTACATGCAAATGAGCACCATAATGCTGATTGGCTGACAGCCGTGACAGACGGCTCTGTCAGCCAATCAGCACTTTGCCCATTAAAGGCAAAGGCATTTTTTTTTAAATGGCCGCTCGAGGCAAAACCTCGAGATCCGACAGCAGATCTCGAGGTTTTGCCTCGGGAGAGGGATCCGGGGCAGACAGGGAGATCCGAGCTTGGGCTCGGATCGCCCCGGATCCCCGAAGTTCGGGTGGGTTCGGTTCTCAGGGAACCGAACCCGCTCATCCCTAGTCACAATGGCTGGATACCACTATACACACATCGTTATAATGAGCTAAAGAAAGAGTCTATCATCACACAACTAAGTGACATCTGATTGGCCAAACAATAAACCCCACCCACATACCTGTACACCTTTTCCTGTCTCCATTTTGTATTTTTCCTTTATTGCTTTCAGGTCTTTCTTGAACCGTTTATGGCCACCAGGGGCGCTGTATGTTCCTTCAGCCAACGCTGCCTCAATCGCTGCAGAAAGTGTCTTAATAAGGGTCTCACAGCGTTCCCGAGACTTTGTCTCATTTACCCGGCAGAACTCTTCTTTGTTCTGTAATGCAAGTTCCTGAGGAAGGAAATACAAGAGTCACATCAGTATGTTGCATGGGTTTTAGTTACGTGTATACATATGAAATACATACAGCTAATCTGAACTTGCTAATATTTTAGTGCACCTCAACGTTCATCTTCAGTCTGGGAAATGATTCCTGGTACTTACAGTATCAACTATCAACACGTCCCTTCCATATCTAGTTGTTTATCCTACGGTATATCAGGATGCAGAGTTACTAATGTTTGGACCTGAGACTCACTATAAATTGTTTCTGGAACTTGTGATCTTTGTCCTTGTAGGATTTTTTCATGAAAAGCTGAAGAGCTTCATTCTCACACTGTCTGCTCAGATTTAGTAACTGGTCCAGTGTCTCGGTGGGATACACAACACTTTCATTCATCTTCTTCTCATAGTACTGTATCGCCTCCTGGACAGCCGCCTTGTTTTCTGTCTCAGACAGGGAAAGCACCACCTCCTCCATGCAGGCGACATTGGAGGAGCTTATAGCGTCAGTGTATGTTTTTGCCAATTTAGCCAGCCCTTAAAATGAGAAAAAAAAAAGATCAATGTATTCTTTATACACTCGGTCAGAAAACTGAGAAATCTCTCTAAAGCCTCGTACACACTGGCTGTTATTTTGAACGACTGAACGATAACGATATAATTTTCATTCACTATATCGGCCAGTGTGTATGCCATCAACGACCAGCGGGACTTGCTCCCGCTGGCTGTTAATGACTTCACTCTTCGGCTGAACCTGCAACTCCAACCTGACGATATAGTCGGGTTTGTGCAGGTTCGCGGATGAGGTAGGGTGCCGGCACTGAATGATATCGTTAACGATATCATTCAGTGTGTCTGCTCAATGTTGTTAATGATATTGAGCACACAACTGCTGGGGCCACACTAAACGATATCGCTCAGTGTGTACCGGCCTTAAAGCTTACTGCAGTAAGTCAGCCATCTGGTTACAGAGCCAGATTAATAATTACAAGTAGTTTTATTTCCGAATAATAAAACAGATAAAAACGGATACACAGATAATAACAGATAAATGTTTTGGCAGATTTCCGATTTCAGTGTTTCACAGTTGCCAAATTAGTCTCTAAAGGTCATTTTTGAAAAATTTTGGAATTCAGATCAATTGATTAAAATTGTCTTCTTTTGAAAACATAATGGAAGAAAAGATATATCCGGCGTTAGCACTGTACTAAATAAGGGTACAGTGTATGAGAAATACGGATCCTCTACTGCAGCACGCTGGGATATTGTCAAATCCCTAACTCCAAGAAACTGAAAAGACTCTCAACATGGAACAGCGCTAAATTGTATCTGAATAATATAGGACCTGATGCTTAGGGTCTGATTCAGCATGGATCGCAAGTCTACTGTACGTTCCCACGCACCTCGCCGATGTTTGTGTTCTGCGCATGCGTGCATGACCTGGCTGCTGTGATCAGGAAGTGATCGCAGAGAACACGCAGTGCCATTGCATAGTGATTGACATGAAGTTTTGGGGTGGAGAGTGGGGGTGATCGGAGGAATGCAGGCCTGTGCATTTGAACGCCGTTACAGGGGCATGCATAATTAAGCCCATGCGATTGCATACGCTGCCAGAGGTCCTAGAGGTCATAGTCAACCACAACTCTGCGTATGGGTCCGATGTTACTCGATGTTACCAATGTTTTCGCTGACTTTCTGATGTATACACGCAGTTGGCCGGTGATATAAGCACTGCACATGCGTTCCTATGATTACCGCACAGAGATGCAGAATTAATTTGGAGGCAAGGAGTGTGGCTTTTAGTGGCCGTTCCTGGGAGGTAACAGGGGGTGGCTAGGCAGACGTGGTCGTGTCACTTGTGTAGCACCGACAGCGGCTGCATCTAAAGATGGAGAATCACTCATGCAGGATGCTTAGATCAGATGGAGAAACTTCTCTTGCAGTTGGGTTGGAGCAAGTCTTGATGCACTGTGGTGGATTTGCACCACTGGGAGTGGGCGCATCAGTATGAACAAAATTGGTGCATTATGGCAACGTTAATCAATATAAAGCATTGTCTTTAATAATATATTGAATATAGTGAATTCCTTTTAATAATTTAGGAATGTCTTAATTTATATAATTATACATATTAATTATGAAAACCTAAAAAAATAACACCACAATGTAACTTTAAGACACAATAAGTTTTAAATTTGATAAAATAACCCAAATATATATTAAGCAATACTAGGAAATCTGCTGTATAATTACAGTAGGCGCACCCAGTCCCTACAGGCATCTTCCCAGAATAAGAGTCACACAGTGTAGTTTCTCCTGCCGCTATCTAATATACATGTGACAATTAGGGAAGAGCAGGTTCGGTTCCCTGAGAACCAAACCCTTCCGAACTACGGGGATCCGAGCCGGCTTGGGTTTTCCCGCCTGACTCGGATCTGAAAACAAGGCAAAATATCATCATACTGCTGTTGGATCCTCACAGATTTTTGATTCTATAAAAGTCCTGTGATTACCGTCATTTTTCATTCTGGCTGTGGAGCATGATGAGGGAGGGAACTGGGATCTGTTGCTGACCATAGGGGCTGTCTGGCTACTGTTGTCCATATAGGGGCTGGCTGTTGTCTATAGAGGGACTGGCTATTGTCCTCTCCAAAGGGGCTGGCTGTAGTGCTGTGTTGTCCAGGGGGTGCTCTGTCCTTCAGGGGTGCTCTTCACCCACCCCCAGAGTGAATATTTTTTTTTTTCTGTGTGCATGTTAGCCACTCTTGTCATCAGTGTAGGTGCGCAGGGGTGCTGTGCAGCTGTCTGTCAAGGAGCTGCTGACTCTTTCAGGGGTTCACCCCCAGTGTTAAAAAATAAATAAATTTTTTGTGTGTGTGTTAGCCACACCTGTCATCGGCGTAGGTGCACAGGGGTGTGGTGCTCCTGTCTGTCAAGGGGCTGCTGTCCAAAAAAATAAATAATTAATTTTGTGTGCATATTAACCACCCCTGTCATCGGCATAGCTGTGCAGGGGATCTACGCTGCTCCTGTCTGTCAAGGGGCTGCTGCCCCAAAAAATAAACAATTTTGTGTGTGGTTGTGTGCGTAGTGAGTATGGAGGACAGTCACATGACCGGAGAGCAGGATCCACATCCCAGTCTTGTAGCTGCCAGCAGCAGTCATGATGACGATGCAAGGCCGTCAACGTCATCTATGAAGGCTGGTGTACCTGGGCTTAAGTCAGGCCAAAAAAATCAGGCTAAAAAAAAAAAATCAACTTTTACCCTGTTAAAGCAAAAAACAATTACAGCTAATGCAGCTTTAGTGAAAAAAAATTGGCAATATGCCATTCACTACACGAGGTGGCAAGGAAAGGATAAGGCCTTGGCCTGTATTTATGATGACTAATAGTTCTAATGATAATTTAAGCCCCTCTGCTTGTTGGTAAGGTTCAAAAATAATAAAAATTGTTGTTAAGACGAGTAAGACATCGGAACCAACTGTGTGCTCTGAAAAGTCAAAAATCCCCAAGGAGTGTCCAAGTGTGTCTGCTGTTGCCATGTGTGAGCCTGACCTTTCTAGTAATACTGTCCTTGAAGAGGATCCTCCTTCCAACATTTGTGTGCTTTTAGATGTAGAAATCGAGGATGCTTCTGTGGAATTGCATGAGTGGGATGAGGAGGATATTTATCTAGTTGGCAATAACAAGGATGATGAGGATGTTATTGATGATGATGAGGATGAGGATGTTGACGGCAACGATGTTTGTGTAAAAACTGTAAATCAGGCAATAGTTGTTGTTGCCCATGGTGGGAGAACTCCCATTATTGCCATGCATGGGCAAAGGACCAAAAAATCCACTTTTCATGTGTGGAATTATTTTCACCCAAATCCGGACAACTTTTGCCAGGCCATTTGTGACCGTTGACAAGTAACAGTGAGTAGAGGTAAGGACCTTAACCATCTTGGAACCTCCTCCCTCTTACGTCACTTGCATCACATTCATCATATCGGAAAGGGTACTGAAACTTTGGGGGACAAAAAAACAATATCAGTCCAGTGTCACCATGCTGCTCCCTTTTATCTGGTTCCAAGCACCTGCAATATCCACCACCAACACCTGCATCATCATCAACATCCTCATTCATAATCGAAAGTAGTCCTGCATCAAATAGCATAAGGACTGACTCCTCTCCTATCCGTTGTTCTGCAGAAGGATCCTTGAGTGTTACGCCTGCTACTGCTGCTGTAAGTGGATCTTCATCCCAGAAAGGGACAGGAAGAAGACTACTTTTAGTAGTTCAGGAAGTTCAACCAAACAATTGACTGTTACACAGTCCTTTGCATTGGCAAACAAGTATGACAGCAAACACCCAGCTGCACAGCGGATTATTGATGCCATAACAGCTATGCTGGTATTAGATGTGGTCCAGTGTCCACCATTAATGCAGTGGGTTTTACCCAGTTAATAGAGGTCCTGTGTTCCTGCTACAATGTGCCTTTTAGATTCCATTTCTCTAGAATAGCCATTGCCAATCTGTACAATTGCATTAAAAAAACTTATTAAATGTCCTCCAAATTGCCGTTGTGCCCACTGTCCACTTAACCAAAGATATGTGGACAAGTGGGACAAGGCAAACTAAAGATTACATGACTGACAGTCCACTGGGTAGGTGTATTGCATCCAACAGTACAAACAGCAGCAGCAGCTAACAAATGCCAGCTCATTCTGAGGCAGGCTACTCTGTGTATCACCGGTTTCAGTAAGAGGCGTAGCGCTGAGAACCTCTTAGAGATACTCAGGGAAATCATTGCAAAATGGCTTACCCCACTTGGACTCTCCTCGGGATTTGTAATTTCTGAAAATGCCAGCAATGTTGTGCGAGCATTACATGTGGCGAATTCAATCACATCCCATGTTTTGCTCACAAAATTAATCTGGTGGGGCAACATTTAAAAAAAAAAATGACAGGGGCATGCAGGAGATGCTCTCGGTGGCCCGAAAGGTTTCTGGACATTTTTGACATTCAGCAACTGTGTGTTGAAAATTGCAGCACCATAAAGAACTGTTGAATTTGCCCTGCCATCAGCTGAAGCAAGAGGTAGTAACTAGGTAGAAGTCTACCCTCTATATGCTTCAGCGGATGGAGGAGCAAAAAAGGGCCATCCAAGGCTACACTACGGCCTTTGACGTAGGGAGAGGAGCGGGAATGCACCTTAATCAAGCGCAGTGGCGAATAATTTCTGTGTTGTGCAAGGTTCTCAAGCCCTTTGAACTTGCCACATGTGAAGTTAGTTCAGACACTGCCAGCTTGAGTCAGGTCATTCCCCTAATCAGACTTTTGCAAAAGCATCTGGAGAAACTGAAGGAGGAGCTGAAACAGAGTGATTCCGCTAATTATGTGGGACTGTAGCTCAAGCCCTTCATTTGCTTTGACAGGATCCAAGGGTTGTCAATCTCTTGAAATCAGATCAATATATTCTGGCGACTATACTTGATCCTAGGTTTAAGTCATAACTTTTGTCTTTTTCCGATGGACATAAATCTGAAAAGATGCAAAGAGCTGGTGGTGAAAAAATTGTCAGCTCAAGTGAAACATGGCACGGCAGCATCTCCTCCTTCAGTTTCTATAGCTGCCAGGAAAAACAAAATTTTCCTAAGAGACCCACTGCTGGTGGTGATGCAGATCAGTCAGCAAATCCTAATGATATTTGGTTGGGTCTAACTGGCTACAATTATGATACGGTGACCATTCAGAGAATGATGGATGACTATTTTAGGGATAGCATCCAAATAGGTATATCAGACAGTCCATTTCACTACTGGCAGGAAAAAGAGGCAATTTGGAGTCCCTTACACAAACTGGGTTTGCTGTACTTAAGTTGCCCACCCTACAGTGTGTACTCTGAAAGAGTTTTCAGCTCAGCTGGGAACCTTATCAGTGATCGTCATAGGAGGTTACTCCCCCAAAATGTGGAAAAGATGATATTCATCGAAATGAATTACAAATTCCTCGAGGAAGACCTCTACCAGCACTTAAGCCCAAAAAATACAGAAGCATCTGACTCTAATGGTGGATTCCAGCGGGGATGAATTCATATTGTGTGAAGAGAAGGAGGATGGACACACTGATGAGGATGACGATGATGACATCTAATGTATTGTAAAGCCAGTTTGTGTATTGGATCATTGCCACCAATGTCCACTGCACATTGGCAGCTTGTTTTGTGGGGAGTCCAAACAAACCAATCATTTCAGCCACAAGTGGCAGTCCCTGTCATTGAAAGTATTGGTTTGTTAAACTGTGAATGTCCTGTTTCATAAATGCACCTTTTTCCTTTCCATTATGTGCTGGTTGGGGCATTGCTGTCTGACTTTAAGGTTATGGTTTATGAATGTCCAGAAATTTTAATGGCCACAGACAGCATCTCCTGCATGCCCCTTTCATTTTTTTAAAGAAAATTCTGAACCAATTGCTGCTTGTTGTGTCAATCCGAAGGCACAAGTCACACAACAGTGACATTCAGCCAAGGGTTCTCAGCCCTTAAGGCTGCTACACGGCCCAAAGGCTGCATCCTGCTTCACGGCCCAAAGACCACCTGTCGTCACTCCTCACAAGCCCTCAAGGCTACAATGGCCGCAACTTGCCAAGAGTTCCAGGCCTCAAAGCTGTTGCAGGACTAATCATAGCTCTGTATTCCACTACTACTCAGCCCGGAGGCTGCATCAACAATTAACTATAACATATCAATTCTTCAGCCAGGGGCTGCACCAATTATCAATTCTTCAGCCAAGGCCTGCACCAATTACCAAGTATCAACTCTTCTTACTTCAGCCAGTGGCTGCGCCAACTATCAATTCTTTAATCTTCAAGGGGTACCCCAACCATCTTCTTTGCACAGTCCCCAACTCTATTTATCACTCAGTTTTGAGCAAGCTAGCTGGAGGCAACCTTTTGGCCCTTAACTAGATGAAAAAAAATATTGTGAGCTTATTGAAGTTAATAATACTATGGGAACGGAAAAAGGCCCATTTTCTGTCATTTTAGCTGTTTTTATGATTTAAGAAAAAATCCAGATGCAAAACCGAAAAACAAAAACACGGAGGTGAGGTTTTGGCAAAACCAGTCCAGAGCCAAAACCAGTGGAGATCCAAATCCAAAACTAAAACACAGGGGGGGGGGCTCAGTGCACATCTCAAGTGACAATGGAGTCGTCTCAGGTCCTTTGCCTTCTTAAATAAAACTCCTAACACAAATATATATATATATATATATATATATATATAACAGACATACATAGATACATACACACACACACTCAGGTCAATTCCCATCAGTTTATAAGACTTAAGGTGCGTACACACTAGGCGATAGAGGAACGACTAAGATTACGACATTGTAATTTAAGAGGTAATGCGATTGGCCACAAACAGGCACAAGGATGGTGAACCACTGAGACCACAGTGTTTGGGACTGTGAACAAGCCTGTCATCGGCGAAACCCGCGTCAGACATACACTTCCGGGTCACGTGATGTGCACACGTGACTCCGGCTCATATACTGCAGCATGCACTTGCTCTACTGACATCACCGCAGACTACACTTTTGGACTGCATGCTGATCAGGTAAGTAGTGCACACACCCTGCACTGCCTAGCGCATCAGGGCAGATGGCCACAAGTCCTGACAGCTACTTTACCCATTACTACACACATTGCTGGACTCTTACCAAACTGCAGCATATCAAGCAGTATTTTGAGAGGGACAATTGGTTGCTTTAATTCTCTTTCCTCTAAAGTATTATTATGTGATGCAAATATTCATAACTAGTGTGAAATATTTATTGGAACACTAATAATTAGTAGGGTCCAGCTCTGTTTTTGATTTTCTCTATGTGATATTCATGAGCAGCAACACTTATAACTAGTGTGTATCAGAACACACAATTGATCAAATCAGGTCCAATATACACTAGGGATGAGCGGGTTCGGATTCCTGAAATCCGAACCCCCCCGATCCGAGTCAGGCTCGACTTTTCCCGCCTGACTCAGATCTGAAATCGAGGCAAAATGTCATCATCCCACCTTCCGGATATCACGGGTTTTGTACTCTATAAAAGGTCCCCGCGTCAGCGCCATTTCTCACTCCGGCTGTGGACAGTGAAGAGGGAGGGCGGGAGCTAGGGCTGGCTGGGCTGTGTTGTGCTGCTGTTGTCCATAGGGGCTGTGACCACTCAGTCCATAGGGGCTGACTGGCCTGTGTTGTGCTGCTGTTGTCCATAGAGGCTGGCTGGGCTGTGTTGTGCTGCTATCATAGGGGCTGGCTGGGCTGTGTTGTGTAGTCAGTTGCAGTCATAGGGGCTGTGTCCACTCCAAAGTCTATAGGGGCTGGCTGGACTGTGTTGTGCAGTGTCAAATAAAGGCTCTAGTCCTAGAGGGGTGCTGTAGTGTTGTCCAGGGGGTGATCTGTGCATCAGGGATGCTCCCCCAAAGTGCACTCCAAAAAAAAAATTTTTTTTTTTTTTGTGTTTGTGAATTGTGTGCACTGTGGCCACACGTGCATCAACAAAGTAGCGCCAAGCGTGCGCCTGTGTCATAAGTAAAGGGCCAGCTGGCTTGACCATTAAAGGGTGGTGTATCCCCCAAAGTGCACTCCAAACTAAATAAAAAAGTATTTTCTGTGTTTGTGAATTGTGTGCACTGTGGCTGCACGTGCATCAACAAAGGAGCAGCGCCAAGCGTGCACCTTTGTCCCATAAGTAAAGAGCCGGCTGGCTTGTCCGTTAAAGGGTGCTGTAACCCCCAAAGTGTACTCTAAAAAAATTTTTTTTTCTGTGTTTGTGAATTGTGTGCACTGTACGTGCATCCTCAAAGCAGCAGCGCCAAGCATGCGTCTGTCTGTTAAAGGGTGGTGTAACCCTCAAAGTGCGCTCCACAAAAATAAAAAAATTCTTCTTTTTTATGTCTTTGTGAATTGTGTGCACTGTAGCTGCACGTGCATCAACAAAGGAGCAGCGCCAAGCGTGCGCCTGTGTCCCATAAGTAAAGAGCCGGCTGGCTCATTTCTTAAAGGGTGGTGTAACCAACAGAGTGCACTAGTCTCCAACAAAAATAAAAAAAATATTTTCTGTGTTTGTGTGCTCCTTAGCCGCACGTATATATCAATATAATATAAATGGAGGACCAAACTTTCTCCAATAAAAATAAAATAGGGAAAGATCAAGAACCACTTCCTCCTAGTGCTGAAGCTGCTGCCACTAGTCATGACAGACGATAACATGCCATCAACGTCGTTTGACAAGGCCGATGCCCAATGTCATAGTAGAGGGCATATACAATCCCAAATGACAAAGTTCAGGAAAATTACCTAAAAAAAACATTTAAATCATCTGAGGAGAAACGTAAACTTGCCAATATGCCATGTACAACACGGAGTGGCAAGGAACGGCTAAGGTCTTTCCCTATGTTCAAGACTAGTGGTTCAGCTTCACATGACGATGGAAGCCCTCATCCTGCTAAAAAAAAAAAATCAAACGAGTTAAGCTGGCAAAAGCACAGCGAAGAACTGTGCATTCTAAGAAGATATCACAAATCCCCAAGGAGAGTCCAAGTGTGGTGGCGGTTGCGATGCCTGACCTTCCCAGGACTGGACGGGAAGAGGTGGCTCTTTCCACCTGACGATATTAAAATTGAACCTCAATATACCCCTGCATGTACCTTCTAAAATCCTACCTATAAACCTCTAAGGATGACGCCAATTTGCGTACGCAGTCATACAGTAAATAAAAGACTCCAGACTTGGAACGTGTGGTTCCAAAGCACAAAGTATTATTCAAGTAAAAGTACAGTCAGTTACATGCTATTGATCCATACACAATTAGACGCAAAGGAATTATACAGACCCCAAGTACAGTATACATACGCATGCGCTCTGGACCAGATCCCGGCATTCAGAAAGAAAACCTCAGTCAATCAGCATTCAGCAAGAAGACTAAAGACCCAGTGTTTGAGCATACATGTTTATACCCCCCCCCCCAGAATAGACAGGACAATAGAGAAGTTTCTTGCTTATGCCATTGGTTCCCATGGGGGAACCATCTGTTACAGAGCGTTTAACAGTTGTTCATAAAATATACATTTGGTTGCTTGTAGTCTCTGTGGTCCATAAGTTAAGAATGCATGATGCGATCTCCACACCGATAGTACCGGAATTTTTTTGAAAGAGTACGCATCAGTACGAAACCAAACAAGGCTCTCTTAGCATGTATAAAACCTTAGTTATCAAATATCTTTATTTCACAGCATTTAAACTAACTGAACCAACTTAAATCTTATACTTTAAAGCTTATTAAACCTTATGTGTGAATATGTAGTGTGTGAGTATGCGGGGTGTGATATAAGGATGCTAGTTAACTTGGGGCAGATGCGTGCGCACAAAGCTTAATAAAAACAGCGGTTTCATACAAAGCCTTATGAATTCGTTAATATGCGACTAGTTAACAGCGCAATTGTGCGTATTAATGTGTGTATGAGGAATGGTGCACTTAAATCTCACTAAGTGAACATCTAGCAGTGTGACATGCTGAGCCTGGTAGTTCCACATGCCCACTCTGTCAGCAGTCCCCCCCACCTTTCCAAGCTAAAAAGAAAAACCCTTTATTCTCCCAGTCTCTTGTGTGATTGCAAATGACACAAACCTAAGATAACACTCTAGTCTTTGAACTCATTTCATTGCAGGAAGCCTGCTAATGTTAGGTGTGTATTCTAACCGGACCACCTGGAGTGAGAGCAGACGTTATTCCAGGAATCTTATCTACACAAGCTAGTTGTCACTTGGCCATTTGCTCTATTCAGCAAATGCAATCCAATTTTGGCATACTGTAAAGCCATTTCTGATATATATATATATATCCTTTATAATACGTAAAGTAATGAAATGGGCTTTTGGTGAATTGCCGTAACCTATGGCGATGGTCACAGATGCATTCGCATGATGCGAATAGTATTATCGCCACATGTACTAAAGTGTGAGTTTATCTAAAATGGTGCTTAGGCGGCCATTTCGCAAAATGGCGTCTTGCGGCCAGTCGCAAGATGGTGTCGCTGCGATTCAATTTTAAACTGATCTTGTCTCAGCCAATTATCCAGTTTCAACACACCATTTGCACGCCCTCTGCAACTGCTGAAAGGAGCACCCACAGTCCATTTGCTGATATGCAAATTGAAGAGGTCACTGTTGAAGTACAACAGGATGAGGATACTGGTGTAGCCGGTGCTGAGGATGAAGTTGGCAAGGAGGATTCTGATGGTGATGTGGTTTGTTTAAATCAGGCTCAGGGGGAGACAGTTGTTGTCCGTGGGATGAAAAAGCCCATCAAGGTCATGCCTGGGCAGAAGACCAAACATTCCACCTCATTAGTCTGGAAATATTTCTATCCAAATCCGGACAACAACTGTCTTGCCATATGTATCATATGTAAAGGTGAAATCAGTAGGGGTAGGGACGTTAACCACCTAGGAACATCCTCCCTTATACATCACCTGCAGCGTGTTAATAAAAAGTTACTGTCAAGTTCAGAAACTTTGGCTAAGACCGTACGCAGTCCAGGGATACCTAAATCCCTTTGTCCTGTTGTATCCAAGTGCCTGCAAACCACACCCTCAACTCCCTCCTCGTCAATTTCCTCCTCAGTCAGGATCGGAAGTAGTCCTGCAGGCCATGTCACTGGCATGAATGACTCTCCTATCTGGGATTCCTCCGGAGGATCCTACATTGCTACGCCTATTGCTGCCGCTGCTGCTGTTGCTGCTGGGTGTCGTTCACAATCCCAGAGAGGAAGTAGGAACACCACTACTTTTACTAAACAATTGACCCTCCAACAGTCCTTAGTGAGGAGGATGAAGTACGACAGCAGTCATCCTGAAGCAAAACATATAACTGAGGCCTTGATTGCTATGTTGGTGTTAGACGTGCGTCCGGTATCCGCCATTAGTGCAGTGGGATTTAGACAATTGATGGAGGTAGTGTGTCCCCGGTTCCAAATCCCGTCTAGATTTCACTTCACTAGGCAGGCGATACCGAGACTGTACAGAAACGTCAGAAAAAGTGTCCTCAGTGTCCTGAAAAATGCTGTTGTACCCAATGTCCACTTAACCACGGACATGTGGACAAGTGGAACAGGGCAGACTAAGGACTATATGACCTCTTAGAGAAACTGAGGGAAATCATCGCCCAGTGGCTTATCCCACTTAGACTAACGCCACCAATATTGTGCGGGCATTACATCTTGGCAAATTCCAGCACGTCTCATGTTTTGCCTACACACTAAGTTTGGTGGTGCAGAATTTTCTGAAAAGTGACAGGGGTATGCAGGAGACGCTTTGGGTGGCCCGAAAAATTTCAGGCCACTTTCGCCATTCAGCTACTGCGTGCCGAAGACTGGAGCACCAGCAAACACTCTTGAACCTACCCCGCCATCACCTGAAGCAAGAGGTTGTGACACGGTGGAAATCAAACCTCAGAAAGCTTCAGAGGATGGAGGAGCAGCAAAAGGCCATTCAAACCTATACATCCACCTATGACATAGGCAAAGGAGGGGGTATGCACCTGACTCAAGCGCAGTGGAGAATGATTTCCACATTGTGCAAACTTCTCCAGCCCTTCGAACTTGCCACACGTGAAGTCAGTTCAGACACTGCCAGCTTGAGTCAGGTCATTCCCCTCGTCAGGCTTTTGCAGAAGCAGCTGGAGAAAGTGAAGGAGGAGCTAAGACGGAGCGATTCCGCTCGGCATGTGGGACTTGTGGATGAAGCCCTTCATTCGCTTTGCCAAGGTTCCAGGGTGGTCAATCTGTTGAAATCAGACCACTACATTTTGGCCACCGTGCTCAATCCTAGGTTTAAAGCCTATGTGGTGTCTCTCTTTCAGGCCGACACAAGCCTGCAGAGGTGCAAAGACCTGCTGGTGAAAACACTGTCAGCTGAAGTGGAACGTGACACGTTAACAGCTCAGTCTTCATTTTCTCCCGCAACTGGGGCTGCCAGGAAAAAAACTTAGGTATCCTAAGCAACCCGCTGGCGTTGATGCAGGGCAGGCAGGACCAAGTTTGGACATCTGGTCCAGACTGAAGGACCTGGCACAATTTCTGGCATGTCTACTGTCACTGCATATGATACTGTCACCATTGACAGAATGGTGGAGGATTACATCGGTGACAGCATCCAAGTAGGCATGTCAAACAGTCCTAGTGTATACGCACTGATGGGCTGGGGAATTGCTTATATTGAGGCAGAGGAACCAGTCTTTGGAGAAGCGTTGGCCACTGTACAGTAACATAATAAAAGCTCCCTTCACACAAGTGTTTTATTAAAGAAGGGACTGTGACCTATTCATTGTCGCTCCCCCATGTAGAGGGTTTATTTTAATATATATAAAATACAGTAACCATCAGAAGCAACAACACAATGTAATGAATGGAACCAGGCACATAACTAGGCCCCATAGCAAAAGTTTGTAAGGGCCCCTATTTGCATTCCAGTGGTAGAAAAAGACATGTAATATTGACAAGGAATACGCCCCCCCCCCCTCAGCTCTGGGCCCCATAGCAACTGCACCACTTGCACCTATGGTAGTTACGCCCATGAATGGAACCAATGGATGATTTATGTTCATTGTAGAATTTATCATAAGTGTTTTCACAAACAGAGATTTTAGTGATCTATTTATTAACATTATTTTTGCTAAAATAATGTGAAAAAGGATGTTTTGTGTTTTCACATCCTTTTCACATTATTTTAGTTTCACCTGCAGTTACTAAAGGGCAATTGGAGTAGAATTCATAAAATTCGACTCCATCCCCTAAGTATCAATTATTTTTAGTAAGCATATCGCATTTCCCATAATTGTAATGGAAAATGTGATCTGGCCAAAGTTAAATTGTGAAAAAAATACCTGGGGAGGTGGAGTTATCCAGGGTCTCCGCCAGTTACCGGACTCCTGCTCCGCTCTGATGTGGAGAGCAGAGCCCTGAGCCGGCCCCAGAGATTAGCTGTGTGGTCTAAACAGACCACATGCTGATTCACTTTAAAAAAAAAAAAGTAAAAAAAAAAAGTTAAAAAAAAAAAAAAACTTACCCGAGTCCATGGACCGGTGATCGGGGCTCCGGATATGTCCTCTCTCCGGTCAGCTGGTCTCCTATGCTGCACTGCAGCCCGGTCGTCACCTGACAGGGTCCCAGTGCAGTATGGAATGTCAGCTGACCGGAGGACATCACCAGAGCCAGGATCATGCAGGTAAGTGTAATTAAGGGAGAGGGGGGGTCCGCGATCATGGGGGGGGCATGGCGACAGGGGCGGGGCTTATCACTGGGGGAGGGGTAGCAGCGGCGGCCGGTCGGCACGTGCGCGGGGCACTTGTCACGGTATTTTGTATTGTGTGCGGAGGGGATTCGCAAGCTCTATCCCTGCAAGGAATTTGTAGTAAATCCCAGTGATATTACCTGAATTCGCAATGCGAATTCAGTCGGTAATATCACACTACAATCTGCATTACCAATGCGGATTGTAGTAAATAGAGCCCTTAGTGTTTAGTGTGTGCACCTGCATTTTCATTCTCCTGCATGGAACTACAAGTCTCAGCATGATTATGTTTAGATTATTGTTCTTATTGTTTAAAATCAGGCTGCACAGTCCAGTCCCCTTCCCTTCCTTTACTTTGTATATATTACACACTTGAAGGTAGATACTCCTTCTGCTTGGTTCTATCATCCCTCCCATGTACCCTTAGGTAATTTTAATCAGCACAAGTTCCTACATTGTTGTCTACATATTAGACTGGGCACTATTATAGGTAAGTCCTTGATAAATTGACATATTCTGTTAGTATTACGTATGTTAGGGACCCATCTGATGGGGTTGACCTTGACGTGGTAGATGGACATGCATTTCTGGCCAAACATATGCTAAGAACCTCATTTATTCACCATATTCATTGTAGAGTCTATCACAGTTATTTTGACTATCAGTATCTTTAGTGCATAGAGGACCTCATTCAGAGTCGGTCGTTGCGGCCGCACGGTTGTACGCCACCGATGTTCGCTAAACTGCGCATGCGTAAAATTCGCAGTGCGCATGCGCAAACTAGCTATTACAATCAGAAATTGCTCTCTCCTTCAACTTGGCCAGGTCGTTAGTTTGAGTAACAGGATGAGGCGTTTGTGGGTGGTAACAGGGGAAGGTGCTTGTGAACGGGGGAGTGGAGATCCGAAAGCAGGCATGCCTGACTATGCAAATGGCGTTTTATGGGAGTGCATAATTAACAAAGTAGTGTCATGGCACACGTGACATGGGAGGTTTTTACACTGACTTGATCGTAGTGCTTAAGAGAGGGTATGGTCAACCTTAAGGTCTACGACCAGCTCCAATGGTCTCGATTAATCCTTATATGCCCGGAGATGACATGTAATGGGGACGAGAAGGGGGTGTATTTTTAGTCTTATGGCCGCATCCTCCCCTCGCTCGTCCAGCTAACGATCCCATCTTAACGACGCAACTTGCGAGCGCTTCATTTGCATATCCGGCCCCTTTTACCTTACGACCGTGCGGCCGCAATGACAGACTCTGAATGAGGTCCAGAGTGTGCACCTGCATTTTCTTTTTCCATCTTTTACATTTTTTTACCAGTCAAAAAATTTGAAGCTTTTCAAAGTGGTTTCATGAGTGGAATTGTTGGTCATCTGTGGACAATTTGATCATTCATCAAGTAGCAGACATTTAGTGAAGGACAAGCTTAATAAAAAATTGCATTAGGTCAACTTACTGACTCCTGTTACTAAGGGTATTCCTGTAACACGTTTCACTTCAGCATTACGGAAGATATAGTCACAGAACTTCTTTGACTGAGCCACAAAATCAGGTTTAAGTTCACTCTCAGGAACTTGCTCCATCTTCTGGAGAACTTCCTTCTCAGCAGACGGATGGTCAAACGCAAAGCATTTCCGGCTACTGAAATACATTCGGATACATTGCTTGGGCTTATTAAATTCCATGTTCTTCATTGTTTTTTCAGCTTTTGTAAAAAGAAGAAGAAATAAAAATATAAACATTTATCACATTTTTTTCATATTCTATATCTAATAATATGAGAAATCTTAGATGCATTTTGCATGTACATACGAGTCTTTAACTTAAGGGCATTCTCTAGATATTCATCTTCTGTGACCACCTGTCCATCAATTACTAGTCCCAATGTAAAGTCTCTGACAGCCCAGATGAAGATGGGGAAATGCTCGGAGAATTCTGCTTCCTCATCATCATTGTTTTTAGCTTTCACCTTGATTAGCTCAGCAAGTTCCCCCACAAATCTATCAGAAGTAATTTAGGAAACATATCATATTTGTATTTATTAAAAGTCAATTTTGGTTCTATTTAAAAATTTCCAAAATAAAACCAACATCCCCACAAAATCGAGCACAGTAATTCTATTCAAAATAGATAATTTACAGTTGATATTGGGTTCCATTCGGATTTCAATGGTGCATTGGTTATTGTTTGAAGTACTAGTTAAAGTTCTAAATGTGTTCTATTCACCTCAATAGAATCCAAAAGCGACCCAAAATAGACACAATGATACAAAAGCATTCCTATTGCTAATTTCATATCCAAGATTTTTTAAAGTCATTGTTTTGCCCTTAAATCCCCGATTTATAAAGCCAACATGCCCCTCATGCTTCTCTCCCATGTTTTTTTCTCCGTCGTAGTGAGTTTTCAGAAAATTCTACATGATTTAAAATCAAATAGGACCGTTTCTGATGGGTCAATAGAAAATGGTGATTTTTGTTCAATTTTCAAATGGACGGTTAGTAAATAAACTGTTTTACAGATGATTAAGGGGAAGCACCAATGGTCTAATTGAAGTGCTATTTGGGTGCGAAGTCAAATTTAATGGTGGTTTTGAGTCAGTTTTGCCTTTAGTAAATACCTGATTGTTAAAATCACCACAAAACTGACTGGGACTGAAAATCAACCCTTAGTAAATTTACGCCATGGTCTAGACTAAATTTAAGTGGGCAGTTTTGCAGAAAAAAAATAAAAATAAAATAAAATATTTATATTATATATATATATATATTTCTATATATATATTTTCATGAGCAACTGGAGAAGTAACCAGTTACAATCCATCCTGATTAGGTAGGAGCCTGTGGAGCCACCACTGCCTGGCAATGCTCAGTCAGAGCAGGAGATTATTGACATATACTGTAGCTGAAGTCATTGACTCTGAAAGTCCTTGAGGTGCAAGCTACATACACTGTACATATCATGGGGGTTAGCAGAGTGATGCAGTTCCAGTCCTTTGTCCTCGTACACCTAGCATCTTTATGCCATAAGGCCTGAGACATCAGACGTGACTAATAGCATATATACCATAGAATTTTGTGCCTTAGGCGCACTGCAGATGCAGCGATAAGCCACTCACAGTGTACCTGAGATGCTGGGCTGGTAATTTCCTGTCTCAGGAATTGGTATAACAAATAAAAAGTCACACATGAAGCAAAATGAAAACATGGTGGAAGGAAAAGCGACGATAGCCATGTAGCTTTGTCACTTTTAGTTATTTTAATTATGTGAATATGATGAACATTTTGAGAAAAAAATAAAAAAGACACTTAGCCTGGTTGAGTTCACCGAGAACTGGCATGCAGAGAGAGACTACAGCAGCAGTACATGAGGACACATCTATACACAGCGCATAACCTGAGACCACATTGTGGAAGTCAAAGCACAAGAACATAACAAATGCCAGAACCTCATATTTGGAGCACCAGATGTTTACCAGAGCCCAGCACACTTTATGTAATATGTAAATCTCAATCTGCTGGAACTGAACAGAGGATGCAGCCACCTTGGAAGAACCCAAAACAGATTTCCAAATGAAAAAAATAATATAAATACATTTGTAAGAGGGTGAAGAACAGGCCTTGTATAGATACAGAGGGGCCCCTCCCCCCACTGTGCACAGAGAACACATCACAGCATCAGGTCAGGGACGGAACTACTGGCGGTGCAGACAGTGTTTTGCACCAGGGCCCGTGGCAATCAAGGGGCCCACAGCTAGCAGTGTTATCAGAGAGCAGTACAGTTCTAATAATGAGTCAAATTGACTCATTAGAGAACACTGTGACCGGTCGCAGGAAAGGGGTAAACTTTGTATCCTCTACCTTTCACTCTAGACTGAAGTGACTATCTACATACTCCATCTCCCTCAGCTCCTTTACTGGATCCCCGCCCCTTTGTCTATTGTTCTACACCTTCCTATCTCTGACCGAGAGCACACACCCTAACCCTAGTCCCCGCCCCTCTATTGTTCAACACCTTGCTATCTCTGACTGAGACTCCACCCCTTACCCTGAGTCCCTGCTTCCGCCTCTCCTCTGTCTATTCTTCCAGACCCTCCTATCCCTGCCTGAGACCACAAGCCCTAACCCAGAGTACCTGCCCCATCCTCTTCAATCTAGCCCCATCTCTCCTTTCCTGTGCCATGGAGCTCAACAGGGACCACATAGATCCTCCTTCTGAACAGGTAATTGCCAGTTGAGGTGTGAACATATTTTGTAGAGGGGTGTATTTGTTTTTTTTTCTGGGGGGAAGGGCATTTGTGTGTATTTTATTTTTGTCTGTTGTAGTGGTGGTGTATTAATTGTGTGTGTGTGTTTGTGTTGTTAACGGTCAATTGATTAAGTGTGCCCCAAAACAGAGTCCTTTGTTTCCTTTTTCTTTTGGACACTTTCGAATTGTTGAATCTTGACTCTGGGGTGCATCACTAGTAGGCTAAGACTTTCCCTAGCATCTGTTGATCACATATAGGGATTTATCTAGTTGACTTTTTATAAGTACAGATAATATAACCACTACTATTTTTTTTAGAAAAGCTCTATCTAATTAAGTTAATAAATTGCTGTAATACTTCACTGTTTTTAGCCTGTGCGGTTAGGGACCCTATTTTTCTATGACGATTGTGTTTGCATGTGTAATGGGTGTATAACCACAAGGCTCTATGCATTATAGGGAGGGTCACTGCAATGCTCTCTGCATTATAAGGTGGGCACTGGTGGTCTCTGTATTACATGGTGGTCACTGCAATGTTTTCTGCATTATATGGTGGTCACTTCACTGTTCTCTGAGTTATTTGGTGGTGACTGCAATGTTCTTTGTATTATATGGTGGTCACATTTATATTATATGACGATCACTGTGACACTCTGCATTATACAGTATGGTGCTACTGATACCCTTTGTGCTGTGAGGCCATGCCCCCTTCCCCACAAGACCACACTTACTTTCTGGGCATGTGCAAAATTTCCCTGATTTGCGGTGTGTCTGTGTGTGTGTGGGGGGCGCATCACTTACTAGTTCCGCCACTTCTGCAGATATATAACATGTATTTAGGAAGAACAAATTCTATCCAAAGCTAAACAAACGATTTCAGAGTGGTAACCAAGTATCACAAGGAAAATTTAAATCCATCACACAACTGTAGTGCTGAAAACTATTAAACTTGCATGAATGTCCCTTGACATGACTGCGACAAAAGTTAGTATTTACCTGCACTGAAGAATAGAATACATGTATTTTTGCAGCCCTTGCATTGTAACATGGTTTGTTCCATATGCAAACTTATTCCATTTTTTGGTTCACTCCCAACCAGAATAAGCCAGAATACTGATTCTATGCCATTGGGTGTATTATTCAGCACAGCAAACAGTAACCTTTGCTTTGACTTATGAAGCAAATGATCAGCCCATACTTTATGCACTACACACGATTCCTCACCATCAGCCACATGACTGACAGTGACCTTGTCCTCCAAAATACAACTATCAATCTCCTTCCTTCTGCAAAACTGCTTCAGCTGGGCTGCTCTAGAAATGAATCTCCATCTGATAAAAGCCTAAGTTATGTTTTTATTTAGTCATAATTAATTTATTTGAGGAGCATTTTGTCCGCGATGTGAACTGGTTTTATATTTATGTTTGTTTGTCTTTAAGTAACTTCAGTTGTATTCAATTATTAAACTATTCATAGAGCAGGATGCAGCCTATAGCCAATCAGATCAGTGCAAAGGCAACAGGGGTAACACTTTCCTGTAGAATGAATGATGGATTCACTTCAACATAGGGATTGTGGTTGATACATCATTCCCATCTCTACTATAACCTTAATGGGTTCACTAGTTACAGTACAGTATAGCTTATATAGTGTAGTAAAGGAAAATGGGTGGAGTTGAGTAATTTTAGATACTGCGCACACATGGAAACCCTAAAGTGTCGCAGTGCGTATGCGCCCCGATGTTGTGCTTATAAATTCACAGTAACCATTCAGGCGCAGGCAGGAAGAACTGTGTAGGCAATGTATAGGGTGATACTGAGCAGCAGGGCCGGTGCAACACACTCAGAAAAAGCATGCACTGCAGGGAGGCACCAGACTGCACTCTGCCCACCGGTGTCCACTGTTGCTGCCACGGCTACTGCATAGGCTGTCAAACTGTATGACAGGCAGGCAGCCGGGCAATGTATAATAGTAGCGGTGAGTCTGGCTCTCTACATATACATTACAGTGGGCAATGCTGCTGCTGCCTGCGTGCTCTTCCCCCTCCCTCATCTCCCACACTATCTGCATGGACAGGGAGTGATGTCATGATGTCTCTCCCACAGTCCAGTCCCTAAGTGCACTGTGCAGAGGAGCCAATCTGCTAGAAGCAGAAGAGGTGGTACTATCACAGAGAGACAGACTGGTGTCAGACAGACAGACAGCGTGGTAGCAGTGCAGCACTAGTGTGTACCTCCCCTGCCCTGCTCACAGTCACGCATTGGGGGTGAGTTCTGCAGCGGCCTGCACATGTTATTAATGGAGGAATGAGAATGATGAGGAGGAAGAATGAGAATGAGGAGGAGGAAGAATGAGAATGAGGAGGAGGAAGAATGAGAATGAGGAGGAGGAAGAATGAGAATGAGGAAGAATGAGAATGAGGAGGAGGAATGAGGGAGGAGAGAGAGGAGGAGGAGGAATGAGGGAGGAGAGAGAGGAGGAGGAGGAATGAGGGAGGAGAGAGAGGAGGAGGAGGAATGATGATGAGGATTGTGGAGGAGGAATTATGATGATGAGGAGGAGGATTGTGGAGGAGGAATTATGATGATGAGGAGGAGGATTGTGGAGGAGGAGTGATGATGATGAGGAGGAGGATTGTGGAGGAGGAGTGATGATGATGAGGAGGAGGATTGTGGAGGAGTGATGATGATGAGGATTGTGGATGAGGAATGATGATGATGAGGAGGAGGATTGTGGAGGAGTGATGATGATGATGAGGAGGAGGGATGATGATGATGAGGAGGATTGTGGAGGAGGGATGATGATGTGGAAGGATGATGATGAGGAGTAGGATTGTGGAGGAGGGATGATGATGTGGAGGAAGGATGATGATGAGGAGTAGGATTGTGGAGGAGGAAGGATGATGATGAGAAGTAGGATTGTGGAGGAGGAAGGATGATGATGATGAGGAGTAGGATTGTGGAGGAGGAAGGATGATGATGAGGAGTAGGATTGTGGAGGAAGGATGATGATGAGGAGTAGGATTGTGGAGGAGGAAGGATGATGATGAGGAGTAGGATTGTGGAGGAGGAAGGATGATGATGAGGAGTAGGATTGTGGAGGAGGAAGGATGATGAGGAGGAGGAGGATTGTGGAGGAGGGATGATGATGAGGAGGATTGTGGAGGAGGGATGATGATGTGGAAGGATGATGATGAGGAGTAGGATTGTGGAGGAGGGATGATGATGTGGAGGAAGGATGATGATGAGGAGTAGGATTGTGGAGGAGGAAGGATGATGATGAGAAGTAGGATTGTGGAGGAGGAAGGATGATGATGATGAGGAGTAGGATTGTGGAGGAGGAAGGATGATGATGAGGAGTAGGATTGTGGAGGAAGGATGATGATGAGGAGTAGGATTGTGGAGGAGGAAGGATGATGATGAGGAGGAGGATTGTGGAGGAGGGATGATGATGAGGAGGATTGTGGAGGTGGATGAGGGATGATGAGGATTATGGAGGTGGAGTAGGGATGATGATGATGATGAGGATTGTGGAGGTGGGATGATGATGATGAGGAGGAATGTGGAGGAGGAATATGGAGGAGGAATGATGATGATGAGGAATGTGAAGGAAGAATTATGATGAGGAGGAATGATGAGGAGGAGGAGGAATGTGCAGAACGAATGAGGAGGAATGTGGAGGAGGAATGATGATGATGAGGAAGAACGGAGGAGGAAGAATGTAGAGGAGGAATGATGATTATGATGAGGAGGAGGAAGAGGAGGAGAAATAATGAGGAGGAGGAGCTTTACTTTGGTGTAATATGTATAAGGAGATTTGCTGTGGGGTAATGTCTATAAGGACTACTTCTGTGTGGTGTAACATGCATAAGGGGATCTACGGTGTGGCCTAACCAGGGCCAGCAACAGATATTATGGGGCCCAGTACACAATATTTAGGGTCCCCCCATCCCCGGTTGAAGCAGAAGGTGACAGGGAGAGGGTAACAGGTAGAGGAAAAGGGTAACAGAGAGACACAGAGAGAGACACAGAGAGAGAGACACAGAGAGAGAGACACAGAGAGAGAGACACAGAGAGAGAGACACAGAGAGAGAGACACAGAGAGAGAGACACAGAGAGAGAGACACAGAGAGAGAGACACAGAGAGAGAGACACAGAGAGAGAGACACAGAGAGAGAGACACAGAGAGAGAGACACACAGAGGGAGACACACAGAGGGAGACACACAGAGGGAGACACACAGAGGGAGACACACAGAGGGAGACACACAGAGGGAGACACACAGAGGGAGACACACAGAGGGAGACACACAGAGGGAGACACACAGAGGGAGACACACAGAGGGAGACACACAGAGGGAGACACACAGAGGGAGACACACAGAGGGAGACACACAGAGGGAGACACACAGAGGGAGACACACAGAGGGAGACACACAGAGGGAGACACAGAGGGAGACACACAGAGGGAGACACAGAGGGAGACACAGAGGGAGACACAGAGGGAGACAGACACAGAGAGACTCCCAGAGAGACACAGAGAGACTCCCAGAGAGACACAGAGAGACTCCCTGACCTTACCTTTCACTCAGTGAGCCGCTATCTACAGCATCTTTCCCTGGCCGACACAGCAGGGCAGAGCCCTATGAGTGATGGTGGAGACCAGGTCCTCATACCCTTTGCACAAGGCCGGTCACTACATTGTGATGTCAGGCCCCCGGCAAAAGCAGTTTCAGAGAGGACATGGTAAAAGGAGGGGAAATGACGGGAGAAGAGGTTATGACCCAACAAATTGTGGTATAATGTGTATAAGGGGATCTACTGTGTGGCATAACATGTATCAGGGGAAAGGGGTATTACTTTGTGATGTAATGTGAATAACAGACACTACTGTATGGTGTAATGTGACTAATGAACACTAATGTGCAGTGTAATGGGAATTGGCACATTTGTGTGACCACTCTCCTCACTCGTGAGATTACTTTCCTTTATTTTTTACAGTCGTACCTTCGGCGCACTCTGGGCCTGATTCAGACCCGCTCGCAAGTGGGTCGATAGTTGCTCAGTGCGCACGCACTGCGCTTGCCCCGGAGCGAGCGCAAAAAGCACTCGCTCCGTGGCTCACTACAAAAGGGGCAGCTGTCGATGTTGATCGACAGCTTGCCCCATTTTGTAGGAGTGGCGGGGGGGTGGCTTCACAAACGGAGGCGTTCCCATGCGATGTCAGTGAGAGAGCTTCTGGCTCTATTAGAGCCAGAAGCTCTCTGGGGCTTGCGGCCACGAGACCCTACCACAAGCGTCTCATAGCAAGCCCGATGTTCGTGATGGTCTTGTCCATCGCGACCATCAACCTGGCCGCTCGCAATAGCTGTAGGTGGTAACCCACAGCTATGCGTGCGGCCAGGAGGCCGCAACAAAAAAACAAGCGTCCGCCCTGATTCAGAGTGAGCGCTCGCTTTTTGCGAGCGGCTCTGAATCAGTCCCTGTTTAAGATTATTATTATTATCATTTATTTATATGGCGCCACAAGTTTTCCGCAGCGCCTTACAAAGTACATAAACAAATAGATTGATATACAGTGACTTACAGTACAGTACAATACAATACATTACAGGACATGGCTAATGTACATTGCTACATTCACGACCATAACACCCAGATAAGCAACAATGCAAAGCAATCAACCGTTAGGTGCCCTGGTAGAGAGTAAGAAGTAGATGACGGTATAGTAAGGAGATGCACAAGAGGGTAGAGGGCCCTGCTCATAGGAGCTTACATTCTAAGGGGGAGGGACAGACAAACAGGGATGACACACATGGGGTAGGCAGGGAGGAAGGAGTATGTAGCAGCAAGTTAAGATGAGAGCTGGAAGGCTTTGATGAAATAGTGGGTCTTGAGAGCCCGTTTGAAGGATTGTAGAGAGGTGGAGTCTCTGATGGGAAGCGGTAGAGTTCCAAAGGTTTGGAGCAGCACGGGCAAAATCTTGGAGGCGGGAGTGGGAGGAAGTAATCAGCTGGCATGAAAGGCGGCGTGCATTTGCTGAACGAAGAGGGCGGACAGGAGAGTGAAGGGAGATGAGATCAGAGATGTAAATGAGAGAGGAATGGCTAAGGGCTTTGTAAGTGAGCGTGAGAACCTTAAATTGGATTCTAAAGGGGAAGGGGAGCCAGTGGACGGCTTGTAGGAGAGGGGAGGCAGATGCAGAGCGTTTTGAGAGGAAGATGAGCCGAGCAGCAGCATTAAGGATAGACTGGAGAGGAGAGAGATGGGATTTGGGGAGGCCAGATAGGAGAAGGTTACAGTAGTCCAATCTGGAGATGACCAATGAGTGTATGAGGGTTTTAGTGGCATCCTGGGTGAGAAAGGGTCTAATCTTGGAAATATTTTTAAGATGAAAGCGACAGGACTGTGAGAGATTCTGGATATGTGGTTTGAAGGAGAGGGTGGAGTCCAGGATAACTCCAAGACAGCGCACTTTGGGCTAGAGGAGATAGTTGTGCCATCAATTGATAAAGAAATGGTGGGAAGTGTGGTTATGTAGGGGGGAGTGAAGATGATTAGCTCAGTCTTAGACATATTAAGTTTAAGAAATCGCTGGGACATCCAGGAAGAAATGGCAGAGAGACAGTTGGAGACACGAGTGAGGAGAGAGGGAGAGAGGTCAGGGGAGGAAAGGTAGATCTGAGTATCATCAGCATAGAGATGATATTGGAGGTCAAAAGAGCTGATGAGTTCACCTAGTGAGGATGTATAGAGTGAGAAAAGGAGAGGTCCAAGAACAGAACCTTGGGGAACACCCACTGTAAGAGGCTGTGGGGGAGAAGAGGAGTCATGAGAGGAGACAGAGAAGGATCGGTCAGAGAGGTAGGAGGATAGCCAGGAGAGGGCAGTGTCACGCAGACCAAGGGAGTGAAGGATTTGCAGAAGGAGAGGGTGGTCCACAGTGTCAAAAGCAACAGAAAGGTCAAGGAGAATGAGCAGAGAGTAGTGGCCCTTGGATTTAGCAGCAAGGAGGTCATTGCTGACTTTTGTGAGGGCAGTTTCAGTGGAGTGGAGAGAACGGAAGCCAGACTGAAAAGGGTCAAGGAGGGAATGAGAGGAAAGAAAGGCGGTAAGGCGCTTGAAAACAGCACGCTCAAGGAGCTTGGAAGCAAAAGGGAGGAGAGAGATGGGACGGTAGTTGGAGAGAGTGTGGGAATCAGGGGTTCTTTTTTTTTGTATGGGGGAGACAAGGGCATGTTTAAATGCAGACGGGACAGTGCCTGATGATAGGGAGAGATTAAGGAGGTGGGCAAGATGGGAGCAGGCAGAAGGAGAGAGGTAGCGGAGGAGACGTGAAGGTATAGGGTCAAGGGGGAGGTGGAAGGGGGGGAGGACTGGATGAGGGACATGACTTCCTCTCCAGATACAGGGGAGAAGAAAGTTAGAGTCGGTAAAATAGAAGGAGAGGGGTGATCTGGGAAGAGAGGAGGTGGATGGCAGGGGGACTGGTGGGATATGATGTCCTGACGTATGGAGTCAAATTTTAGATGTAAAGTAGGTAGCAAAATCAAGGGCAGAGAGCAAGGAGGGGAGGCGAGGAGGGGGTGGGCGGAGGAGGGAGTTGAAGGTGGTGAAGAGACATTGGGGATTTGAGGACTGAGAGGAGATGAGGTTCTTGAAGTGTGACTGTTTAGAAAGGGAAAGGGCAGCAATGTATGATGAGAGCATAAATTTGAAATGGAGAAAATCAGCCTTAGAGCGTGATCTTCTCCACTGTCGCTCGGCAGTTCGAGAACACTTTTGCAGGTATCTGGTGCATTTGGAATGCCAGGGTTGAGGTGTAAATCTGCGGGGGTGAATAGTGATCGCCGGAGCAACAGAGTCCAGAGCAGAAGTAAGGGAGGTATTGTATAGATAAATGGCTTGTTCAGGGCAAGAGAGAGAGAGGATAGGGGAGAGAAGTGAGTCAAGCTGGGAAGAAAAAGAAATGGTGTCAATCGCATCAATGTTACGCTTAGTGATAGTGGCCAAAGGAGGTGGAGGAAGGGAAGGAGAGAGGGATAGGTTAAAAGAGAGAAGGTGATGGTCTGAGAGGGGGAATGGGGAATTGGAGTAATCAGAAATATCACAACGGTGTGTAAAGACCAGGTCAAGCGAATGCCCACTCACATGGGAGGGTGAGGAGGTCCATTGGGAGAGACCAAATGAAGACATGAGGGTGAGGAGTTTGGAGGCAAAGGCTTCTGTGGGAATATCAATAGGAATATTGAAGTCACCTAGGATAATAGAGGGAAGGTCAGAGGAGAGAAAGTGAGGAAGCCAGGAAGCGAAGTTGTCAATGAATTTGGAAGGAGGGCCAGGGGGATGGTAAATAACAGCTACTCTAAGGTGAACTGGTTGGAAGAGGCGTATAGCATGAACCTCAAGTGTAGAGAAAGTAAGAGATGGTTCAGAGGGTAGGAGTTGGTAGGAGTAACCGGGGGATAGAAGGACCCCTACCCCACCACCATGGCGACCCCCAGGCCGAGGGGTATGAGAGAAGATGAGACCCCCAGAGGAGAGAGCAGCAGGGGAAGTGGTGTCAGAGGGTGAAATCCAGGTTTCAGTAATGGCTAGGAGATGCAAGTTTTTAGAGATGAAAAGGTCATGGGTGGGTACAAGTTTGTTACATACTTATCTGGCATTCCAGAGGGCACAGGATAGAGGGACAGTGTTTGTGGGAGAAATGTGAATTAGATTATTTGGGTGCTGTAGCGAGAAGGTGAGTTTAATATGGGTGGCCGAGATGAATGTAGTGGAGAGATTATGTGAGGACCAGTGCTGGGAAGGGAGCCTGTAGGTGGTTGGCAGGGAGGGAGTTTAATATGATGGGGGTGGTATGGGGTGACATGGAGAGGAGGTTTGGAGGAAGGATTATCAGTGGGGTAGTAGGACAAAGGAGGAGTAGAAGAGAATGAAAGTGTAGTAGTGGGAGAGGAGAGGGAGGACGGCAGACAGAGGAGGGGAGATAAAGGAAGGAGGAGGTGGAGGAGACAAGGGGGAAATGATATAGGAGGAAATAGGGGGTAGAGCAGAGTAATAGGTAGACAGTGAGTGGAGGGAGAGGTACACATGATAATGGTGTGGAAGAGTTGTGTAGGGGGAGGAAAACTAGATATGGGAATAAAGTATGAGTGCAGAGGAGCAAGTAATAGTACAATGGAGGAGAATGTGCCTGCAAAATTTCCAAACTATTATTGAGCAGAGGAAGAGAGGAGCAATGGACTATTAAAGTAAACTGAATTAGAAGACAGATGACATGCTAGGAAAAGAAGAGAGGTGGGAAGATATTATTTCTAATACATATACTAAAATTGGCACTGAATACAGTAAGCTATGAGTTGTTTGTGAAACGAGCGAGTCAGTACAAATAATAGCAGGTGTAAGTTCTTATAGTGAGCAAACAGAGGCCAGTGATGATTGTCCAGGTGATGCAGACAGAAGTTGCTTGTAGTGTAGATATTGTGAACTTACATTTAGAAATGACTATAATAAGAAATAACAGATAGAAATACTATAAATGCTATCCCTGTGTAAAGAGACAATGCAAGAGGACATATTTGTAGGAGGGCACAAATTTGTAGTTTGCAGAGGGTGCCAAACACCCTACCACCGGCCATTCTGGGTGGTGACTGCGAGGAAATAGGGGGTAGTAAAACTGGCGCACAGTGAGACAGTGTATTATGGGTGTGTCGCTGAGAGATGCTCACACAGGAGGCCATACTGAGGTGGAGAATCTGCATCTGCCATAGGTCTGGTGCAGGTGTCCATGGTGTGACCGATGTTTGGACCTTTACAGACCAGACGGTAATATGGTTACTATAGGCGCTACAGGTGGGAGTCTCAGTCCTTACACATTCATAGATTACACCTGGGAAGGGTTTTCTATCAGCATTAGTATAAAGCCGCAGGTGCAAATATGGCTGCAAACTCTAAAGCAGCTGATTCAGCATGTAACTCATCAACCCAGGGGCGTTTTAAAAGAAGAGGGGTCTGTGTGCAGACTACGTGCAGGCCCCCTCCTCTCTCTAGCGGTGCCGCGGCAGATGGCGGGTGCAGTAGATTCTGGCTTAGTGCCAGAATCTACTGCTCATGCACGGGTCTCCTTGAAAATGGTTCCTGCGCAGTTTCCCCGGGGACAGCAGTACTGCGCATGCGTGTGACACTGTAAAAATGGCCGCCACCATGTTCCCAGCGATTTATGCTGTTCTGCAGCGCCGGCCCCGTGCTGCAAATCAGTCTGGAGACAACAGATAGGCAAGTATAAAGACCAAATAGCTGTACCCATTATAAATACGCCTCTGCATCAGCCCCAATGTGTGACTAATTTGTGCTCACCATGTCTTATGTTTAACTGAATAGAAAATACAGTAATCTTACAATGATTCTTTAATGATGAGATAAGGGGAGATCGCACGTTTATTCCATTAAAGGTGAGGACCTCCAGGTCTTGCACAGTTTTCAATACTGAATATTGACACTTTATATTAGCACCTTTCTGTATTATATGTAGTGCACAGTGAGCCTCGTGTATAACAATATACCTGCATGCTGTATTTTACAGATAGAACAGATAAGAATATTATTAAATCCAGAGTGACATAATTGGAAGGATACTTCAATTTGTTCAGTGCATCCTGGTCTATGGTGCCCTTACTATTATACACCAGGGCGCTGCTCAGGAGAACGGCCAGGGAGAAAATCCTGATGTCATTTTTGCTGTCGCCCTGCAAAAGAAATATATACAATAAAGCAACAATCTTCTCACTGAGATCTAACAAATGAAAGCAGAACATAATATTGTATATGTTGGTATTTATCACTGGCTGCAGCCTTAACATGTTAGAGGGGTAATCGTGGATCCACTATTATATCTGTCCTTTCTATGCTTTGTGTAATTCCGTAGTGTAGACGGGATTGTAGCGCTGCCTGTTTACTGCAACAACTGTTCTCCTTCATGGGAGGCACAGAAAGAGCGATACATGTACTGTATAACTTTATTAGGTCATTGGCCCTGATTCAGAGCCGGACGCAAGTGGCTGCTCGTTCGCTCCGAGCGATGTTTGCCCAACTGTGCATGCGTACGGATCGTTATACGCATGCGCGAACCACTCAGTGCGGCCGAAATTCATGTGCTCGCAAAATAGCGAATGCCTGATAATTTGAGTGACAGAAAGAGGCGTATGTGGGTGGTAACAGGGGAAGGTGCTTGAAAACGGGGAGTGGAGATCCGATCGCAGGCGTGCTTAAAGGTCAAAACGGGCGTTTTATGGGTGTGCATATTTAAAACAGCAGCGTCATTGACCACGTCACTGGGTTCTTTTATAGCCAGAACTGCTCGCAAAATTGTGGTAGCAAAAACCAACCACAAGAATAGTGAGCAGCTCATACCCTGGTCGATGTACTCGATTAATCTAATAAATAGCAGACATGACGTAGGATGCGAGCGGCCAGGGGGCGTATTTTTCCAAAAAACGACCGCAAGTTTTGTTCGCTCGTTCAGACCTAGAGGTGTGAACAGACCGCAAACAGCGAACGGTTCATTTGAATAGCCACCCCTTGTTTTAGAACGAACGACCGCAAATAGCGAGTGGCTCTGAATGAGGGCCATTGTTCTTTACAAGGGGTTATTCATTTAAGCTTGTCACTGCTACAGCGTACACCAAGGACTGGTTCTGATTCTGAGCGGGCGGCTGGCCAGGAGACTTGCATACTACTCCGGGCGGTTGGGATCACCACACAATTTTCGGGAGCCTCCCGTCCATTCTGGGAAAGTAGGCAAGTATGGTTTTATGTTACCCACAGGGCATGGATGTGCCTAGGATAATGAGGAGCAATGCTCTATGGGCCTGATTAAGCACGGATCGCTATTATGATCGCAGCTGTGATTATGCATGCAGGTCTGCTGTGAAAGTATGCTAATGAATGCAATCGCCGTGCCATCGCAGCCCAACATAAAGACGCCCACTTCCCCTTACTCACATCCGTAAGGAATGGGTATGAAAAACAGCCCGACAAAAGCAGAGTTAGAAGCCCGACAGCACTGGAAACCCGATCGTGGATAGGTGAGTATATACTAACCTAACCCCCCTAACCCTCCTTAGGGGTGCCTAACCCTAACTTCCCCCCCAAGTGCCTAACCCTAACCACTCCCTTCCCCGCTGCCTAAACCTAAGTCCCCCGGGGGGTTTCCTAACCCTAAGTCCCCCCCGGGGGTGCCTAACCCTAACCCTCCCTCCCTCCCTCTCCCTAACCCTCCCGGGGGGGTGCCTGACCCTAAGTCCCCCCCGGGAGCCCTAAACCTAACCCTCCCCCCCCGCGGCTGTGCGCTCGCGGCGCCTGGCATCTCTACGATCGGGATGCCGGGCGCCGGTCTCCCGGCGTCAGGGAAATGCGGGCGTCTACATTTAGACGCCCGGCATTTCACCCTTGCCGGGAAAATGACAGTCGGGAAGCCGGCTGCCGGTATTTAGGCAGTCGGCTTCCCGATTGCTTCCCCACCCGTAATACCTTACAAGTCTGCTAAAACATCGGTACCACCAAGTAACATCGGAGCCTCAAACACAATTACACAAAGTCAGACCTTACTCAGAAATGACTAACATTCCTGTACGCAGTGAGAGCTGAAGCTGCGTATGCCATCGCAGTGGTTAATTTATGCACGCCCCTGTAACGGGGTCCAAATTCCCTGGCATGCCTGCGTTTTGGCGATCACGCCCCATCGACACCCCAAAACGCTCACTTCCTGTTGATCAATCTAGGATGATTCTGCATGGTCTATGGGCCCGATTCAGACCCCTTCGCTAGGCTGCGTTTGTACGCAGCAGTCAGCTGCCCAAGTATGCAAATCCCACAATTGCATGGCAAGACATAAGTACGCCCACTATGTCTTGGCGTGCGATCGCAGTATGTTTTGAGATGCCCACCAGCCTGTCTTAAGACGCCCACTTTGCCTTCGTAACACACGTCATCTCCAGGAAGTGTATGCAACAATCGGTTACATCGAGGATCATCGGAACCATACGCAGCACTTGTGGTTGACCATACCCTACCGCAAGCACGGCGAGTGCTGCAGTGTTTTAAACAGTCATGTGACGTGTACTATGATGCTGCGCCTTAATTATGCACGCCCTAGAAACAGCGTTTTGATGCTCAAGCACGCCTGCGTTCGCACCATCACCCCCCCATTTCCTATGACCTTCCCTGTCACCACCCACAAGCGGCACATTCTGTCACTCAAACTTGCGGGCCATCTGTGTAATCGCTGCGATTGCTTTCTGATCTCAATGACTGGTTCGCGCACTTCGTCTTTTACGCATGCGCAGATAGCGAAAATCGTCCAGCAGCGTGTGAACGCAGCCTAGCGAATGGGTCTGAATCGGGCTCTCTGTTCGATCACAGTGATCACGCACGCGCACTGCAATGCATACACATGTACAGTACGCAACAATCGCCCATCTGCGTATACTGCCGCGATCTGTGCTGAATCAGGCCCTTTGTTCCTTAAAAATAACATTTTACATTTATATGTGTGTGTCCAAATTTCAGTGGACACCTACAGATGTGTCTTCATACTGTACACCTAGCCGTAATACGCCACACAATGCCACCCGGCGCGACTGAGGCAATCCGAGAGGTGAGGCATAGCATATATTTATTTTAATGTCGTATTCGCATCGCAAACACAGCAAAACACAGCTCACAGTGCACAAGAGACGCTGGTCTGTGACTTTAACCGCGCAGGAATTAGTTTTAAGCAAAATCAAAGTCACAGAAGCAGAACGGAACTTGGTGGGGGGAAATTTGCGGCCGCTGCATCGCAGAACTTCATATAGAGATTCAGCCTCAGCCGCAGACTAAATGTACAAATGTCGCACATCAAATTGATCTGTACCGTCCCGCTGTTATACCTGTGGGCCGAAGTGGCCCGCAGGTGGTCAAATGGGGATGTTAGGGACCCCCACCGCCGTAGCTGTGCGGCCATGCCGGACACCAGAGTAGCTGAATGGAAGCTGTGCACACTCAGTGCCGGGAGAGGGCTGGGAGAAGCCCAATCAGCTTACCTTCAGCCTGACGTTATTTAGAGGCGTGCCATGCGGGCACACCTCCAAATAACTCAACTTAGGGGGTGTGGCATATTGTAATTAGGCCACACCCCAATTCAAGTCATGTGCTGCAAAGGGCGCTATTAACAGAGCCAGCACACGGTGCTCCAAACCCTGTAGCCGGCTTTGCTCATGGGCCCCCTCCTTTCTTAAACTGCCCCAGCTTGGGGTAATTATTATTAAAAGAAAACAGAAACTGTACGTCATGCTCAGATCAGCAGCTGCTGGTACACAATAAGGACTTTGAACCATTTTATCACAGTGTACAATATCCAGTTTCACAGGGATAAATGTTTCAGTATGATCTCAGGAAAGGAGAGGGACACACACAGAGCCCTATGGCTGTTGGTACATATTGGGCCAAATATAATAGGGTGTCAGTTTTAGTAACAGTACAAACTCGCACCTTGAGCTCTGATTGGAAATCGCACTTTCCAAAAGTGGAGGTGGTATTCTAGTTTCTACGGGTACATGGGCGCTAACCTGAAGAAGTGTGCCAACGGAATGGTGGAGGCAAAGTACCTAGGATATATTGTAGGCAGTTAACCCACAGCCCAATAAAAGGTGGAAGCCGTCCTCACATGGCCTACACCAAAATGCAAGTCACAACTCAGGACATTTCTTTGTCTGGTAGGATACTATCGCAGGTTTATACATGACCTAACAATGTCTGAAGAAACAGTTCCCAGATAAAATAGTGTGGTCTAAGGGCCTGATTCACCAAGGATCACTATTGCAGCTGCGATTACGCACGCAGTTCAACTGCGATAGTATACGAATTCCTTGAGATCTCTATGCCATCGCACCACTACATAAGGATGCCCACTTCCCCTTACTCAAATCCGTAATGTTTAGCATAACTGCAAAACCATCGGTACAATCGAGTACCATCGCAGCCTCACGCACACTTGCATAAGGTCAGACATTACTCAGAAATGGCTAACTTAAGCGCACGCTTGAGGCCTCAGGCTGCGTAGGGCAGCTCAGTGGATAATTTATGCATGCCCATGAAATGGTGCTTCTGCATTTTGCCGACCACCCCCACTGTACAATGGGCCTGCACAGTCACTGTGATCGCAGTCCCGATCTGGAGTATTCGCAATGCGACTGAGTGCATATTGCGATCCTTGCTGAATCAGGCCCTAAGTCGGCAGAGAGTGCTTGGCAGGATAAGGCCGGCCTTGTGTGCAGAGCCTGTCGTGCAAGGACCTAATTTTGTGAAGCAGTTTGTATTGCAGACTGAGGCCTCGGGTACAGAATTAGGGGCAGTCCTTTCCCAGGAGGTAGTGGGGGAGGAGAAACCCATTCTCTACCTCAGCCGGAAATTGCTGCCCAGAGACCGCAAATACTCATCTGTGGAAGGGACGAGAATTCAAATGAATCACAGACCATGCGCCCTTACAGTGGATGCACACGAACATGGAAGTAAATGCTATTGTGACCCGCTGGTTTTTGGCCTTACAGCCATTCAAATTTGAGGTGCAGCATAATCCGGGGAAACCGCACCTCAATGCAGATGCCCTTTCCAGAATGTTTGTAGGTCCCAATCCTCCAAACAACGCTGTGGTGAAGCTAGAGGAGGAGGAAGGGGGTAAAGAAGGGGAACTCTGGAAGCTGGTGGAAGAGTGTGTTCCCGAACGCTGTCTATGTGATCCTTGTCACAAAATCACACAGACGGTGTAAGGGTTAGCATTACTGCCTCACAGTACTGAGGTCGTGGGTTCAATACCCACTACGGCTGCAACTGTGTGGTTTTTGTATATTCTCCCTGTGCTTGCGTGGGTTTCCTCTGGGTACTCCAGTTTCCTCCCACACCCCAAAAATATACTGGTAAGTTAATTGGCTCCAACAAAAATTAACTTTAGTGTGTATGTGTGTGAGCATGTGATAGGGAATATAGATTGTAAGCTCCACTGGGGCAGGGACTGATGTGAATGGCCAAATATTCTCTGTAAAGTGCTGCGGAATATGTGTGCGCTAAATAAATATATATATTACACATACACACATACATACATACTGTACTATGAAAATTTTATTCACCACTAAAACTCAGCCCTAAGTCTTGCAGTTATTAGAAGTCTGGACACAATCTGTAATTAAAATCCCCCTAGACATGCTAGGTATACAATAGAGAGATCAGATCCTTATAGGCCAGGATTTCCAAACTGCAGGCCAGATGCGGCTTGCCACATGCTTCAATCCAACCCACTGACCAGACAGCAGTTTAGAGTAATCCATCTGCCACTACTCCTCTGCCCATCGTCCCCAGGAAGTGAGAAGAGCTCCAGCTGGCCCTATCCGAGAGACAGAGCTGAGGGGAGGGGATGTCCCCTGATTGGAAGCAACAGCCTACCCAGGTGTCCTGTCCCGATGCCAACCCCGACCTCTAGAGACCTGGAACAGTATTTTAGGAGAGATACCATGTCCTGAGGATAATACAGACCACAGTCAATATCTGAGGGACAGTATATGAGGAGAATATAGACCAGGGACTCTCACCCGCAATCACAGCTCCACTGTTTGCATTATACAGTATCTTATCACAGTGAGTAACATTGTAATCTAAAATCATTAAAATATTTTTACTTCAAGATATTTTTATTAGTTTTTGTATTTCATAGTAAATTATTTACTCAGCTGAGAACCCTGTTCTAATTGCTAAGAGGCTCCAGTTAGTTACACACTATACAATTATTGGGCCGATTTGCTATTTCACCGATAAAACATCCACAAACCATTTTTTTTTAATTATCCGATCTGTTGGTGAAGACTGAAAATCTTGTCCTCAACTTCTCGATATGGATCGGTGTGAGCGCACTCTCAATAACCTGCCCATATTCCCTATGTTCTACTGTCACCTTCTGTGAGAGGACATATGCAACATCCGTGTGGTGTGGTGGAAAATCCATAGGATAATGAGTAGCACAGATATTGGGGCTCTCAATTTGACCAATCACCTCATTTGTCATCCCGATCAGAAAAATCAGACAGTGTGTTCCTGGCTGTACTGTGCGAAAAAACTAAATGTTGTGGCCCTGTGTTCAAAGGGCCTGATTCTGAGCCGCCCGTAAGCGGCCGCTCGTTCGTTCCGAGCGATGTTCGCACATCTGCACATGCGTATGGGTCGTAATGCTCATGCGCGAACCAGTCAGTGCGGTCGGAAATCGTGTGCTCGCAAAATAGCGAATGCCAGCTAATTTGAGTGACAGAATGAGGCGTTTGTGGGTGGTAACTGGGGAAGGTGCTTGAAAACGGGGAGTGGGGATCCGAACGCAGGCGTGCCAAAAGGTCAAAACGGGCGTTTTAAGGGTGTGCATAATTAACAAAGCAGCGTCATCGACCACGTCACTTGCTTGTCTTTTAGCCTGAACTGTTCGCATGATTGCGGTAGGAAAATGCTAGCACAAGAATAGCGAGCAGTTCATACACCGTTCGATGTACTCGATTAATCTAATAAATAGCGGACATGATGTATGATGTGAGCGGCCAGGGCGTGTTTTTCAAAATAGCGAGTGCATGTTTCGTTCGCTCGTTCAGACATAGAGGCGTCAACAGACCGCAAAGAGCGAGCGCTTAATTTAAATATCCGGCCCCTTTTTCAGAACGACCGTCCGCAAATAGCGTCCGGCTCTGAATCAGGCCCAAAGTCTTTTCCTTAGTAAGGCTCTCCAAGAAGAAAGTCTGGATGCCTCCTCTATAGGCACTGACGTTACAACCTCCTGCAGGAAATACATATACTAGCCTCATATACTGTAGGTCATATAGATCCTATTCTTCCGTAGTACACATGGAAGATCTCATTGTCTACCTCACCTTCTCCACATCTCCCAGACCTTCTGTGTCCAGCAGAACCAGGGTGTGATTCAGTTTCCTTGGATGGGGGATGCACCACATCCAGATGCCCTTGGTCTCCGCTTGGACATTATACCCCAGGTTAAAGCCTGCAAACATTTATCACAAAAAAAATCCTTATTAGAACTAAAGTTGGTGCCAGAATAAAAATATAATTATCTCTGAAACCAATACCATTAGTCTCTACTGGCTGCAATATGGTACAAAATGGATTTCTTTTTGCGACACCACTGGCTTCATATATTGTCCAATAAAATAAAAACAAAATGTGTCAATCCCAAAGTACCATGAAGTTACTGTGAAACTATAGATCCAATAAGATATGGAGTAATAACAATAAATGTATAGTAAGGACCACACCTGCATTAGTCATTTATACATTGTGTTATGTATACAGCATATACCACCTAAGTAATTCTTCATTTTATATAGTTCTATAGATAGGTGCAGAAATGGACGCATATCACCCAGGCGCTGCGGCTGTGCGATAATACGGCGTAGGAGGTGTCTTGTGTAAATAGAGGTCACCGGCTGACTTCTGTGGAGGCAGCATTGGATCATCTCTGTGAACATCGGTCACCTGAGTAATCCCCAGGTCACTCAGGATGGCCGGGAAACTGACGCTGCATCCCAGGATGCAACCACTGGCTTCAGCACACCTAGAAAATAGGGTCCGACATGCCCCCGTAGTCTGGGATGCTGCCCGTTCCCCAAACACCAGGAGCATGTCAATTAGGCTGCGACATCCGGGCACTGCGAGCAACATCGCAGCCCTGGAACTGCACATGCTCAGTGCGGCGTCTGCTCATGGGCAGATCTGAAAACATTGGAGAAGTACAGTATTTAAACCATCAGGTTTGTGTACAATGTGCCCAGTCTTACCCACCCCATACAGTGTTCCCAATCTGGCTTCTGTCTGGATCCTGCTTCTGTCTCCTGTCATGAACTCTGTCATTTATTTGACTTTCCCCTACTTGCTGCCTGCCCTGACCTTGGATTGTTTATTGCTTTATCTTGCCTGGACTCTGTCTTGTTACTGGAATTTCTCTGCATCACTGTTGGATATCACATCCTGACTTTCTGTATCCAGTCTCTGGTATTTTTCCATTATTACACATTGACAACCTGAACATCTGTCTAACTCCAGCTGTGCTCTGTCCACTCCACCTACTGCCCAATAACAACAGACACAAATATCCCTACTACTTTGAGATGAAGACCTTGGGGCATCCCAGTACCTATGAGCATATAAATGCTCCAATGGAAAGGTCTGCAATAGGGGAAAGTCTTACATAATGGTTCTAGGGGTCTAGTTATATCCACAAGTATTGTCCAAACAAAGACATTGGGTATAAGTCCAACCTTCTACAAGGGATGTAGTTATAATCCCGGTGGTAACTATTTTAATTCAAGTCACATGCAAAACTGACTGTAATGAAAGAGTGTCCATGCACAGTACACTTTAAAATATAATAAAAATATTTAAAAATGGGCATTGACACCCCCTCCCTAATTCCTCAACCAGCTCCAGTTTAGTGTCCCTATGAAGTAGAGCTGGGGCAGGGAAAGATGCATACCTCCTTCCCAAGAGCACATTAACATTCTAATACAGGTTTATATGAACCTTGGGAAGTCACATCGGGTGAACCTGGCCCTACTGGACTCACCCTGTGCACTAAAGTTACCCTTCCCATCAGGAGCAGCATTTATTATACAATACTGGAATATCTCTGAGAGACAGGGGCTGCTGAGATCTTTAATGAAAGTGAGATTTGCCATTTTCAGAAACCTTTAGAGGACTAAATGTTCAGACACTCATTGGGGGAGATGTACGAAGCCCAGAAGCGGTATCAGCGCACGTATTGTGCGCTGATACCGCTTCTCCCAGATGTATGATCGGGGGTCTGGGCGGTTAATGCGCCCCTGTCATTATCGGCGCTGCTATATACAAGATAGCAGCGCCGATGGCAGGGTCATGTATGAACGGTCATAACGCATGACCGTTCGGCCAGCTGTCGTTAACAGCTACAGCCTGGCGCTAGCCTATCCCCACAGCAGGGAAAGTGCTGTCCCTCCTGGGGCTGCTGCCGGCTCCAGGGCTCCACGCGGGGATCTCGCGATACTTGCGAGATCCCGCGCATGCTCAGTGGAGCCGGCCGGGACAGAGACGCAGCGCATCAGCACTAGGCTGATGTGCTGCTGTCTCTAGCGGGTAGCGCCGGAGGGGGGAGTTAACGCTCCCCCTCTCCGGGCCGATGAGATGTTTATACATCTCATCGGTAGTGCTTCCTGCTTCGCCTCGGTAAAGAGGTGAAGCGGGAAGCGTTATAGCGGCACGTTAAGTGCCGCTATAATACATCTACCCCATTATATAATACCTGATACCAGGGAGACCTCTGTCTGTTTTGTTACAATAATGCTTCCATTTCAGATATATCACTGCAACATTTTTACCAAAGGCCATTTCTTACATTACAGGGAGGATAATATATTATTAGACAATATCGGGGGAGTTATATTAAACCTTTCATAAGAGGACAAGTGGAGAAATTGCTCATCGCAACCAATCAGTTTATAGAAACAGTATAATTTATCTAACACATTCTATAATATGATAGGTTCAAATTGAGTCGTTGCTACACAATGGGAGGCTGTTCCACTTGGTAAGAATTAAAATAACTCCTCCTTATTAATATTAAACTGGTCACAAATGGCGTCTCCTATTACCTGACCACTGACCTCTCTATATGTACATATGTAGCACTTATACCTTACTGCACTCCTGTTACCTGACCCCTCTATATGTACATATGTAGCACCTGTACGTTCCTGCACTCCTATTACCTGACCACTGGCCTCTCTATATGTACATATATAGCACCGGTACCTTCCTGCATTCTTGTTACCTGACCACTGACCTCTCTATATGTACATATGTAGCACCGATACCCTCCTGCACTCCTGTTACCTGACCACTGACCTCTCTATATGTACATATGTAACACCGGTACCTTCCTGCACTCCTGTTACCTGACCCCTGACCTCTCTATATGTACATATGTAGCACCGCTACCTTCCTGCACTCCTGTTACCTGACCTCTCTATATGTACATATGTAGCACCTGTACCTTCCTGCACTCCTGTTACCTGACCACTGACCTCTCTATATGTACATATGTAACACCGGTACCTTCCTGCACTCCTGTTACCTGACCACTGACCTCTCTGGGCTCCAGCCAGCTTGTTCATCAGGTAGGACTTCCCTGTCCGATACAATCCTACTATGGACACCACCACCACCGGCTGTGTGATCCTGGAGAGGATGTCTATGGCGTCAGGGTTTGTTTCCAGCTTTCCATCAGGAGTGTTGTTAATCAGACAGACTGGGGCTTCCATTTTCATGTCTGAACCCATCGGCAAGCTGAGAATAGTAAGGCGTGAAAGTAGCTGCATGGCACATATAGGGTTAGTTATACTGAGAATGTATTTTATTTCTGTAACCAAAGCTGAGAACATGTATAAGGCTAGAGTGTTTTTCTCTATATGGAAAGCCTGCAAACTGCATAATCTGGAAAAATATTAACGAGCCATTATGTATCTGATTGAAATATTTAAGTGATGCATATATTGGAATTGCAGCCTGGAAAGTTCAACTAAAGCTGAAAGGCTGCATTTTGATTAAAGAAAAAAACAGCTTGTGTAATATTCATGGCTCCCGCAGTTCTGTTTCTTCCGTCTGTCTGACATGATAATTGATGACCATAGGACACCAGGGAACGTATTTGCAAAGGGAAACTTTCTCTGTATCCTGATATAGGCAATATATACACAAGGTGGTGTGTACTATAACTGTGCAAATCTATATACACTAGGACCACACAATTGTTTTATGTAATACTAATAACACACAGGGCAGAGAAGTGTAATAAGGGAAATGGATAGGTAAAGGAAGCAGAAAAAGTCTGTAAACATATCTGCAATACAAACGGGCACAAATGACATTTATGTACATAACGTACCTGGCGTTCTTCCTCTCTGGGAGCAGAAATCCCTCTGTGATGAGCTGGTGATTGGGAAAGTGTCTCTGGTCTCTGCACATGGACTATGATCAGAGAGTTATTATATACACTGTAGCTATTGGGTGCGAACGGAAGTGAAAGTGAAAGAAGCCAAGATGAGAGATAAATGTATCACACACTTTTGTATTATGTGCAAATGTTGTTTTTAGATTATTCTCCTCTTCTCTATCCTATTATTTAATCTTATATTCCTCACTATACGGGAGATGTATCAAGCGTTGGAGAGAGTTTGCTCTGCTGCGGGCACCCCATTAATATACCAGCATGAAACCTAATAACTGCAGAAATCCTTCTGCCCACGATTTATGTACCATGGGTCGGATCAGACAAGGCAGCTATCATACTGGGTACAGCTGAAGTAGCAGACTCTCCAACATAACCCATTACATACACAATACTCTGCTCTTGGACTTACCTCTTAATGTATGATTGCAGACACCTGTGCTACACCTGTCTCATCAATTACCTAGCTCACCACAGGTGACTGCAATCATACATTAGATGGGAAGTCCAAGACTTTTGTACTTAATGGAACGGGTCATGTTGGAGGGTAGGAAGTAGCTGTTTAGTATGGTGTAGAACAGGGATAGGGAACCTCAGTCCCGGGGGACTGTATACGGCCCCTGGAATCATTTGGACTGGCCATCAGAGCTTTTCTCTGATCGCCTAATCTGGCAAGCAGGCCGCCTCGAATGGCACCCCGCAGCCAGAATCTATGCAGCAGTTCAACCTGGATAATCCTTAGGATGCTTCAGACGGTCACGCTGCTGCCCTTACAGCTCCCTTATGGGCATTGCTGTAATCACCAGTGATTGTGGCCCCGCCCCATGTGATCTCACATGGAGGGGGCGTGGCCTTCAAATAATGTTATATGTATCAAAATGACCCCTGGTGTAGAACTACAAGTGCCAGCATATCCTTCCAGCTAGGAGCTGGTGCACAATACACAGTAATGCTGGGTACATATTAGAAGATGTGTGTACTCAGCGATGGCAGATGGGATGGCACGATATATCAGGCAGTCTGTATACACTGCACAATCCGGTGTACGACCACTGCTCGATAAATATATCATCCAGAGGCATGGTTTTGGCCGCCAGATCTTGGGGAATATTGAAAGCAAAAAGAAGACACGCAGTAAGAAGTGTAGAAATAAATATTAAGCTGCGTACACACGTTCAGATAAAGTGAACGATTTATACGATAATGATAAGGATCTTATTATTTATGACAATGGGGAACATGCACTACCAGATTTTCTACATGATCCAGTGGCGTCACAAGGGGTGACACCAAGGTGCACTCTTCCCCTCAGTGACAGAGCCGGGTGCTGCACTGTATCATTAAGTGCAGCACTCGGCTCCTGTCACAGTGAGGGAGCCTGCAGTGCCCACACATCTGGCACCCCCCACCACTATCCATAATCTACACGGGCCGGGAACTGGGTTCGGGACACGAGGCCACACCCCTTACCTGAGACCATGCCCCCTTGTTTGGGGGCGTGCGCGTCTCCGCCGCGCACAAGGCATCCCTCCCTGATCCAAGTGTCATCGCGGGGAGGGAAGCCACTGCCATGATCACTTGCCCATGTGGACAGGTTTATGTAGCAAGATAGACAGAACCCTAAGGGAGAAAATTGAGCTACACCGATCAGCCATTCGGGCGGCTATTAGCTTGGGTGATAGTGACCAACCGGTGGCGTGCCATTTCTTACAAAAGGGTCACAATCTGTCTACCTTGTGCAACATGGGCTGGTTGGTGAATTTTAGCCTGGGGGGCAAGCACACAGCACCAACCCATGATCTGTGACTCAACCCACCCTCCCTGGCAGGGGCGTTTCTAGAGAGGAGGGGGGCCCGTGTGCAGTCTCCGACATTGGCCCCCTCCCCTCCTCCTGGCAGCGCACTGAGCTGTGCATGGCCAGCGCCAGAGTTATAGACTCTGGGCACTAGAGTGTGCCCAGAGAGCATACGACGGGAAACTGGCCGCCGCTGCCATTTTTCAGTCATTTTACAATGCCGGAAGCCTGTGCAGACGTGGGACTCTGGAGAGGTAAGTATTATTATGGGTGCAGGGTGTGCGGTGCGGTGCGGGGCCCCCCTGGACCCAGGGGCCCATGTTCCCCGCACACCCTGCACCCATTATAGATACACCCCTGGTGCCTAAACCTAACCTCCCCTTCCCCTCCCCGCACCCTAAACCTCACCCCTTAGTGCCTAACCATAACCTTTAACCATCCCACTAACCCCGCTACTTACCTTTGGGATGCCGGCACTGGGATTCTGACAGGCGTCGGGATCCGGCGCCTGTATCCTAAGCGCTGATCTGCAGATATAACTGTCCATCAGCTGTGCAGCACAGCCGACGCGATTGTTCACAAACATATCACTGGTACACACTGGCCGACGGACACACAATATATCGGCCAGTGTGTACCCAGCATTACAGTAGTTTAGGCCATCTGAAGATGGTGTAAACTACTGGGGCTAAACTCGGAAAAGCTTCACTTTTCGGATTCTACTACATAGGGGTCAGATAGTAGTCCCCATTGATAATATTTGGGATTATGATCTGCAGCACTAATTAGCACTTTGCCGGAGATTTCTGTGAAACATCCTGCATTGTGCCATTAGTACATAGCAACAATACATAAAATTATGCAGAAGCAGCAGTTTCTACATAAGTTTATGTAAAAACAGCTTGATACATAGGCTCATTATTCTTCCTACTTCACCTCTCCTCCTCAAAAGTGCGCATCCACTACCCGACTATGGAAATACAGTACAATTACGACATCGTAATCATACAGCTGCCCCTGTAGTGCCTACACTGAACGATATATTATTCAGTGTAGTACCCTCTATCATCCCCATGGCCAATCTGTCATTATCGGCAGATTGACCGGTATGTTCAGGCGATGACTCATGTCGGTAACGACCAGCGGGTGCATACATTGCTGGTCGTTTCAGACATTATAGTGCACAATTTGTGCACGATTAATGAGCGTTTGAATGATTACGATGTCGTAATCATTCAATCGCTCATTAAAATCACCTAATGGATATGTGGCTTAAGTCTCTTAGCTTCCTCTTGCCGGGGCTAACTGACGCAGGCTTCTTCATCTGTACACCATGTCCGGCGGCTCCTCTTCATAGTAGTATGCACAAAGCAGTGGCGTAAGTTTATACCAGGTGCTTGGAGGCCCCCTACCAACAACCACACAGAAGACAAAGGGGTCTATTTACTAAGCAGTGTTAGGAGAGAGTGAAAAGTGATAAGGTACCAGCCAATCAGCTCCCATCTGTCATTTTTCAAACACAGCCTGTGAGATGACAGTTGGGAGCTGATTGGCTGGTACCTTATCACTTTTCACTCTGTCTCCTAACACTGCTTAGTAAATAGACACCAAATGCATATTCCTCCCACCACCAACATCCCAACGTCAGCAGCACCCAGAGTAACAGTGCGTACACAAGGACAGATATATCGTTACGATATGAATGATAACGATATATCGTTCATATCGTTCATTTTTATGCAGTGAACGACCAACGATGCGTGTTCCCGCATGAACGATAACGATATCTTTGATCCTCCGTGCATGCAGGCCAATCTGGACGATATCGTCAACTTTGCACGTTCAGAGATGTGGCAGGATGACTCACTTAAAGATATCTTTCATGTCGGTGGTACAGATTGTCCCATGTGTATGCACCTTTACACTCATCCCCCAACAACACCCCAGCAGCAACCAGAGACACACTCCCCCCGCTTAACACCCCAAACTCAGCAGGACCTAGAGACACCATTACCATTTCTACACCCCAGCAGCACCCAGAGTTACACTCCCACCCCTCTGACCAACACCAGCTGCACCAAGAGACAGACTTACGCCCTCTACTAACACCCCAACAGCACACCGAGTTACCCTCCCCAACTAGACCAACACCCCAATACCAGCACCAGTTACACACTCCCCCCTCCCCAGCACCAGTTACAAACTCCCCCCCTCACCAACACTACAGCACCAGATACACACTCCCCCCTCTCACCAACACCACAGCACCAGTTACACACTCCCCCCCTCACCAACACCACAGCACCAGTTACACACTCCCCCCTCACCAACACCACAGCACCAGTTACACACTCCCCCCTCACCAACACCACAGCACCAGTTACACACTCCCCCCCCTCACCAACACCCCAGCACCAGATACACACTCCCCCCCTCACCAACACCAGTTATACACTCCCCCCCTCACCAAAACACCAGCACCAGTTACACACTCCCCCCTCCGTCACCAACACCCCAGCACCAGTTACACACTCCCCCCTCACCAACACCAGTTACACACTCCCCCCCCTCACCAACACCCCAGCACCAGTTATACACTCCCCCCCTCCGAAACACCACAGCATCAGTTACACACTCCCCACCTCCCCAACACCACAGCACCAGTTACACACTCCCCCCCTCACCAACACCATAGCACCAGTTACACACTCCCCCCCCCTCACCAACACCACAGCACCAGTTACACACTCCCCACCTCCACAGCATCAGTTACACACTCCCCACCTCCCCAACACAAGTAACACACTCCCTCCTCACCAACACCACAGCACCAGTTACACACTCCCCCCCCTCACCAACACCACAGCACCAGTTACACACTCCCCCCCTCACCAACACCACAGCACCAGTTACACACTCCCCCCCCCTCACCAACACCACAGCACCAGTTACACACTCCCCCCCCCCTCACCAACACCACAGCACCAGTTACACACTCACCCCCTCACCAACTCCCCAACCAGTTACACACTCCCCCCCTCACCAACACCCAAGCACCAGTTACACACTCCCCCCCTCACCAACACCAGTTATACACTCCCCCCCTCACCAAAACCCAAGCACCAGTTACACACTCCCCCCCTCACCAACACCCAAGCACCAGTTACACACTCCCCCCGTTCACCAACACCAGTTAAACACTCCCCCCCTCACCAAAACCCCAGCACCAGTTACACACTCCCCCCTCCCTCACCAACACCCCAGCACCAGTTATACACTCCCCCCTCCCAAACACCACAGCACCAGTTACACACTCCCCCCCCCCCCTCACCAACACCACAGCACCAGTTACACACTCCCGCCCCCTCACCAACACCACAGCACCAGTTACACACTCCACCCCCCGTCACCAACACCACAGCACCAGTTACACACTCCCCACCTCACCAACACCCAAGCACCAGTTACACAATCCCCCCCTCACCAACACCCAAGCACCAGTTACACAATCCCCCCCTCACCAACACCAGTTACACACTCCCCCCCTCACCAACACCCAAGCACCAGTTACACACTCCCCCCCCTCACCAACATCACAGCACCAGTTACACACTCCCCCCCTCACCAACACCCCAGCACCAGTTACACACTCCCCCCTCACCAACACCCCAGCACCAGTTACACACACCCCACCTCACCAACACCCCAGCACCAGATATTCACTCCCCCCTCACCAACACCACAGCATCTGGTACACACTCCCCCCTCACCAACACCACAGCATCTGGTACACACTCCCCCCTCACCAACACCACAGCATCAGGTACACACTCCCCCCCCTCACTAACACCCCAGCACCAGTTACACACTCCACCCCCTCACTAACACCCCAGCACCAGTTACACACTCCCCCCCTCACCAACACCCCTGCACCAGTTACACACTCCCCCCCTCACCAACACCCCTGCACCAGTTACACACTCCCCCCCTCACCAACACCCCTGCACCAGTTACACACTCCCCCCCTCACCAACACCCCTGCACCAGTTACACACTCCCCCCCTCACCAACACCCCTGCACCAGTTACACACTCCCCCCCTCACCAACACCCCTGCACCAGTTACACACTCCCCCCTCACCAAAACCACAGCACCAGTTACACACTCCCCCCCCTCACCAAAACCACAGCACCAGTTACACACTCCCCCCCTCACCAACACCCCAGCACCAGTTACACACTCATCCCCCCCTCACCAACACCCCAGCACCAGTTACACACTCATCCCCCCCTCACCAACACCCCAGCACCAGTTACACACTCTTCCCCCCCTCACCAACACCCCAGCACAAGTTACACACTCCCCCCCTCACCAACACCCCAGCACAAGTTACACACTCCCCCCTCACCAACACCCCAGCACCAGTTACACACTCCCCCACTCACCAACACCACAGCACCAGTTACACACTCCCCCCCTCACCAACACCCCAGCACCAGTTACACACACCCCCCCTCACCAACACCCCAGCACCAGTTACACACTCCCCCCTCACCAACACCACAGCATCAGTTACACACTCCCCCTTACCAACACCCCAGCACCAGTTACACACTCCCCCTTACCAACACCCCAGCACCAGTTACGCACTCCCTCCTCACCAACACCCCAGCACCAGTTACACACTCCCGCCCTCACCAACACCCCAGCACCAGTTACACACTCCCCCCGTTCACCAACACCAGTTACACACTCCCCCCCTCACCAAAACCCCAGCACCAGTTACACACTCCCCCCTCACCAACACCCAAGCACCAGTTACACACTCCCTCCGTTCACCAACACCAGTTACACACTCCCCCCCTCACCAAAACCCCAGCACCAGTTACACACTCCCCCCTCCCTCACCAACACCCCAGCACCAGTTATACACTCCCCCCTCCCAAACACCACAGCACCAGTTACACACTCCCCCCCCTCACAAACACCACAGCACCAGTTACACACTGCCCCCCCCTCACCAACACCACAGCACCAGTTACACACTCCACCCCCCCTCACCAACACCCAAGCACCAGTTACACACTCCCCACCTCACCAACACCCCAGCACCAGTTACACACTCCCCCGGTTCACCAACACCAGTTACACACTCCCCCCCTCACCAAAACCCCAGCACCAGTTACACACTCCCCCCTCACCAACACCCAAGCACCAGTTACACACTCCCCCCGTTCACCAACACCAGTTACACACTCCCCCCCTCACCAAAACCCCAGCACCAGTTACACACTCCTCCCTCACCACACCCCAGCACCAGTTACACACTCCCTCCTTACCAACACCCCAGCACCAGTTACACACTTCCCCCCTCACCAACACCCCAGCACCAGTTACACACTCCCCCCTCACCAACACCCCAGCACCAGTTACACACTCCCCCCCTCACCAACACCCCAGCACCAGTTACACACTCCCCCCTCACCAACACCACAGCATCAGTTACACACTCCCCCCTCACCAACACCACAGCATCAGGTACACACTCCCCCCTCACCAACACCACAGCATCAGGTACACACTCCCCCCTCACCAACACCACAGCATCAGGTACACACTCCCCCCCTCACCAACACCCCAGCACCAGTTACACACTCCCCCCTTCACCAACACCCCAGCACCAGTTACACACTCCCCCTTCACCAACACCACAGCACCAGTTACACACTCCCCCACTCACCAACACCCCAGCAACAGTTACACACTCCCCCCCTCACCAACACCCCAGCACCAGTTACACACACCCCCCCTCACCAACACCCCAGCACCAGTTATACACTCCCCCCTCACCAACACCACAGCATCAGTTACACACTCCCCCTTACCAACACCACAGCATCAGTTACACACTCCCCCTTACCAACACCCCAGCACCAGTTACACACTCCCCCTTACCAACACCCCAGCACCAGTTACGCACTCCCTCCTCACCAACACCCCAGCACCAGTTACACACTCCCCCCCTCACCAACACCCCAGCACCAGTTACACACTCCCCCCGTTCACCAACACCAGTTACACACTCCCCCCCTCACCAAAACCCCAGCACCAGTTACACACTCCCCCCTCACCAACACCCAAGCACCAGTTACACACTCCCCCCGTTCACCAACACCAGTTACACACTCCCCCCCTCACCAAAACCCCAGCACCAGTTACACACTCCCCCCTCACCAACACCCAAGCACCAGTTACACACTCCCCCCGTTCACCAACAACAGTTACACACTCCCCCGCTCACCAAAACCCCAGCACCAGTTACACACTCCCCCCCCCTCACCAACACCCCAGCACCAGTTATACACTCCCCCCTCACCAACACCACAGCATCAGTTACACACTCCCCCCTCACCAACACCCAAGCACCAGTTACACACTCCCCCCGTTCACCAACACCAGTTACACACTCCTCCCTCACCACACCCCAGCACCAGTTACACACTCCCCCCTTACCAACACCCCAGCACCAGTTACACACTTCCCCCCTCACCAACACCCCAGCACCAGTTACACACTCCCCCCTCACCAACACCCCAGCACCAGTTACACACTCCCCCCTCACCAACACCCCAGCACCAGTTACACACTCCCCCCTCACCAACACCACAGCATCAGTTACACACTCCCCCCTCACCAACACCACAGCATCAGGTACACACTCCCCCCTCACCAACACCACAGCATCAGGTACACACTCCCCCCTCACCAACACCACAGCATCAGGTACACACTCCCCCCCTCACCAACACCCCAGCACCAGTTACACACTCCCCCCCTCACCAACACCCCAGCAACAGTTACACACTCCCCCCCTCACCAACACCCCAGCAACAGTTACACACTCCCCCCCTCACCAACACCCCAGCACCAGTTACACACACCCCCCCTCACCAACACCCCAGCACCAGTTATACACTCCCCCCTCACCAACACCACAGCATCAGTTACACACTCCCCCTTACCAACACCCCAGCACCAGTTACACACTCCCCCTTCACCAACACCACAGCACCAGTTACGCACTCCCTCCTCACCAACACCCCAGCACCAGTTACACACTCCCCCCCCTCACCAACACCGCAGCACCAGTTACACACTCCCCCCGTTCACCAACACCAGTTACACACTCCCCCCCCTCACCAAAACCCCAGCACCAGTTACACACTCCCCCCTCACCAACACCCAAGCACCAGTTACACACTCCCCCCGTTCACCAACACCAGTTACACACTCCCCCCTCACCAAAACCCCAGCACCAGTTACACACTCCCCCCTCCCTCACCAACACCCCAGCACCAGTTACACACTGCCCCCCCCTCACCAACACCACAGCACCAGTTACACACTCCACCCCCCCTCACCAACACCCAAGCACCAGTTACACACTCCCCACCTCACCAACACCCCAGCACCAGTTACACACTCCCCCGGTTCACCAACACCAGTTACACACTCCCCCCCTCACCAAAACCCCAGCACCAGTTACACACTCCCCCCTCACCAACACCCAAGCACCAGTTACACACTCCCCCCGTTCACCAACACCAGTTACACACTCCCCCCCTCACCAAAACCCCAGCACCAGTTACACACTCCTCCCTCACCACACCCCAGCACCAGTTACACACTCCCCACCTTACCAACACCCCAGCACCAGTTACACACTTCCCCCCTCACCAACACCCCAGCACCAGTTACATACTCCCCCCTCACCAACACCCAAGCACCAGTTACACACTCCCCACCTCACCAACACCCCAGCACCAGTTACACACTCCCCCGGTTCACCAACACCAGTTACACACTCCCCCCCTCACCAAAACCCCAGCACCAGTTACACACTCCCCCCTCACCAACACCCCAGCACCAGTTACACACTCCCCCCTCACCAACACCACAGCATCAGTTACACACTCCCCCCTCACCAACACCACAGCATCAGGTACACACTCCCCCCTCACCAACACCACAGCATCAGGTACACACTCCCCCCTCACCAACACCACAGCATCAGGTACACACTCCCCCCTCACCAACACCACAGCATCAGGTACACACTCCCCCCCTCACCAACACCCCAGCACCAGTTACACACTCCCCCCCTCACCAACACCACAGCACCAGTTACACACTCCCCCTTCACCAACACCACAGCACCAGTTACACACTCCCCCACTCACCAACACCCCAGCAACAGTTACACACTCCCCCCCTCACCAACACCCCAGCAACAGTTACACACTCCCCCCCTCACCAACACCCCAGCACCAGTTACACACACCCCCCCTCACCAACACCCCAGCACCAGTTATACACTCCCCCCTCACCAACACCACAGCATCAGTTACACACTCCCCCTTACCAACACCCCAGCACCAGTTACACACTCCCCCTTACCAACACCCCAGCACCAGTTACGCACTCCCTCCTCACCAACACCCCAGCACCAGTTACACACTCCCCCCCTCACCAACACCCCAGCACCAGTTACACACTCCCCCCGTTCACCAACACCAGTTACACACTCCCCCCCTCACCAAAACCCCAGCACCAGTTACACACTCCCCCCTCACCAACACCCAAGCACCAGTTACACACTCCCCCCGTTCACCAACACCAGGTACACACTCCCCCCCTCACCAAAACCCCAGCACCAGTTACACACTCCCCCCTCACCAACACCAAAGCACCAGTTACACACTCCCCCCGTTCACCAACACCAGTTACACACTCCCCCCCTCACCAAAACCCCAGCACCAGTTACACACTCCCCCCCCCCTCACCAACACCCCAGCACCAGTTATACACTCCCCCCTCACCAACACCACAGCATCAGTTACACACTCCCCCCTCACCAACACCCAAGCACCAGTTACACACTCCCCCCGTTCACCAACACCAGTTACACACTCCTCCCTCACCACACCCCAGCACCAGTTACACACTCCCCCCTTACCAACACCCCAGCACCAGTTACACACTTCCCCCCTCACCAACACCCCAGCACCAGTTACACACTCCCCCCTCACCAACACCCCAGCACCAGTTACACACTCCCCCCTCACCAACACCCCAGCACCAGTTACACACTCCCCCCTCACCAACACCCCAGCACCAGTTACACACTCCCCCCTCACCAACACCACAGCATCAGTTACACACTCCCCCCTCACCAACACCACAGCATCAGGTACACACTCCCCCCTCACCAACACCACAGCATCAGGTACACACTCCCCCCCTCACCAACACCCCAGCACCAGTTACACACTCCCCCCCTCACCAACACCACAGCACCAGTTACACACTCCCCCCCCTCACCAAAACCACAGCACCAGTTACACACTCCCCCCCTCACCAACACCCCAGCACCAGTTACACACTCATCCCCCCCTCACCAACACCCCAGCACCAGTTACACACTCATCCCCCCCTCACCAACACCCCAGCACCAGTTACACACTCTTCCCCCCCTCACCAACACCCCAGCACAAGTTACACACTCCCCCCCTCACCAACACCCCAGCACAAGTTACACACTCCCCCCCTCACCAACACCCCAGCACCAGTTACACACTCCCCCACTCACCAACACCACAGCACCAGTTACACACTCCCCCCCTCACCAACACCCCAGCACCAGTTACACACACCCCCCCTCACCAACACCCCAGCACCAGTTACACACTCCCCCCTCACCAACACCACAGCATCAGTTACACACTCCCCCTTACCAACACCCCAGCACCAGTTACACACTCCCCCTTACCAACACCCCAGCACCAGTTACGCACTCCCTCCTCACCAACACCCCAGCACCAGTTACACACTCCCGCCCTCACCAACACCCCAGCACCAGTTACACACTCCCCCCGTTCACCAACACCAGTTACACACTCCCCCCCTCACCAAAACCCCAGCACCAGTTACACACTCCCCCCTCACCAACACCCAAGCACCAGTTACACACTCCCTCCGTTCACCAACACCAGTTACACACTCCCCCCCTCACCAAAACCCCAGCACCAGTTACACACTCCCCCCTCCCTCACCAACACCCCAGCACCAGTTATACACTCCCCCCTCCCAAACACCACAGCACCAGTTACACACTCCCCCCCTCACCAAAACCCCAGCACCAGTTACACACTCCCCCCTCACCAACACCCAAGCACCAGTTACACACTGCCCCGTTCACCAACACCAGTTACACACTCCCCCCCTCACCAAAACCCCAGCACCAGTTACACACTCCTCCCTCACCACACCCCAGCACCAGTTACACACTCCCTCCTTACCAACACCCCAGCACCAGTTACACACTTCCCCCCTCACCAACACCCCAGCACCAGTTACACACTCCCCCCTCACCAACACCCCAGCACCAGTTACACACTCCCCCCCTCACCAACACCCCAGCACCAGTTACACACTCCCCCCTCACCAACACCACAGCATCAGTTACACACTCCCCCCTCACCAACACCACAGCATCAGGTACACACTCCCCCCTCACCAACACCACAGCATCAGGTACACACTCCCCCCTCACCAACACCACAGCATCAGGTACACACTCCCCCCCTCACCAACACCCCAGCACCAGTTACACACTCCCCCCCTCACCAACACCCCAGCACCAGTTACACACTCCCCCTTCACCAACACCACAGCACCAGTTACACACTCCCCCACTCACCAACACCCCAGCAACAGTTACACACTCCCCCCCTCACCAACACCCCAGCACCAGTTACACACACCCCCCCTCACCAACACCCCAGCACCAGTTATACACTCCCCCCTCTCCAACACCACAGCATCAGTTACACACTCCCCCTTACCAACACCACAGCATCAGTTACACACTCCCCCTTACCAACACCCCAGCACCAGTTACACACTCCCCCTTACCAACACCCCAGCACCAGTTACGCACTCCCTCCTCACCAACACCCCAGCACCAGTTACACACTCCCCCCCTCACCAACACCCCAGCACCAGTTACACACTCCCCCCGTTCACCAACACCAGTTACACACTCCCCCCCTCACCAAAACCCCAGCACCAGTTACACACTCCCCCCTCACCAACACCCAAGCACCAGTTACACACTCCCCCCGTTCACCAACACCAGTTACACACTCCCCCCCTCACCAAAACCCCAGCACCAGTTACACACTCCCCCCTCACCAACACCCAAGCACCAGTTACACACTCCCCCCGTTCACCAACAACAGTTACACACTCCCCCGCTCACCAAAACCCCAGCACCAGTTACACACTCCCCCCCCCTCACCAACACCCCAGCACCAGTTATACACTCCCCCCTCACCAACACCACAGCATCAGTTACACACTCCCCCCTCACCAACACCCAAGCACCAGTTACACACTCCCCCCGTTCACCAACACCAGTTACACACTCCTCCCTCACCACACCCCAGCACCAGTTACACACTCCCCCCTTACCAACACCCCAGCACCAGTTACACACTTCCCCCCTCACCAACACCCCAGCACCAGTTACACACTCCCCCCTCACCAACACCCCAGCACCAGTTACACACTCCCCCCTCACCAACACCCCAGCACCAGTTACACACTCCCCCCTCACCAACACCACAGCATCAGTTACACACTCCCCCCTCACCAACACCACAGCATCAGGTACACACTCCCCCCTCACCAACACCACAGCATCAGGTACACACTCCCCCCTCACCAACACCACAGCATCAGGTACACACTCCCCCCCTCACCAACACACCAGCACCAGTTACACACTCCCCCCCTCACCAACACCCCAGCAACAGTTACACACTCCCCCCCTCACCAACACCCCAGCAACAGTTACACACTCCCCCCCTCACCAACACCCCAGCACCAGTTACACACACCCCCCCTCACCAACACCCCAGCACCAGTTATACACTCCCCCCTCACCAACACCACAGCATCAGTTACACACTCCCCCTTACCAACACCCCAGCACCAGTTACACACTCCCCCTTCACCAACACCACAGCACCAGTTACGCACTCCCTCCTCACCAACACCCCAGCACCAGTTACACACTCCCCCCCTCACCAACACCGCAGCACCAGTTACACACTCCCCCCGTTCACCAACACCAGTTACACACTCCCCCCCTCACCAAAACCCCAGCACCAGTTACACACTCCCCCCTCACCAACACCCAAGCACCAGTTACACACTCCCCCCGTTCACCAACACCAGTTACACACTCCCCCCTCACCAAAACCCCAGCACCAGTTACACACTCCCCCCTCCCTCACCAACACCCCAGCACCAGTTACACACTGCCCCCCCCTCACCAACACCACAGCACCAGTTACACACTCCACCCCCCCTCACCAACACCCAAGCACCAGTTACACACTCCCCACCTCACCAACACCCCAGCACCAGTTACACACTCCCCCGGTTCACCAACACCAGTTACACACTCCCCCCCTCACCAAAACCCCAGCACCAGTTACACACTCCCCCCTCACCAACACCCAAGCACCAGTTACACACTCCCCCCGTTCACCAACACCAGTTACACACTCCCCCCCTCACCAAAACCCCAGCACCAGTTACACACTCCTCCCTCACCACACCCCAGCACCAGTTACACACTCCCCACCTTACCAACACCCCAGCACCAGTTACACACTTCCCCCCTCACCAACACCCCAGCACCAGTTACATACTCCCCCCTCACCAACACCCAAGCACCAGTTACACACTCCCCACCTCACCAACACCCCAGCACCAGTTACACACTCCCCCGGTTCACCAACACCAGTTACACACTCCCCCCCTCACCAAAACCCCAGCACCAGTTACACACTCCCCCCTCACCAACACCCCAGCACCAGTTACACACTCCCCCCTCACCAACACCACAGCATCAGTTACACACTCCCCCCTCACCAACACCACAGCATCAGGTACACACTCCCCCCTCACCAACACCACAGCATCAGGTACACACTCCCCCCTCACCAACACCACAGCATCAGGTACACACTCCCCCCTCACCAACACCACAGCATCAGGTACACACTCCCCCCCTCACCAACACCCCAGCACCAGTTACACACTCCCCCCCTCACCAACACCACAGCACCAGTTACACACTCCCCCTTCACCAACACCACAGCACCAGTTACACACTCCCCCACTCACCAACACCCCAGCAACAGTTACACACTCCCCCCCTCACCAACACCCCAGCAACAGTTACACACTCCCCCCCTCACCAACACCCCAGCACCAGTTACACACACCCCCCCTCACCAACACCCCAGCACCAGTTATACACTCCCCCCTCACCAACACCACAGCATCAGTTACACACTCCCCCTTACCAACACCCCAGCACCAGTTACACACTCCCCCTTACCAACACCCCAGCACCAGTTACGCACTCCCTCCTCACCAACACCCCAGCACCAGTTACACACTCCCCCCCTCACCAACACCCCAGCACCAGTTACACACTCCCCCCGTTCACCAACACCAGTTACACACTCCCCCCCTCACCAAAACCCCAGCACCAGTTACACACTCCCCCCTCACCAACACCCAAGCACCAGTTACACACTCCCCCCGTTCACCAACACCAGTTACACACTCCCCCCCTCACCAAAACCCCAGCACCAGTTACACACTCCCCCCTCACCAACACCAAAGCACCAGTTACACACTCCCCCCGTTCACCAACACCAGTTACACACTCCCCCCCTCACCAAAACCCCAGCACCAGTTACACACTCCCCCCCCCCCTCACCAACACCCCAGCACCAGTTATACACTCCCCCCTCACCAACACCACAGCATCAGTTACACACTCCCCCCTCACCAACACCCAAGCACCAGTTACACACTCCCCCCGTTCACCAACACCAGTTACACACTCCTCCCTCACCACACCCCAGCACCAGTTACACACTCCCCCCTTACCAACACCCCAGCACCAGTTACACACTTCCCCCCTCACCAACACCCCAGCACCAGTTACACACTCCCCCCTCACCAACACCCCAGCACCAGTTACACACTCCCCCCTCACCAACACCCCAGCACCAGTTACACACTCCCCCCTCACCAACACCACAGCACCAGTTACACACTCCCCCCTCACCAACACCACAGCATCAGTTACACACTCCCCCCTCACCAACACCACAGCATCAGGTACACACTCCCCCCTCACCAACACCACAGCATCAGGTACACACTCCCCCCTCACCAACACCACAGCATCAGGTACACACTCCCCCCCTCACCAACACCCCAGCACCAGTTACACACTCCCCCCCTCACCAAAACCCCAGCACCAGTTACACACTCCCCCTTCACCAACACCACAGCACCAGTTACACTCTCCCCCACTCACCAACACCCCAGCAACAGTTACACACTCCCCCCCTCACCAACACCCCAGCAACAGTTACACACTCCCCCCCTCACCAACACCCCAGCACCAGTTACACACACCCCCCCTCACCAACACCCCAGCACCAGTTATACACTCCCCCCTCACCAACACCACAGCATCAGTTACACACTCCCCCTTACCAACACCCCAGCACCAGTTACACACTCCCCCTTACCAACACCCCAGCACCAGTTAGGCACTCCCTCCTCACCAACACCCCAGCACCAGTTACACACTCCCCCCCTCACCAACACCCCAGCACCAGTTACACACTCCCCCCATTCACCAACACCAGTTACACACTCCCCCCCCTCCCCAAAACCCCAGCACCAGTTACACACTCCCCCCTCACCAACACCCAAGCACCAGTTACACACTCCCCCCGTTCACCAACACCAGTTACACACTCCCCCCCTCACCAAAACCCCAGCACCAGTTACACACTCCCCCCTCCCTCACCAACACCCCAGCACCAGTTATACACTCCCCCCTCCCAAACACCACAGCACCAGTTACACACTCCCCCCCCCCTCACCAACACCACAGCACCAGTTACACACTGCCCCCCCCCTCACCAACACCACAGCACCAGTTACACACTCCACCCCCCCCTCACCAACACCCAAGCACCAGTTACACACTCCCCACCTCACCAACACCCCAGCACCAGTTACACACTCCCCCGGTTCACCAACACCAGTTACACACTCCCCCCCTCACCAAAAATCCCAGCACCAGTTACACACTCCCCCCTCACCAACACCCAAGCACCAGTTACACACTCCCCCCTCACCACACCCCAGCACCAGTTACACACTCCCCACTCACCAACACCCCAGCACCAGTTACACACTCCCCCCTCACCAACACCCCAGCACCAGTTACACACTCCCCCCTCACCAACACCACAGCACCAGTTACACACTCCCCCCTCACCAACACCACAGCACCAGTTACACACTCCCCCCCTCATCAACACCCCAGCACCAGTTACACACTCCCCCCTCACCAACACCACAGCATCAGTTACACACTCCCCCCTCACCAACACCACAGCATCAGGTACACACTCCCCCCTCACCAACACCACAGCATCAGGTACACATTCCCCCCTCACCAACACCCCAGCACCAGTTACACACTCCCCCTTACCAACACCCCAGCACCAATTACACACTCCCCCCCTCACCAACACCCCAGCACCAGTTACACACTCCCCCCCTCACCAACACCCCAGCACCAGTTACACACACCCCCCCTCACCAACACCCCAGCACCAGTTACACACTCCCCCCCTCACCAACACCCCAGCACCAGTTACACACTCCCCCCCTTACCAACACCCCAGCACCAGTTACACACTCCCCCTTACCAACACCCCAGCACCAGTTACACACTCCCCCTTACCAACACCCCAGCACCAGTTACGCACTCCCCCTTACCAACACCCCAGCACCAGTTACGCACTCCCCCTTACCAACACCCCAGCACCAGTTACGCACTCCCTCCTCACCAACACCCCAGCACCAGTTACGCACTCCCCCCTCACCAACACCCCAGCACCAGTTACACACTCCCCCCTCACCAACACCCCAGCACCAGTTACACACTCCCCCCTCACCAACACCCCAGCACCAGTTACACACTCCCCCTTCACCAACACCACAGCACCAGTTACACACTCCCCCACTCACCAACACCCCAGCAACAGTTACACACTCCCCCCCTCACCAACACCCCAGCAACAGTAACACACTCCCCCCCCTCACCAACACCCCAGCACCAGTTACACACTCCCCCCCTCACCAACACCCCAGCACCAGTTACACACTCCCCCCCTCACCAACACCCCAGCACCAGTTACACACTCCCCCCCTCACCAACACCCCAGCACCAGTTACACACTCCCCCCCTCACCAAAACCCCAGCACCAGTTACACACTCCCCCCTCACCAACACCCAAGCACCAGTTACACACTCCCCCCGTTCACCAACACCAGTTACACACTCCCCCCCTCACCAAAACCCCAGCACCAATTACACATGCCCCCCTCCCTCACCAACACCCCAGCACCAGTTATACACTCCCCCCTCCCAAACACCACAGCACCAGTTACACACTCCCCCCCCTCACCAACACCACAGCAGCAGTTACACACTGCCCCCCCCTCACCAACACCACAGCACCAGTTACACACTCCCCACCTCACCAACACCCCAGCACCAGTTACACACTCCCCCGGTTCACCAACACCAGTTACACACTCCCCCCCTCACCAAAACCCCAGCACCAGTTACAAACTCCCCCCTCACCAACACCCAAGCACCAGTTACACACTCCCCCCGTTCACCAACACCAGTTACACACTCCCCCCCTCACCAAAACCCCAGCACCAGTTACACACTCCCCCCTCACCACACCCCAGCACCAGTTACACACTCCCCCCTCACCAACACCCCAGCACCAGTAACACACTCCCCCCTCACCAACACCCCAGCACCAGTTACACACTCCCCCCTCACCAACACCCCAGCACCAGTTACACACTCCCCCCTCACCAACACCCAGGAACAGTTACACACTCCCCCCCTCACTAACACCCCAGCACCAGTTACACACACCCCCCCTCACCAACACCCCAGCACCAGTTACACACACCCCCCCTCACCAACACCCCAGCACCAGTTATACACTCCCCCCTCACCAACACCACAGCATCAGTTACACACTCCCCCTTACCAACACCCCAGCACCAGTTACACACTCCCTCTTACCAACAGCCCAGCACCAGTTACGCACTCCCCCTTACCAACACCCCAGCACCAGTTACGCACTCCTTCCTCACCAACACCCCAGCACCAGTTACACACTCCCCCCTCACCAACACCCCAGCACCAGTTACACACTCCACCCTCACCAACACCCCAGCACCAGTTACACACTCCCCCCCTCACCAACACCCCAGCACCAGTTACACACTCCCCCCTCACCAACACCACAGCATCAGTTACACACTCCCCCTTACCAACACCCCAGCACCAGTTACACACTCCCCCTTACCAACACCCCAGCACCAGTTACGCACTCCCTCCTCACCAACACCCCAGCACCAGTTACACACTCCCCCCCTCACCATCACCCCAGCACCAGTTACACACTCCCTCCGTTCACCAACACCAGTTACACACTCCCCCCCTCACCAAAACCCCAGCACCAGTTACACACTCCCCCCTCACCAACACCCAAGCACCATTTACACACTCCCCCGGTTCACCAACACCAGTTACACACTCCCCCCCTCACCAAAACCCCTGCACCAGTTACACACTCCCCCCTCACCAACACCCAAGCACCAGTTACACACTCCCCCCGTTCACCAACACCAGTTACACACTCCCCCCCTCACCAAAACCCCAGCACCAGTTACACACTCCCCCCTCACCACACCCCAGCACCAGTTACACACTCCCCCCTCACCAACACCCCAGCACCAGTTACACACTCCCCCCTCACCAGCACCCCAGCACCAGTTACACACTCCCCCCTCACCAACACCCCAGCACCAGTTACACACTCCCCCCCCACCAACACCCCAGCACCAGTTACACACTCCCCCCCTCACCAACACCCCAGCACCAGTTACACACTCCCCCCTCACCAACACCACAGCATCAGTTACACACTCCCCCCTCACCAACACCACAGCATCAGGTACACACTCCCCCCTCACCAACACCCCAGCACCAGTTACACACTTCCCCCCTCACCAACACCCCAGCACCAGTTACATACTCCCCCCTCACCAACACCCAAGCACCAGTTACACACTCCCCACCTCACCAACACCCCAGCACCAGTTACACACTCCCCCGGTTCACCAACACCAGTTACACACTCCCCCCCTCACCAAAACCCCAGCACCAGTTACACACTCCCCCCTCACCAACACCCCAGCACCAGTTACACACTCCCCCCTCACCAACACCACAGCATCAGTTACACACTCCCCCCTCACCAACACCACAGCATCAGGTACACACTCCCCCCTCACCAACACCACAGCATCAGGTACACACTCCCCCCTCACCAACACCACAGCATCAGGTACACACTCCCCCCTCACCAACACCACAGCATCAGGTACACACTCCCCCCCTCACCAACACCCCAGCACCAGTTACACACTCCCCCCCTCACCAACACCACAGCACCAGTTACACACTCCCCCTTCACCAACACCACAGCACCAGTTACACACTCCCCCACTCACCAACACCCCAGCAACAGTTACACACTCCCCCCCTCACCAACACCCCAGCAACAGTTACACACTCCCCCCCTCACCAACACCCCAGCACCAGTTACACACACCCCCCCTCACCAACACCCCAGCACCAGTTATACACTCCCCCCTCACCAACACCACAGCATCAGTTACACACTCCCCCTTACCAACACCCCAGCACCAGTTACACACTCCCCCTTACCAACACCCCAGCACCAGTTACGCACTCCCTCCTCACCAACACCCCAGCACCAGTTACACACTCCCCCCCTCACCAACACCCCAGCACCAGTTACACACTCCCCCCGTTCACCAACACCAGTTACACACTCCCCCCCTCACCAAAACCCCAGCACCAGTTACACACTCCCCCCTCACCAACACCCAAGCACCAGTTACACACTCCCCCCGTTCACCAACACCAGTTACACACTCCCCCCCTCACCAAAACCCCAGCACCAGTTACACACTCCCCCCTCACCAACACCAAAGCACCAGTTACACACTCCCCCCGTTCACCAACACCAGTTACACACTCCCCCCCTCACCAAAACCCCAGCACCAGTTACACACTCCCCCCCCCCTCACCAACACCCCAGCACCAGTTATACACTCCCCCCTCACCAACACCACAGCATCAGTTACACACTCCCCCCTCACCAACACCCAAGCACCAGTTACACACTCCCCCCGTTCACCAACACCAGTTACACACTCCTCCCTCACCACACCCCAGCACCAGTTACACACTCCCCCCTTACCAACACCCCAGCACCAGTTACACACTTCCCCCCTCACCAACACCCCAGCACCAGTTACACACTCCCCCCTCACCAACACCCCAGCACCAGTTACACACTCCCCCCTCACCAACACCCCAGCACCAGTTACACACTCCCCCCTCACCAACACCCCAGCACCAGTTACACACTCCCCCCTCACCAACACCACAGCATCAGTTACACACTCCCCCCTCACCAACACCACAGCATCAGGTACACACTCCCCCCTCACCAACACCACAGCATCAGGTACACACTCCCCCCTCACCAACACCACAGCATCAGGTACACACTCCCCCCCTCACCAACACCCCAGCACCAGTTACACACTCCCCCCCTCACCAAAACCCCAGCACCAGTTACACACTCCCCCTTCACCAACACCACAGCACCAGTTACACTCTCCCCCACTCACCAACACCCCAGCAACAGTTACACACTCCCCCCCTCACCAACACCCCAGCAACAGTTACACACTCCCCCCCTCACCAACACCCCAGCACCAGTTACACACACCCCCCCTCACCAACACCCCAGCACCAGTTATACACTCCCCCCTCACCAACACCACAGCATCAGTTACACACTCCCCCTTACCAACACCCCAGCACCAGTTACACACTCCCCCTTACCAACACCCCAGCACCAGTTAGGCACTCCCTCCTCACCAACACCCCAGCACCAGTTACACACTCCCCCCCTCACCAACACCCCAGCACCAGTTACACACTCCCCCCATTCACCAACACCAGTTACACACTCCCCCCCTCCCCAAAACCCCAGCACCAGTTACACACTCCCCCCTCACCAACACCCAAGCACCAGTTACACACTCCCCCCGTTCACCAACACCAGTTACACACTCCCCCCCTCACCAAAACCCCAGCACCAGTTACACACTCCCCCCTCCCTCACCAACACCCCAGCACCAGTTATACACTCCCCCCTCCCAAACACCACAGCACCAGTTACACACTCCCCCCCCCCTCACCAACACCACAGCACCAGTTACACACTGCCCCCCCCTCACCAACACCACAGCACCAGTTACACACTCCACCCCCCCTCACCAACACCCAAGCACCAGTTACACACTCCCCACCTCACCAACACCCCAGCACCAGTTACACACTCCCCCGGTTCACCAACACCAGTTACACACTCCCCCCCTCACCAAAAATCCCAGCACCAGTTACACACTCCCCCCTCACCAACACCCAAGCACCAGTTACACACTCCCCCCTCACCACACCCCAGCACCAGTTACACACTCCCCACTCACCAACACCCCAGCACCAGTTACACACTCCCCCCTCACCAACACCCCAGCACCAGTTACACACTCCCCCCTCACCAACACCACAGCACCAGTTACACACTCCCCCCTCACCAACACCACAGCACCAGTTACACACTCCCCCCCTCATCAACACCCCAGCACCAGTTACACACTCCCCCCTCACCAACACCACAGCATCAGTTACACACTCCCCCCTCACCAACACCACAGCATCAGGTACACACTCCCCCCTCACCAACACCACAGCATCAGGTACACATTCCCCCCTCACCAACACCCCAGCACCAGTTACACACTCCCCCTTACCAACACCCCAGCACCAATTACACACTCCCCCCCTCACCAACACCCCAGCACCAGTTACACACTCCCCCCCTCACCAACACCCCAGCACCAGTTACACACACCCCCCCTCACCAACACCCCAGCACCAGTTACACACTCCCCCCCTCACCAACACCCCAGCACCAGTTACACACTCCCCCCCTTACCAACACCCCAGCACCAGTTACACACTCCCCCTTACCAACACCCCAGCACCAGTTACACACTCCCCCTTACCAACACCCCAGCACCAGTTACGCACTCCCCCTTACCAACACCCCAGCACCAGTTACGCACTCCCCCTTACCAACACCCCAGCACCAGTTACGCACTCCCTCCTCACCAACACCCCAGCACCAGTTACGCACTCCCCCCTCACCAACACCCCAGCACCAGTTACACACTCCCCCCTCACCAACACCCCAGCACCAGTTACACACTCCCCCCTCACCAACACCCCAGCACCAGTTACACACTCCCCCTTCACCAACACCACAGCACCAGTTACACACTCCCCCACTCACCAACACCCCAGCAACAGTTACACACTCCCCCCCTCACCAACACCCCAGCAACAGTAACACACTCCCCCCCTCACCAACACCCCAGCACCAGTTACACACTCCCCCCCTCACCAACACCCCAGCACCAGTTACACACTCCCCCCCTCACCAACACCCCAGCACCAGTTACACACTCCCCCCCTCACCAACACCCCAGCACCAGTTACACACTCCCCCCCTCACCAAAACCCCAGCACCAGTTACACACTCCCCCCTCACCAACACCCAAGCACCAGTTACACACTCCCCCCGTTCACCAACACCAGTTACACACTCCCCCCCTCACCAAAACCCCAGCACCAATTACACATGCCCCCCTCCCTCACCAACACCCCAGCACCAGTTATACACTCCCCCCTCCCAAACACCACAGCACCAGTTACACACTCCCCCCCCTCACCAACACCACAGCAGCAGTTACACACTGCCCCCCCCTCACCAACACCACAGCACCAGTTACACACTCCCCACCTCACCAACACCCCAGCACCAGTTACACACTCCCCCGGTTCACCAACACCAGTTACACACTCCCCCCCTCACCAAAACCCCAGCACCAGTTACAAACTCCCCCCTCACCAACACCCAAGCACCAGTTACACACTCCCCCCGTTCACCAACACCAGTTACACACTCCCCCCCTCACCAAAACCCCAGCACCAGTTACACACTCCCCCCTCACCACACCCCAGCACCAGTTACACACTCCCCCCTCACCAACACCCCAGCACCAGTAACACACTCCCCCCTCACCAACACCCCAGCACCAGTTACACACTCCCCCCTCACCAACACCCCAGCACCAGTTACACACTCCCCCCTCACCAACACCCAGGAACAGTTACACACTCCCCCCCTCACTAACACCCCAGCACCAGTTACACACACCCCCCCTCACCAACACCCCAGCACCAGTTACACACACCCCCCCTCACCAACACCCCAGCACCAGTTATACACTCCCCCCTCACCAACACCACAGCATCAGTTACACACTCCCCCTTACCAACACCCCAACACCAGTTACACACTCACTCTTACCAACAGCCCAGCACCAGTTACGCACTCCCCCTTACCAACACCCCAGCACCAGTTACGCACTCCTTCCTCACCAACACCCCAGCACCAGTTACACACTCCCCCCTCACCAACACCCCAGCACCAGTTACACACTCCACCCTCACCAACACCCCAGCACCAGTTACACACTCCCCCCCTCACCAACACCCCAGCACCAGTTACACACTCCCCCCTCACCAACACCACAGCATCAGTTACACACTCCCCCTTACCAACACCCCAGCACCAGTTACACACTCCCCCTTACCAACACCCCAGCACCAGTTACGCACTCCCTCCTCACCAACACCCCAGCACCAGTTACACACTCCCCCCCTCACCATCACCCCAGCACCAGTTACACACTCCCTCCGTTCACCAACACCAGTTACACACTCCCCCCCTCACCAAAACCCCAGCACCAGTTACACACTCCCCCCTCACCAACACCCAAGCACCATTTACACACTCCCCCGGTTCACCAACACCAGTTACACACTCCCCCCCTCACCAAAACCCCTGCACCAGTTACACACTCCCCCCTCACCAACACCCAAGCACCAGTTACACACTCCCCCCGTTCACCAACACCAGTTACACACTCCCCCCCTCACCAAAACCCCAGCACCAGTTACACACTCCCCCCTCACCACACCCCAGCACCAGTTACACACTCCCCCCTCACCAACACCCCAGCACCAGTTACACACTCCCCCCTCACCAGCACCCCAGCACCAGTTACACACTCCCCCCTCACCAACACCCCAGCACCAGTTACACACTCCCCCCCCACCAACACCCCAGCACCAGTTACACACTCCCCCCCTCACCAACACCCCAGCACCAGTTACACACTCCCCCCTCACCAACACCACAGCATCAGTTACACACTCCCCCCTCACCAACACCACAGCATCAGGTACACACTCCCCCCTCACCAACACCACAGCATCAGGTACACACTCCCCCCTCACCAACACCACAGCATCAGGTACACACTCCCCCCTCACCAACACCACAGCATCAGGTACACACTCCCCCCCTCACCAACACCCCAGCACCAGTTACACACTCCCCCTTCACCAACACCACAGCACCAGTTACACACTCCCCCACTCACCAACACCCCAGCAACAGTTACACACTCCCCCCCTCACCAACACCCCAGCAACAGTTACACACTCCCCCCCTCACCAACACCCCAGCACCAGTTACACACTCCCCCCCTCACCAACACCCCAGCACCAGTTACACACTCCCCCCCTCACCAACACCCCAGCACCAGTTACACATTCCCCCCGTTCACCAACACCAGTTACACACTCCCCCCCTCACCAAAACCCCAGCACCAGTTACACACTCCCCCCTCACCAACACCCAAGCACCAGTTACACACTCCCCCCGTTCACCAACACCAGTTACACACTCCTCCCCTCACCAAAACCCCAGCACCAGTTACACACTCCCCCCTCCCTCACCAACACCCCAGCACCAGTTATACACTCCCCCCTCCCAAACACCACAGCACCAGTTACACACTCCCCCCCCCCCTCACCAACACCACAGCACCAGTTACACACTGCCCCCCCCTCACCAACACCACAGCACCAGTTACACACTCCACCCCCCCTCACCAACACCCCAGCACCAGTTACACACTCCCCACCTCACCAACACCAGTTACACACTCCCCCGGTTCACCTACACCAGTTACACACTCCCCCCCTCACCAAAACCCCAGCACCAGTTACACACTCCCCCCTCACCAACACCCAAGCACCAGTTACACACTCCCCCCGTTCACCAACACCAGTTACACACTCCCCCCCTCACCAAAACCCCAGCACCAGTTACACACTCCCCCCTCCCTCACCCCAGCACCAGTTACACACTCCCCCCTCACCAACACCCCAGCACCAGTTACACACTCCCCCCTCACCAACACCACAGCACCAGTTACACACTCCCCCCCTCACCAACACCCCAGCACCAGTTACACACTCCCCCCTCACCAACACCCCAGCACCAGTTACACACTCCCCCCTCACCAACACCCCAGCACCAGTTACACACTCCCCCCTCACCAACACCACAGCATCAGGTACACACTCCCCCCTCATCAACACCACAGCATCAGGTACACACTCCCCCCCTCACCAACACCCCAGCACCAGTTACACACTCCCCCTTCACCAACACCCCAGCACCAGTTACACACACCCCCCCTCACCAACACCCCAGCACCAGTTACACACACCCCCCCTCACCAACACCACAGCACCAGTTACACACTCCCCCACTCACCAACACCCCAGCACCAGTTACACACTCCCCCCCTCACCAACACCACAGCACCAGTTACACACTCCCCCCCTCACCAACACCACAGCACCAGTTACACACTCCCCCCCTCACCAACACCACAGCACCAGTTACACACTCCCCCTTCACCAACACCACAGCACCAGTTACACACTCCCCCCCTCACCAACACCAGTTACACACTCCCCCCCTCACCAAAACCCCAGCACCAGTTACACACTCCCCCCTCACTCACCAACACCCAAGCACCAGTTACACACTCCCCCCGTTCACCAACACCAGTTACACACTCCTCCCCTCACCAAAACCCCAGCACCAGTTACACACTCCCCCCTCCCTCACCAACACCCCAGCACCAGTTATACACTCCCCCCTCCCAAACACCACAGCACCAGTTACACACTCCCCCCCCCCTCACCAACACGACAGCACCAGTTACACACTGCCCCCCCCTCACCAACACCACAGCACCAGTTACACACTCCACCCCCCCTCACCAACACCCCAGCACCAGTTACACACTCCTCACCTCACCAACACCCCAGCACCAGTTACACACTCCCCCGGTTCACCTACACCAGTTACACACTCCCCCCCTCACCAAAACCCCAGCACCAGTTACACACTCCCCCCTCACCAACACCCAAGCACCAGTTACACACTCCCCCCGTTCACCAACACCAGTTACACACTCCCCCCCTCACCAAAACCCCAGCACCAGTTACACACTCCCCCCTCCCTCACCCCAGCATCAGTTACACACTCCCCCCTCACCAACACCCCAGCACCAGTTACACACTCCCCCCTCACCAACACCCCAGCACCAGTTACACACTCCCCCCTCACCAACACCACAGCACCAGTTACACACTCCCCCCCTCACCAACACCCCAGCACCAGTTACACACTCCCCCCTCACCAACACCCCAGCACCAGTTACACACTCCCCCCTCACCAACACCACAGCATCAGGTACACACTCCCCCTTCACCAACACCACAGCACCAGTTACACACTCCCCCCCTCACCAACACCCCAGCACCAGTTACACACACCCCCCCTCACCAACACCCCAGCACCAGTTACACACTCCCCCCTCACCAACACCCCAGCACCAGTTACACACTCCCCCACTCACCAACACCCCAGCAACAGTTACACACTCCCCCCCTCACCAACACCCCTGCACCAGTTACACACTCCCCCCCTCACCAACACCCCAGCACCAGTTACACACACCCCCCCTCACCAACACCACAGCACCAGTTACACACTCCCCCACTCACCAACACCCCAGCACCAGTTACACACTCCCCCCCCTCACCAACACCCCTGCACCAGTTACACACTCCCCCCCTCACCAACACCCCTGCACCAGTTACACACTCCCCCCCTCACCAACACCACAGCACCAGTTACACACTCCCCCCCTCACCAACACCACAGCACCAGTTACACACTCCCCCTTCACCAACACCACAGCACCAGTTACACACTCCCCCTTCACCAACACCACAGCACCAGTTACACACTCCCCCCCTCACCAACACCCCAGCACCAGTTACACACACCCCCCCTCACCAACACCCCAGCACCAGTTACACACTCCCCCCCTCACCAACACCCCAGCACCAGTTACACACTCCCCCCCTCACCAACACCACAGCACCAGTTACACACTCCCCCCCTCACCAACACCACAGCACCAGGTACACACTCCCCCCTCACCAACACCACAGCATCAGGTACACACTCCCCCCCTCACCAACACCCCAGCACCAGTTACACACTCCCCCACTCACCAACACCAGTTACACACTCCCCCCCTCACCAAAACCCCAGCACCAGTTACACACTCCCCCCTCACTCACCAACACCCCAGCACCAGTTATACACTCCCCCCTCCCAAACACCACAGCACCAGTTACACACTCCCCCCCCCCTCACCAACACCACAGCACCAGTTACACACTGCCCCCCCCTCACCAACACCACAGCACCAGTTACACACACCCCACCTCACCAACACCCCAGCACCAGTTACACACTCCCCCCCTCACCAACACCCCAGCACCAGTTACACACTCCCCCCCTCACCAACACCACAGCATCAGGTACACACTCCCCCTTCACCAACACCACAGCACCAGTTACACACTCCCCCACTCACCAACACCCCAGCACCATTTACACACTCCCCCCCTCACCAACACCCCTGCACCAGTTACACACTCCCCCCCTCACCAACACCCCAGCACCATATACACACTCCCCCCCTCACCAACACCCCAGCACCAGTTACACACTCCCCCCCTCACCAACACCCCAGCACCAGTTACACACTCCCCCCCTCACCAACACCACAGCATCAGGTACACACTCCCCCCTCACCAACACCACAGCATCAGGTACACACTCCCCCCCTCACCAACACCCCAGCACCAGTTACACACTCCCCCACTCACCAACACCCCAGCAACAGTTACACACTCCCCCCCTCACCAACACCCCAGCAACAGTTACACACTCCCCCCCTCACCAACACCCCAGCACCAGTTACACACTCCCCCCGTTCACCAACACCAGTTACACACTCCCCCCCTCACCAAAACCCCAGCACCAGTTACACACTCCCCCCTCACTCACCAACACCCCAGCACCAGTTATACACTCCCCCCTCCCAAACACCACAGCACCAGTTACACACTCCCCCCCTCACCAACACCACAGCACCAGTTACACACTCCCCCCCCCCCTCACCAACACCACAGCACCAGTTACACACTGCCCCCCCCTCACCAACACCACAGCACCAGTTACACACACCCCACCTCACCAACACCCCAGCACCAGTTACACACTCCCCCCCTCACCAACACCCCAGCACCAGTTACACACTCCCCCCCTCACCAACACCACAGCATCAGGTACACACTCCCCCTTCACCAACACCACAGCACCAGTTACACACTCCCCCACTCACCAACACCCCAGCACCAGTTACACACTCCCCCCCTCACCAACACCCCAGCATCAGGTACACACTCCCCCCCCTCACCATCACCCCAGCACCAGTTACACACTCCCCCCCTCACCAACACCCCAGCACCAGTTACACACTCCCCCCCTCACCAACACCCCAGCACCAGTTACACACTCCCCCTTCACCTCTTACTAACACCAGCAAAATTTACAAACATCCCCCCTCACCAACACCACAGCATCAGGTACACACTCCCCCCCTCACCAACACCCCAGCACCAGTTACACACTCCCCCACTCACCAACACCCCAGCAACAGTTACACACTCCCCCCCTCACCAACACCCCAGCACCAGTTACACACTCCCCCCGTTCACCAACACCAGTTACACACTCCACCCCTCACCAAAACCCCAGCACCAGTTACACACTCCCCCCTCACTCACCAACACCCCAGCACCAGTTATACACTCCCCCCTCCCAAACACCACAGCACCAGTTACACACTCCCCCCCTCACCAACACCACAGCACCAGTTACACACTCCCCCCCCCCTCACCAACACCACAGCACCAGTTACACACTGCCCCCCCCCTCACCAACACCACAGCACCAGTTACACACACCCCACCTCACCAACACCCCAGCACCAGTTACACACTCCCCCCCTCACCAACACCCCAGCACCAGTTACACACTCCCCCCGTTCACCAACACCAGTTACACACTCCACCCCTCACCAAAACCCCAGCACCAGTTACACACTCCCCCCTCACTCACCAACACCCCAGCACCAGTTATACACTCCCCCCTCCCAAACACCACAGCACCAGTTACACACTCCCCCCCTCACCAACACCACAGCACCAGTTACACACTGCCCCCCCCTCACCAACACCACAGCACCAGTTACACACTCCCCCCCCCTCACCAACACCACAGCACCAGTTACACACACCCCACCTCACCAACACCCCAGCACCAGTTACACACTCCCCCCCTCACCAACACCCCAGCACCAGTTACACACTCCCCCCCTCACCAACACCACAGCATCAGGTACACACTCCCCCTTCACCAACACCACAGCACCAGTTACACACTCCCCCACTCACCAACACCCCAGCACCAGTTACACACTCCCCCCCTCACCAACACCCCAGCATCAGGTACACACTCCCCCCCCTCACCAACACCCCAGCACCAGTTACACACTCCCCCCCTCACCAACACCCCAGCACCAGTTACACACTCCCCCCCTCACCAACACCCCAGCACCAGTTACACACTCCCCCTTCACCTCTTACTAACACCAGCAAAATTTACAAACATCCCCCCTCACCAACACCACAGCATCAGGTACACACTCCCCCCCTCACCAACACCAGTCACACACTCCCCCACTCACCAACACCCCAGCAACAGTTACACACTCCCCCCCTCACCAACACCCCAGCACCAGTTACACACTCCCCCCGTTCACCAACACCAGTTACACACTCCACCCCTCACCAAAACCCCAGCACCAGTTACACACTCCCCCCTCACTCACCAACACCCCAGCACCAGTTATACACTCCCCCCTCCCAAACACCACAGCACCAGTTACACACTCCCCCCCTCACCAACACCACAGCACCAGTTACACACTCCCCCCCCCTCACCAACACCACAGCACCAGTTACACACTCCCCCCCCCCTCACCAACACCACAGCACCAGTTACACACTGCCCCCCCCCTCACCAACACCCCAGCACCAGTTACACACTCCCCCCCTCACCAACACCACAGCATCAGGTACACACTCCCCCTTCACCAACACCACAGCACCAGTTGCACACTCCCCCACTCACCAACACCCCAGCACCAGTTACACACTCCCCCCCTCACCAACACCCCAGCACCAGTTACACACTCCCCCCGTTCACCAACACCAGTTACACACTCCACCCCTCACCAAAACCCCAGCACCAGGTACACACTCCCCCCTCACTCACCAACACCCCAGCACCAGTTACACACTCCCCCCCTCACCAACACCACAGCACCAGTTACACACTCCCCCCCCCCTCACCAACACCACAGCACCAGTTACACACTGCCCCCCCCTCACCAACACCACAGCACCAGTTACACACACCCCACCTCACCAACACCCCAGCACCAGTTACACACTCCCCCCCTCACCAACACCACAGCACCAGTTACACACTCACCCCCTCACCAACACCACAGCATCAGGTACACACTCCCCCTTCACCAACACCACAGCACCAGTTACACACTCCCCCACTCACCAACACCCCAGCACCAGTTACACACTCCCCCCCTCACCAACACCCCAGCACCAGTTACACACTCCCCCCCTCACCAACACCCCAGCAACAGTTACACACTGCCCCCCCCTCACCAACACCACAGCACCAGTTACACACACCCCCACTCACCAACACCCCAGCACCAGTTACACACTCCCCCCCTCACCAACACCCCAGCACCAGTTACACACTCCCCCCCTCACCAACACCCCAGCACCAGTTACACACTCCCCCCCTCACCAACACCCCAGCACCAGTTACACACTCCCCCACTCACCAACACCCCAGCAACAGTTACACACTCCCCCCTCACCAACACCCCAGCACCAGTTACACACTCCCCCACTCACCAACACCACAGCACCAGTTACACACTCCCCCCCTCACCAACACCACAGCACCAGTTACACACTCCCCCCCTCACCAACACCACAGCACCAGTTACACACTCCCCCTTCACCTCTTACTAACACCAGCAAAATTTACAAACATCCCCCCTCACCAACACCACAGCATCAGGTACACACTCCCCCCCCTCACCAACACCCCAGCACCAGTTACACACTCCCCCCCTCACCAACACCCCAGCACCAGTTACACACTCCCCCCCCTCACCAACACCCCAGCATCAGGTACACACTCCCCCCCCTCACCAACACCCCAGCACCAGTTACACACTCCCCCCCTCACCAACACCCCAGCACCAGTTACACACTCCCCCCCTCACCAACACCCCAGCACCAGTTACACACTCCCCCTTCACCTCTTACTAACACCAGCAAAATTTACAAACATCCCCCCTCACCAACACCACAGCATCAGGTACACACTCCCCCCCCTCACCAACACCCCAGCACCAGTTACACACTCCCCCCCTCACCAACACCCCAGCACCAGTTACACACTCCCCCCCCCTCACCAACACCCCAGCACCAGTTACACACTCCCCCCCTCACCAACACCCCAGCACCAGTTACACACTCCCCCTTCACCTCTTACTAACACCAGCAAAATTTACAAACATCCCCCCTCACCAACACCACAGCATCAGGTACACACTCCCCCCCCTCACCAACACCCCAGCACCAGTTACACACTCCCCCCCTCACCAACACCCCAGCACCAGTTACACACTCCCCCCCCTCACCAACACCCCAGCAACAGTTACACACTCCCCCCCTCACCAACACCACAGCACCAGTTACACACTCCCCCTTCACCTCTTACTAACACCAGCAAAATTTACAAACATCCCCCCTTAGCAGCTCTATTTAAAAACAAAACAAAAAAACCCACCTCCTTACCTGATGGCAGTGACTGCTGGTCTTCCCGTCCAAAGTAAACTCATCACAATAAGCAGCCATGCCTGTGGGAAGCTCTCAGCAGAGCTCATGGAGGCGGAGCTTCTCAGGCTCAGCCTCCAGGCATCCTGCTGCTACTGCTCTATATCCAGCTGCCTGTAGTAGCACTGAGTCCAAATGTGCAGGAGGGGAGGCAGAGCCGTGGGCGTGGCTTTCCTTTCCAGTCCTCCCCTTCGGTGATGAAGTTATGGTGCATACACACGGTCAGATTTTTCTTCAGATCTGAACGATAACGATTTAAAAAATCGTTCAATCATTCATATCTGAAGGAAAATCGGACATGCCTGAATGATGGACGATGAACGATGCGCGTTCCCGATGGTCAGATAACGATATCTGACATCTGATGTGTTTGCAGTCAGACTTGGACGATTCCATTCATATTAATGCAGTCAAAAATCGTTCAAATCGTTCAAATCTTTGGTAAAATCGTTCAAATCGTTCATCTGACAGATCTGACAAATCTGACAGTGTGTATGCTCCATTACAGCCACTTATGCCAGCCCATCGTGTGTACTGTGGGCCCTGATTCAGAGCCGGGCGCTATTTGCTGCTGCTCGCTCTCCAAAAGGGGCCATCTATGCAAAACATGTGCTCGCTCTTTGCGGTGTAAGGACGCCTCTATGTCTTGGCGGGCGAGGGCTTATTGCGCTCGCAAGTGTTTAAAGATGCCCCCTTGCTGCTTGCAACAAAACTCATCTCCAGGAAATGTAGGATTAATCGGGACCATCGGGGGCCATCGGAGCTGCTCACAGCACTTAAGGTAGACCGAGCCTCCCGCTGGCAGTGTGAAAATCATCCGAGTCACATGTTCAATGATGCTACTTTGCTAATTATGCACACCCATTAAACTCCGTTCTGACGGTCGGGCACGCCTGCGTTCACAGCACCACTCCCCCGTTCACAAGCACCTTCCCCTGTTACCACCCACAAACTGCACTATCTGTCACTCAAAGTAGCACTCACTCATTGTTTTACGAGCGTACGAATTCACATTGCACAGACTGGTTGACGCATGCGTATTTAGAACCATATGCATGCGCAGACGGAAAAACATTGCTCAGAGCTAGCGAGTGGACGCTTGCGTCCGGGTCTGAACCAGGCCCTGTATGCAGCACGGCTGCAGTCAGCTGGAGGCTCCCAAGGTCTTAAATTGAGCCTGCCCGGGGGGCAGATGCCACCTTGCCCGCCAGCCCAGTCCACCCCCGATGTGCAATATGATCATTGATAATGTGCCAAAATGAAGACATGGGGCTCTATTTATTGCTGTAAAAAAAAAAAAAAAAAATTGAAACATTTTTTTTTTTACTTACCTGAATCCAGGGACCGGTGATCGGGCCTCCGGTGATGGCTCCTCTCCGGTCAGCTGGTCTCCCACAGTGCACTGCTGCTGCCCGGTCATCAGGTGATCGGGTCCCAGTGCAGTATGGGAGATCACCTGATCGGGAAGCCCCGGAGAAGATCACCGGAGGCCATGAGAATGCAGGTAAGTGTAATGAAGGGAGGGGGGGGGTCGCGGGGGGGGAGGAGGGGGGGTTGCGGGGGTCCGCGATCGTGGGGGCGGGGCCTTAGTGCCAGGGGGCGGGGCTTTGCGTCGGTGGGGGGGTAGTAGCGGTGCATGTGCGGGCTCTTAGTTGCGGTATTTTTTTCCGAAAATACCGCGACTAGAGTGCGGATGGGATCCGCAGGGACAGAGCTTTATCGCAAGCTCTGTCCCTGCAAGGGATTTATAGTAAATCCCTGTGATATTGCCTGAATTCGCAATGCGAATTCACTCGGTAATATCACACTACAATCCGCATTCAATATGCGGATTGTAGTAAAATAGAGCCCATGGTGGTAATAGATCCCTGCAACCTTTTGAAATGTGAGGCGAGATGGATATACAGGTTGGACTCATTATCACTGAGGGGATTCATGAGAATCTGGGATGACACTGCTTTTTTTGAGAGGTCTAATGATTAAGATTGACAAACGCGGATATTGTAGCTGCCTATATGTCCAAATAATAGTTTTATTCCACGATAATAATAGTCAACATTCTAAAGGTGCCTATCCAATAGACGATAAAAAAAATGAGCGATTGAACAATATCGATATCGTTCAATCGTTCGATAATTGTTTGAACATCTTGTGAAAATTGTTTGTAAATGTGGTCTTTTAAGGCGGGTATCCACTATTCAACAGTCGTTCACTACACTGCAGGGTGCCCACACTGAATGATATGTCATTCAGTGTAGGCACAATCAATCATCTGCAAACATGCTGAACCTGACGATATCGTCAGGTTGACCAGCATGTTTGCACGATGATAGATGTCTAAAAGACCAAATTTTCAAACGATGTACAAACGATTATTGGACAATTGAATGTTATCGTTCAATCGATCATTTTAATCGTCTAGTGGATAGGCACATTACATGTTATTGGTAGCCAAGTGAAGGTGTGACATGCCTGCATATCTATATATGTGTCCGTAGGCTTTTACTATGATTGACAAATTCGGGACCTTTTGCCACTCCTGCATTAATGTATCAATATGTGAATTAAGGAAAATAGTGCTGGGACATACAGTATGATATGATATAGTATATTTCTCATGAAGCAGCAGGGTGCGTGTAATATTATCTTTATTGGTGATTTCCTATTGTTTACCTGCTAATATTGATCGTTTTTCATATTAGCATCTACAATGAAATAAAAATATTTTCTGTGCTTATGCGCAAAAACAGATTAAAACATGCAGCATATGCATTAAAAGGGAGGTTCACACAACTACCCACATAAAATAACAGATTGAAAATAATATAATGCAATGATTGCGCAAAACCTGTAATCATGTAGTCATAAAAAAGGATAATCATCCTTATACAGTAAATCCAGAATCATGGTGAATAGGTAAAACCTTGTTTAATAAACACTTTTATTGGTTTGTAGATCAATCCATGAAATTCTCCTTACATTAGCATATTAGCATCTACGTTGATATATTGTTCTGAGTATTGCTGTCAGGCTTGAACTGGGCTACCGGGGAGTCGGGTAAATCCCCGGTGGGCCATCCTGCTTTGAAGCTCCTCCCACTTTGGCTGGGGGGCGGGGCCATGCAGAGGCAGACTGGTTCTATTTTGGAGGGCCATCTTCAGGGGGGTTACGGGCATGGGCACAAAATGACAGGGAAGCCCCATCTACAGTGCTGGCAGCAGTGGACCACTCATCCCCAACAGTAACTACAATAGACACCCTGACTTCAGCCATGGCAGCATTGCACGACCCCCCACCCCCCAGCCGGCAGCAGTGGGTCCCAATCCTCACTGCTAGCAGAGGCCTCCCTCTCTTCAGCCACAGCAGCAGAGTCCCCCCAGTCGATAGCCGCGGCAGCAGGTCCCCACTCTTCTGCTGCAGTAGCAGAGCCGGCCCCCCAGTCCCCAGCTGCGGTAGCCGAGCCGGCCCCCCAGTCCTCAGCCGCGGTAGCAGAGCCGGCCCCCCAGTCCTCAGCCGCAGTACCAGAATGGGCCCACCACAGGTGGCAGCAGCAGATGACCTTCTTCAGCAGCGGTAGCAGAGCGTCCCCCCTGTCTTCAGCTGCGGTAGCAGAGCCGGCCCCCCACTCCTCAGCCGCAGTAGCAGAACGGGCCCCTAGTCCTTCTCCCTGGCAGAAGCAGGTGCCCTACCCTCAGCGGCAGCAGCATCAGGTGCCAAATACCTCCCCTCCCTCAGTGCCGGCAGAAGCAGGTCCTCATTCTCAGCGCCAGCAGCAGACTCTCCATAGAGCTACTGTGGCCAGGGGAGCAGGGGAGCTCTTGCTCTTCTCTGCTGTGTGGATTACTACTCTACTGCTAGTTCCTGACCACCTTACCTACACTGAGCACTGGGACTGGAACTGGGACTGGTGAGTAAATATTTATATTGCAGATTCACTAATATAGCTTTAATTGTGGACATTTGCTGCTAGTCCCCCTAATGCACTCTTCCACTCTCCCACCACCCAACATTAAAACTTACGCTATGCCCATTTAATTCCATGTGGCCATCCTCCAGTGTAGTATTGTACCTATCAGCACACATCAGTTATTGTCCCACCCATAGCCTCCTGCAGAATGAGTGCTGCACTGTCTAGTGAGTGTTGCAGTCAGATTCAGAGTCGTAGCTAAACTTTTTGGTGCCCTGGGCAAGAAAGAACATTGGCGCCCCCCCCACCACCACCTATTTTTAAAATAGGTACTTAAGATAAGTGCCTGACTTGTCCTGTTCAATGATAAAGGGGTACTGATCCCTTTGTACCACTGTTATCTAGGTGTCACTCCCAAATTCAATGTGAATCCAAGGGATGCAGTGATGAAACACAATAATTATTCAGTATAATCCACTAGCTCAAGATAAAGGAGAGCGCTGGTGAAGCTGCACCTGCATTGTCCATCAGAACAGCAGTGCACAGGGACTGGCTGGCAAGTTTTAGCCTGGGGGGCAAATGCATGCAGACGGCCCTGGCAGAGGAGTAGCGTGTAGCCAGGGTGCCCGGAGCACGTGCATGAAACAGCGCCCCCCCCTCAAGTGTTCCAGGGAGGAGGCGGATCCATATGGGATTAATGTAAAGTTAAAATAAAGATATGGGGCAGCCCCCTGTAGTGGTGCCCATATGCAGTGCCCCCCTGTGCCCCAGGAGAGGATCCCCTTATGCAGGCCTCCAGTAGTGCCCCCAATAGTGATCCCCCTATGCAGTGCCCCTTATACAGTGCCCCCAGTAGTGATCCCCCCTATGCAGTGCCCCTTATACAGTAGTGGTCCCCATGTGCAATGCCCCTTGTGCCCCCAGTAGGAAGCCCCTTATATAGTACCAGTAGTGGTCCCCCCTGTGCAGTGCCCCTTGTGCCCCCAGTAGTAAGCCCCTTATACATTGCCCCCAGTAGTGGTACCCCCTATGCAGTGCCCCTTATATAGTGCTCCCAGTAGCAGTCCACCCCCCATGCAGTGCCCCCAATAGTGGTAACCCTTATGCAGTGCCCCTTAAATAGGCGCCGGCAGTCACTGTGTAGTGCTGACCGAACTCCGTTTGGTCAGCGCTACACGCGCGGTGCAGCTGTGTCACAGAGACACAGACTGCCCGCCGCCTGTGGGGCTCATGGCACCCTGTCCCCTGGCCCAGCCCACCTCTGGCAGTGCACTAGCCTGTAGCTGGCAGTGTAGATCACTGAATTTACAGGCCCAAACAGTGCCACCTGTCCTGTGCCATGGCACATGTCGCACCAACCTACTTACGGCCCTGGTCAGACTGTTGACCTCTCTCTCTCCAGGTACCAACTGAGGATCTGATCCATAAACCCCACTCATTCCTGCACATGTCCCTTACCCACACACTTCTGACCTCTACACAAATATGATCCCTGCACCACTCTGATGCCTATACTCCTGATCATCAGTATCACCTTCCACTGCTGTCCCCCTCTGCCTTCCACGGAACCGTCTGTCACCTTCCATGGCTGTGTTCTGCCACTTTCCACGGCTGTCCCTCTATCACCTTCCACGGCTGCCCCCTCCACCTTTCATGGCTATCTCTGCCTTCCATGACTGTCCCTATGCCACCTTCCATGGCTGTCTCTCTGCCACCTTTCATGGCTGTCTCTCTGCCACCTTTCACGGCTGTCCCTCTACCACCTTTCATGGCTGTCCCTCTGCCACCCTTCCACGACTGTCCCTCTATCACCTTCCACGGCTGTCCCCATCCACCTTTAATGGCTATCTCTGCCTTTCATAACTGTACCTCTGCCACCTTACATGGCTATCTCTCTGCCATGTTTCATGGCTATCTTTCTGCCACCTTTCACAGCTCTCCTTCTGCCACTCTTCCACGGCTGTCATTTTGCCACTTTCCACAGCTGTCCCTCTACAACTTCCACAGCTGTCCCTCTGTCAATTTCCCCACCTCTCTCTCTGCCACTTTCCCCATCTGTCCCTCTGCACCTCACCCAATAGTCCCTCTGCATTTTCCCCTGCTGTCTCTCTGCCACCTTTCATGGCTGTCTCTCTGCCACCTTTCATGGCTGTTTCTCTGCAACCTTTCACGACTGTCTCTCTGCCACCTTTCATGGCTGTTAATTGTTTTTTGTACGTTTGCAATAATAGTCTCCACAGGAAGCACCTCCCATTATATATATTTTCAGGGTGTGCAATCTAGGGCCTCCATTCCACATATTCTATTTAGTGTGCTCCTATGCACTCCTGAAGGTATGAGACGCCTTCATTCTAGGCTAGCACCCCATCCCACCTGTCCCTTATTGGTTTTAAGCAGGGATCTGGCATTTTGACTGTACTTTAACAAGAGGCACAATCTAGGTAAGTCCTAAAAATGTTTCTACTGTAGTGCAGCTAAGGGTTGATTTTTGGGGCATGGGTCCCCTGGATTGCTTTGGTTGGGCTGCTTCAGGGCATCACATTATATACACATTTTTCCTTTCTTGCACTTTTAGCACTTCCATTGTTTGTTTAATATATATGTATATTTTTCACCTCCCTACATGCAGCATCTGCTCTTATCTATCCTACACCTTTTTACACTTCATCTTTCCTTATTGGAGTGATGCCCTGGGGTGGCTCAGCTGGGCTGGTTTGGGGTTGTCCTGCACTCTGGATTTCAACCCTAGTATGTTAGGGACCTACCCTCAAAGGTTACCTGAGCGTCGTGGGTAGGCCCATAACCATGGCCATGATTATGCCAAAACCTCTTTTACTATTTGCAAAATTCTATTGCAAAATGTATTCTTATATATAATGAGTAATGTTGGCGTTGTGCATCTGTAATTCTTTTTTGTATATAATCAAAAAGTATACTCAGTTATTGTTGACGCAAATAAGCATGCAGTAAATCTTCTAGGCCTTCAGTGTCATATAAACTAACTCATATGAAACCAATCAGGTTCAAGACTACTCAAAGGAAGTCCAGGAATATTTTGAAATAAAGTCACCGTGACAAAGTAGGAATGTCCGAAATATCCTTAGAAGAAGCCTCTCATTCCTCACTAATATAGGCCATAGCGTCAGAAGGATTGGTAAAATCTTTGTAAGTTGACCATTCAAATAGTTTAAGTCTAGCTAGGTAGATGAGAGCAAATTTACATTTGCCCGCTACCAATTGAGAGCAAACCCGAGAAAAAGCTTTCCGAGCCCTGAACAGTTCCACCGAATAATCCTGAAAGAGAAAAAGTATTTTGCTCTCCCATATAGGCATTGTTTTCTTCTTTGAGGCCACCCAGAATGCTTGTTTATGTAAATAGTTGAGACAAGAAAGAGAACAACCCTTGGATGTTTATTTGATGAACTGGGATTTTGGCCTAGTCTATGGACCCTCTCCAAGTCACGGCATTCTTCTTCAATGTTGAGTAAAGTTGGTAATGTATTACGAACAAAATGAGCTAAGGCTGGGCATTGGATCGATTCTGGAAGACCAACTAGTCTAGTGCTATTCCGACGAGAACTATTTTCTAGGTCATCAAGTTTATTTCACAAATGATATTTGTCTTGCTCTAGCTTTGTCATTGTGTGCTTTAGTTGGAAAACATCTTGGAAAACTTCACCCATTTTCTGTTCTGTCTCAGTAACTCTGTGAGTTTAGGGCCTGATTCAGACCCACTTGCGAGCGGCTGTCCGCTCGCAAGTGGGTCGATGTTCTGCACTGATCATGCGCCCGACGGAGGGAGCTCCGTCGTGCGCATGCGCCAGACGCGACGAGCGAAGGACTTTCCTTCGCTCGTTGTGTCTGATCAAAGGGGGCGTGCTGTCGATGTTGATTGACAGCACGCCCCCTTTGGTGGGCGTGCCTCCCTGACGGGGGCGTTCCTAAGGGAATGCCTACCATCAGAAGCCGGCCCACTGACATCACTAGTGATGTCAGTGGGAGTGATTTGGGCTCTGATAGAGCCAAAATCACTCCGGGCCTTGCGGTTGAAAACCTCAACCGCAGGCTCCGGCTCGCAGTTTTGATGGTCGCGATGGTTAAGACCATCGCGGCCATCAAACTGCACGCTCGTATAGGCTGTGGGTGGTGACCCACAGCTGTACGAGCATCCAGGAGGACGCTCCATAGTTATGGAGGCCGGCCCTCATTCAGAGCGTGCGCTCTGCTCAGAGCGTACGGCTCTGAATGAGGGCCTAAGTCTTTTAATTTTGAGTTAATATCAGAAATGGCTTGGGATAGGAGTGGACCCATTGTTGTTTTTATAGCTTCCACCACATAATTGTAAGTAATAGGAGCATCAGATAAACTACAGTATGTCCCTGCTGAGATATTAGTGAATCTTGAGGTAATATTGCTTTCTTAGCTGTAGGTGTAACAGGATCTGAATCAGCACCTGAAGACATCATCGTTTCAGCACAACATTTCTTTTGTCGTTGCTGTAGTTGCTTCAGCATGGCTGAGGAAAGGAAGTACTTTTCCATAGAAATCAGTATGTTATGATTCCATATATGAGCAACAGCAATGAAGACTTATTGTAAAATATAGTTGCAGGATAGCAGCAGAGCTCTGTGTGAGAGATAATTACCACTACTACTACTTACTACTAAAACTGGATTCAGATTTTGGAGTGTAATCTTAATACCACATGGAAAACAGAACAATCAGGTAGTATGAGAAATAGTGACCTGTCCAGCAGTGTCACAAAAATACATTATCTGTACTTGATGTAATTTTATCCATTGGTTATGGGGGAGAAGCAAGGTGGAATCAGATTTGTATTCAAATGTGTAACAAGGCAAGACACCACTATTAACCTGTTGATCAGGGTTTGGATCCTAAAATGGTTGGCATCACTTCAGGGCCTTAACTAGGGTGGCGCAACCTGTGCCATGGCACCACAGGGCAGGGGGCACTGTTTGGGCCTGTCATTTTAACTGTGTATTATCTTCCTCACTTGTAGCTTCCTCTTCTTTTATCCCCAGCATCTCCTGGTCTCTCCTATCTCTTCCCTGGCCCTCCTCTATGAGGGGATGACAATGTTTTCAGGTGTGCACTATCTTATGTCCCAATTAAAAAAATGAGTGGGGAGCACCAATGCCTCTTTGGCACAGAGCACCAAAAAGTTTAGTTATGGCTCTGCATCACTTACAACAGTCAGAAACTACACTACATCAGTGTTTTAATCTTCTGGGAAGCACTCCTGATAACCAGGACCCCACCGCTGGTTACTCACAACTCCCTGACTTGAAGCTGTAGAGGATCAGCATCTTCATAGGCCCAGGCACAGCCGCAATCATTCCAGCTAGAAATCAAGACCGCAGTCTCAGCCACCACGCTAGGCCGAGAAAGTAAACAGCGGTCAGGAACCGCGGAAAATGGCTCGTCTGGGCAGTAGTTGCCAGTGAAACACCACAGCCAGTCACTGGTGTGTATGGGCAGAGGAATCCTTCCAAAGCCCTTTCTTAGTGACTGCTACAGGGAGAGCTCCAAGAGACGCATCTTTCTGGGTTCACATCCAAGCCACGCCCCCTAAGATGCAAATTTGTTAATAACATTTTACTGAGTAAGTGTTAAATAGCTATTCTTTACATATAAATTACATAATTTGATAATTTTAAAATCAACACTTTTGGAGACATTTTTTGATAGTTTTATATAGTTAAAATAAACCTGTATATATAATATACATACATCATAAACATTTTTCAATGGTAGGAAACATAATTATACTTCAACATCTTGCATGAATTTATAGTCCTGCAAGAATAGAAAAAAAAGAAAAACAATTTCCTACCCAGCAAACAGACCAGCAACAACATCTGAATACTACTGTACATGATAATAGAAATACAGAGATCTTTGTTGTATATATTTAGACTGTAATGCTAAATATAGAAGTGTTAAATTTAAAAGTGCATTTTATACATAATTTCAGCATTATACTAGCGTTAAACCGAAGTCAAACAGAAGTATAACACTCCAACTCCAAACCCACCATGATTCAAAACAACATTTGGACATAATATAATCAAGAAATGCGAATTCAAAATTTCTTCACTACAAGCATCAGATGTCTGCATGCAATTGGTATGAAATACAGATGGCAGAACCCTAAAACTCCTGGGCTGGTGTCTAACCCTAAGTCCCTCCGGGGGTGCCTAAACATAACTTCCTCTCCCCGCACCCTAAACCTAACCCTCCTGGGGGGTTGCCTATCCATAGCCCCCCTGTTGGTTCCTAAACCTAACCCCCCCTACCTGCAGTCTAACCATAACTCTCCCAGGGGGTGCCTAACCATAAGTCCCCCTGGGGTTGCTTAAACATAACCCTCCCCCCTGCATCTAATGCTAAATCGTCCCTGCTTACCTTTGTTTGGGATGGTGGCTGTCAGGATTTCAATGTGGGGCTAAAGATATTCATCAGGATTTCAAATCTTATCTTTAGTCCTGGGTTTAGGCTTTTCTTGTTGGGATTCAGACATCTGGCATCCCGGCTGCTGGTAATAAAACTGCATCCTGTCTGCATAACCAGGACATTAATCACTGGACTCTGTTTGCTCACTGTAAGAAGTTAATACTTTACTTGCTAATAGTTGTGCTAGCTCTCTGGTTTCACAAACTGAATTCTGTGCCAATTTCAGTTTCCATCTTAGAAATAATGTCTTATTACCATAGTCCTTTGCCTTGCCTCATGTCATCTATCACACAGTTTACTTTAACATTCAATTTCCCCACCTATTAAACATCCACTTTTACTCTGCTCAATAATAAACTTTTGTTATTGTGCAGACACCTTTCCTCCACTGTACTTTTCACTTGCTTTTCTGCAAATCTCCTGCACTTTAACTCACATTCATACTTTATTCCTTCTTCCAGTTTTCCTCCCCCTATTCACCTCAATCACACCATGACCTTGTTTCTTCCATTTCCCCCTTCACTCAATGTCTACCTAATCCTCTGCTCTTCCCACTTCTTCCACCTTTATCCTTTCCCCCTTGTCTCCTCCACCATCTCCATTCCTTATCTCTGTCTGCTTCCTCCCTCTCCTCTCCCATTACTACACTTTCATTCTCTTCTACCCAGCATAGTCCTACTACCCTACTCCTAATCCCTCCTCCAACTCTCCTCTCCCTGTCACCTCATCCCATTTCTATCCACATCTTGTTAATCTCCCTCCCTGCCCACCACCTAAAATTTCCCTTCCCAGCCCCGGCCCCACACAGTCTGTCCACTCTATTCATCTCCATCCCCCAAATAATTCTAATTTACTTGTTACAGCAATCCTGATAATCCCATTCAAATCTCTCCCACAAACACTGTCCCTTTATCCTGTGCCCTTAGGAATGCCAGATCAGTCTATAATAAACAGGTTATTTTCATCTCCAACAACTTGCATCTCCAAGCCATTACTGAAACCTGGATTTCCCCTTCTGACACCACTCTTCTTTCAACTCTCTCCTCTGGGGGGGGCTCACCTTCTCTCACACCCCTTGGCCCAGGGATCACCATGGTGGTGGTGTTGGGGGCCTTCTATCCCCTGGTTACTCCTACCAAGTCATACCACCTAAACCATCCATTACATTCTCTACATTTGAGGTTCATGCTATCCGCCTCTTCCAACCAGTACATCTGTGAGTAGCTGTCAATTACCACCCCCTGGCCCTCCCTCCAAATTCCTTGACAACTTCGCTTCCTGGTTCCCACAATTTCTCTCCTCAGATCTTCCCTCCTTTATCCTAGTTGATTTTTATATTCCTTTTGACATTCCAACAGAATCCTCTGCCACTCAACACTTTACCCTTACATCTTCACTTGGTCTCTCCCAATGGACCTCCTCACCCTCCCATGTGAGTGGACATTCGTTGATCTGGTCTTCATTCACCGGTGTAATATTTCTGATTACTCCAATTCCCCATTCCCGCTCTCTGACTACCACCTTCTCTCTTTTAACCTATCCCTCTCTTCTTCCTCTCATCTGCATCCTAAGGCCACCATCACCAAGCGTAACATTGAGCCTATTGATACCATTGCTATTTCTTCCCTGCTTGACTCACTTCTCTCCCCTATCCTCTCTCTCTCCTTCCCTAACAAGCTGCTTACCTATACAATGCCTCCCTTACTTCTGCTCTTGACTCTGTTGTTCCAGCGATCACTACTCCTTTACCCTTTTCAGTCTGGCTTCTGTTCTCTCCACTTCACTGAAACTGCCCTTACAAAAGTCAGCAATGACCTCCTTGCTACTAAGTCCAAGGGCCACTAATTTCTGCTCATTCTCCTTGACCATTCTGCTACTTTTTGAGACTGTGGACCACCCTCTCCTGCTGCAAATGCTTCACTCCCTTTATCTACATGACATTGCTCTCTCCTGGCTATCCTCCTATCTCTCTGACCAATCCTTCTCTGTCTCCTCTCATGACTCCTCTCCTCCCCCACAAGGATGGGCCTGAGTATACCAGGAGGGATGGCTAAGTATCAAACAATAGAATTATACCCCTTTCACATTGCAAACACGGTGCGAACCCGGGTCCAACCCAGGTCAGACCCGTGTCAGGGCCCTTCACATTGCCTTAATAACCTGGGTTATTCCCGGGTTATTGCAGATTTGGTGCCTTTTAACTCAACCCGGGTTGCCCATGTTAAAACAGTGTGATGTAATTTTTAAAGGATTTTATTGGCTCACAATTATGATTACGTTTTCAGTAAAGAAAAGGAGGGGCTGGGGAATGCTTGCAGTGCAGATGACTATGTCACAGGTCTGCTTAATGCAGTATGGCCAAATGCATTGGCACACAGCTCATAGAACTTCCAGTCCATGTGAGCAGCACCCCTGCGATTTCTATTGTGGTCGTTCACCTTATGAAATTGCTTCTTCAGTGCCTTCAGCTTATTGACTACCTGCTGTTGGCTCCTGATGAATCCAGATGCAGCCAACATTTTGCTGATGTTGCGATAAGTTATCGCATTCGTGACCGTGCCAGTTATCTGTTTACATATTTTTTCCTCTGGCCTGATCCGCAGCAACTCCATTACTTCTTCATCACTCCAGTTTGCCATGATTCCTCCAGTGAAAGTAAAGTGCAGTATAGTACACTGTGCTGTCTGTATATAGCTTATTAATAGCTGCCTTATCCCCAAAGTGTGCAAAGTGTGCAGTGCAGGACAGTAATGTAAATACAGAGACATGTGCTCTGTGTGCAGGCTGGTCAGCTCACTGTAAAAAGCCAATCAGCACTATTTTCTCAGACCCTGGTCGAATATCCAGGGTCTTTACCATTTAAGAGCCAAATAACCCGGGTCCGACCCATGTTTAACCCTCCTTTTAACCCGGGATGAAATACCGGGTCGGTCGACCAGGGTTATTCATTTTGGTGCTTTCTAAAATCACGTCAACCCGGGTCGAACCGGCAATAATCTGGGAATAACCTGGGTTATTTTGGCGATGTGAAAGGGGTACTATAATGGAAAGAAACTGAATTAATGACATAGCGTTGGTTAAATATGTGCAATTTGGCTTACATGGATCTCAATAATGGCATGATTAATAATGTAGTTCAGCAGATAAAACTGTTTGTACCCATAGTGATCCCCCAGGTCTGGGCATCTTTAGGGGGGTACCAGGATGTATTACCAAAAAATTCCCATTTTTTTTTCACCGCTTCCTGTTTCGCCCGGATCCCATCTTCGCGTCCTTTTAAATTGAATACGGGGATAATCAGGCACGTGCGCAATACTTTTCCACCTGGAAAACAGGTGAAGGAGGTGAAACGTCCAGCAGGTGAAAAATCTGGACTTTTCGCCTCAAATTGAACACGGGCCCTAGCGTGCAAATCTTATTGAAATTGAATTATCCTAATGATTTAAAGATTCCTGGGTAAAACTTTACGAGTTAAAATATTCATTATAATCTGTTAGTAAAGAATAAAAATAGAATATTTGGCAAAGTGATTCATAGTGGAATCTTTGTTCGTATACACAGCAAGGTTATCATGCTGTAATGCTATGGTTATGAGTTAAAAGTGATGGTTATTCTGTGAAACAGCACTATGGTGGTTTGTGAATAAATAGCAAGATGTGCTGTTTATTGTGGAGTTCTTTAGTGGTCAATTATATTGTAATAGGCTCACAAGTACTTGATAGTTATACCTTAGGCCTTGAAACACGTGCTTGATTCAATAAGGGTTGTGAATTACCAGTCATATAATGATAATATTGTGATCATAGCTATAATACTAGGTTTTAATTGGTGTAATTGATTTTATAGTTAAAATAGCTTTGTTATAGTTATGTTAGTTATGATCATTGATGGATATTAGTGTTGTAGGATGATTTATAGAGCTATAGCCTCATGGGAGTTTTCTCACATTCAAAGTGGAGTTTATCTTTGAACCATGAGGTTTGGAAACAATGGATCCATGCAGTCTCCCATCCCCGTTACATTTCTCTGCATCTATGTATACACACACACTGTACACACACACGCACACGCACACGCACATGCACACATCCCCCTCATAAGTGTTATTTTAGATTAATGTGCCCCAACAGTCATTTATAAATATAGTATTTGCGGTGATGTGGAAATATCTCTTATTCCCTATAAACATACATAACCAAAGCACAACATACACACTCACCTCCCACCATGCTTTCTAACAACAATCTTGAATTCTCTATGTTTTATTTCTCTTTGATTCTTTCTCTCTTTCTGTAATTATCTCTGTACAGTATATGTTATATTATATTTGATTAATACTGTTTTCTGATATACTCTCTCTCTCTCTGTATTTAACTAATACTGTTTTATGATATACTGTATGTGAACTTTATGATTCATCAATGCATTAGTTTGTTTTATATAAATACACTTTTACCTTAGTAAATCTAGGGCCATATTCAATTTGAGGCAAAAACTCGTCATTTTTGCTTATTGTCTTTAACCCCGTATTCAATTACAAAGACTTTTCGCCGGTGCGAAAAGTGAATGCAAAAAACAAGGATATGTTTTCTCCAGCCTTTAGCTGGTGAAAATAAGTGCAGAATTGGTGTTTAGGGGTGTATGCTTAATAAAATAGCCTGCACCTCTGGGAATGCCCCCTAAAAAAATGTGAGTCAAAAAATGTTTTAAAAAAAATCGGGACACCAAAAAATTTATTTGAATTTTGGGGTTAAAAAAAAATTAAAAGGGGAACAAAATCCTAAAGTAGCAAAATACATTCCAGAGGGGTTCCAAAGTATGCGACAAGTGTATTCTTCATTGCGGGTTGTAGCGGCAGGTGCATTTTTGAAGAATTTTTAAAAATCATTTTAGGGACTTAAAAATATGCTTGCACCCATTTTCCTGTACCCCAAATTTGATGGACATAGCAATTTTTTTGGGGGAAAAATAACTAAGTGCTATTCTTCACCACCTTCTTCCAGGCATATTTAAGCACCTGTCGCAGCTATTTAAAACCAGACTTCCCTTCAGCAGACAAAGACGGGGATACCCATAGTGATCCCCCAGGTCTGGACATCTTTAGGGGGGTACCAGGATGTATTCCCGAAAATTCACATTTTTTTCGCCACTTTCTGTTACGCCAGGTCCCGTCTTTGTGTCCTTTTAAATTGAATATGAGGATAATCAGGTATGTGCGCGCTACTTTTCCACCTGGAAAACAGGTGAAATGAGGTGAAAAGTCCAGCAGGTGAAAAGTCTGGACTTTTCTCCTCAAATTGAATACGGGCCCTAGTGTGCAAATCTTATTGAAATTGTATTATCCTAATGATTTAAAGATTCCTGGGTAAAACTTTAGGAGTTAAGATATTCATTATAATCTGTTAATAAAGAATAAAAATAGAATATTTGCTTCAGAAATATGAGATTAAAACAAGCAACTGTGGTACAAAGAAATAGAATAAAAGAAGAAAAAAAAACATAACAGTCACAATCGTCTAAGTCAAGTTGCTTCAATTGGAAATATCGCTAAATCTCAGATGGGGAAGATCCCACTTGGCCTGCAGAGCAGAGAAATAAGACACACTCCCCCCATCCACTAGCTGGCCAACACGTTGCACTCCATGATGATACCATACAGCAAACACAGAACCCGGCACCACCCTTGGGGAAGTCAGGATTATTAAAAAGAGGGGTCAGAGGAGCGAATATGGATGAGATGCATGATAGTTTCTGAAGTCTATTCCAATGGGCCAGGGTGGTGCCAATGGTGGAATGAGAGACTATATGAACTTTGGACCTCCCGGGGTACTGCACAATATGTATAGGAAGAGAGTGATTCCCCAGGTGAACCCACTGCTTGTTGTTAGTTGTCCATGACCCCTCCATTATCCCACCCAACACAACAGCATCATAATAAGTTGAGAAGTGCGGAAACTGGAGTCCCCCATGTGTCTGCATCTAAAGAGGGTTGCATGCTGAAACCAAGGTCTTTTGTTTCCCCATACAAAATCTCTGATGATATTAAGTAACTCCTGAAACCAAAACTTGGGGATATGTATAGGCAAAGTTTGTAGAAAATAAAAATCCCGGGGAGGACATTCATTTTAATTACACTGATTCTACTGAACCATGAAAGCCACTTGGTACCCCAGTCACTAAGTTCAGAGCAGAGGGTGAGGAGTACTGATTTAAAATTAACATCAAAGAGATGGGATGAATCAATATGTAGGGTAACTCCAAGGTACTTGAGGCTAGTGGCATGCCAAGTAAAGGGGAAGAAGTGTTCGAGCCCTTCAATAGAGTGGGGGCTACACATTCACTGCTATAGATTTAGAGGAATTCACTTTGAAATTAGATAGTGAACAAAATTGTTGAAACTCAGCCATCAGGTTAGGGTTTGAAACAACTGGGTTTGACAAGTTAGCCAGCAGGTCATCTGCATACAATGCCAATTTATAATCAATATCGACCACTTTAAGACCAGTGATATTTGAATTAAGTCTGATAGTGCACACAAGAGCTTTCATACATAATATGACAATAACACCCCTGCCTAGTGTCATTTTTAATCTGGTCCAGGTCCGAGAGGGTTCCGATAATTCTAATCCAAGCAGTGGGGAAACAATAACATGCCAGTATCCAAAGAAGGCCCACAGGACCTAGACCCAGGTGTCTCAAAACCTCTATCATAAATATTCAGCTGATCCTATCAAATGAGAAAGAAAAGAGAGCGCTGAATTTAGCAATTTATATTTATTAACAATATTATATAAAAATTATTATCAGTGTTAATCTTACATGCATATGTATCAATTGCTGGCCAGCAATATTTAATACAATTTGGTTGATCATTCCATCATATACCACATATAAACATACAAAATACATATAATTAAAATTAAACAATAATATAAATTTGTAACTTTATAAAATTATTTCAGTACACAAATATGCTTGTTATAACGGCTAGATCTCTCTTATTGCTAGAGAAAATACTATCCTTTCAGAAATCACCAATAAATTGTATCTAATATTCAAACAGTAATTTAAAACAGATGCTTTGTAAAAAATCCTCTTTAGGTTTGAAACATTGTTAATCTAGTGCAAAGCTTTCCATAAGCACTTGTTCTCTGTATGGAATAATTGAACTGTTTCACCTGTGATTGACTTTTAAAGCACTTTGGGTTTGGATTGTCAATCTTGTGAAAAAACTTGCAATAGCACTTATCTTCTGTTTAAAACAATTGCATTGCTTTATCCATAATCAGCTTGATTTTTATATGTTATTAATATACCTCTTATTGAACCTCAGATACATATATTATTCATTATGCAGGAAAATCATCAGTCCAGTAAGAAATTTTGCTAAATTGTGCATATATCATAGGATGTCTCTTTCACTGCTCCTGCAGTGTGCAGTTATTAACAATAATCCCCCATGGCCATGTGGTGAAAGAAAAAAAAATTATGTAAAAGAAAAATTGGATCTTTTACCGGATGGTGAATCTATGGGTTAAGATGATCTAGCAGTCCGTAGACCCGCTGTCTGAGTCTGTGGCTACGTCGCTCTCCTCCGGAGGTTATGCCTTATCTGCCCCTTCTGAGCGTTTGTTCGGCAGCCGGGATGGTGAACCCGCAGGTGTATGAGATCCAATAGACTGTCAGCCTGCTGTCTAGGTTTCTGGCTCACTTGCTCTCCTCCGGAGGCTATGCCTCGTTCACTCCTTCTGAGAGTGTGCTAGGCAGGCTTTATCAATGTCACCTGGTAACTTAACACTCAGTCCACAATAACACTCTGAAGGGATCAACTTATCTCTGGAAATTGGAGATGTATGTCCCCTTGGAGCACAAAATGATAGCGTGGATATAAAGTAGCCGGCAATGCTTGATATGCTCAGTGCAAAAACGTGTTTCTCCGCCTCTCAATTCAGCGGCTTCCTCAGTCAGCATGTCTCCACTTTCAGTGAGACCTTCCTTTATCTGTCAGTCAGGATAGGCACATATGTAGCTTAGTTGTTTAATCGGGACTTGATTATGTCTCCATGTAGCTGGACATGGATTTTAAAAAGATTTATATACTTCTCTGTTGTATCTTAGAGCAGTACTTCTAAAAACCTCAAACCAACATATAATTTATTAATATACTTAAATTAACATTATAAAAAAGATAGCAGAAATGAATATAAATAAATAACAAAGAATAAAAAGAATTTTTAAAATTAAAAATAAATAAAATATATATAAAAAATATAAATAAATAAATAAATAATTATATAAATAAGTATTGAAAAAGGAACTAACTTCTTGTTATAGTAGGGATGTCATTAAATTTATTTAAATATATATAATTATAAATAGTCAATATAAATCAGAATATATAGTTGCGCATATAGCACAACTATAACAAATGGTTAATAGTAAATATCTAAGTGTTAGGGTCACTAAGTATAGATAAACTAAAATCCAGTTCAGAAGTAATTATAACCATATAATAAATATTGTGTTTTATTTCCACCATACATCTAACTATTGTACATACATTGCTAGTATAATCTATATCTGTTTTGGAATAAAGGGCAAGATAAAGGATATTGGGAAAAAGACATATATTGAACTCAAAGATCTCCCATTAGGACTATATAGTCCAAAGGGTACTCTGGTCCTAGCTAGCCATATGGGGGATTCTAAGCATATAATCTAATGAACATTATTTAGTTCAATTGTGTCATTAAGACCTTCTGGGAATATCCAGTATGCTTCTCTCCTACAGAGCCTACTGAATCTATCCCCCCTCTTGCTGTAGACTTGATTTGTTCAATTCCTATAATGTAGACTTCTTTATTAGGGTTTTCTTTACAATGAACACAATGAACACAATGATATGAAAGAGGGTGAGTTTTAATACCTTTACAAATATTTCTCCAGTGTTCCATGAACCTGATGTTAAGTTTGCAGGTGGTTCTCCCTACATACTGTTTTCCTCAGTTGCACTGCCTTATATATATCACATATATATTCAGTTGTTTTTTTGTTTTGTGGGTCTGCAGGTATTGCATAGGTTTTTACCACATTTATGAAAACCCTTTGGTTTTATGGGTAGCCAGGTGTTTCTATTCTCTATGTTTTGTTTAGGTACTTCAAAATGGCTACGGATAAGGCTAGATGTAGATTGTTCGATTTCCTAAAGATAACCCTACCCTCCAGATGTACCTGTCCTTTAAGGATATTATGCAACTGGAAAATTGATGAATGTTTTCTTATAGCAGATCTGATTTCTTGTTCACAGCTATTGAATTTAGTGGTAAATAGTGCTGATCTATCACCTATTAGAGTCCCCCTTTGATTATCTCATTGTTTATGTTCATTTTTAACCTCTATATTTAAAAGAACTTCTCTGTTCATGATCTTAACTTCCTCTAATGCCTTTTGTAAGATATTGACCAGGTAACCTTGTTCCCTAAAAGAATTGAGAAAGGACCTTGCTTGTCTGTCAAATGTGTCCTCTGTGGAGCAGTTTCTTTTTATCCTCATAAGTTGCAATTGTGGAATATTTATTTTCCATACTTTTGCATGTGAACTTCCATAATTCAAATATCTATTTTGATCTACTGGTTTTATATATGTCTTTGTCACAAGCTTACCCTCATAAATTTTTTTTTTAAGCGCAATATCCAGGAAACTAATCTCTTGAGTGCTGACAGTGTGTGTGAATTTTAAACCATAAAAATTGTGTTTTAAAGTGTTAATAAATAATTCCAATTGTGATAAATCCCCATCCCAAATAATAAATAAATCATCAATGAATCTCCCATAGTATACCAGGCTCGCACTGAACTCACACCCCACACAAGCTCCTCCTCTAGGTAGCCCATGTAGTGGTTGGCGAATCTCGGAGTGAACCAGGTACCCATGGCTGTGCCTCTAGTTTGTAAATAAATGTGAGAATTGATTAAAAAATAATTGTGTGTTAAAATAAATTCACTAGAATGTATAACAAAGTCACGCAAGGAATCCGAAATAGTGTCATCCTTTCTGAAATAATATTCCACCACTTCTATTCCATTTTTATGGGGAATATGTGAATATAAAGCTTCTACATCACATGTTAATAGGATGTAGTTTTCTTTCCATATTATGTTATTAATCTTATTCAGAAAATGTTTGGTATCTTTTATATGTGATTTCAGACTACTTACATGACTCTGAAGATAATAATCAAGAAATGATGATAAATTATTAGTTTGTGACCCAACTCCAGAAATAATAGGATGCCCAAGAGGTGTAGTAAGTGATTTATGGATTTTTGGTAAAAAATAAAAAGAGGGTGTGGTGGGATGTGTAATAAATAAAAAACTAGATGTTTCCCTGGAAATTGTGCCATTCATCAGGGCCTCATCCAGTAGGTTCTTTAGCTTTAATTGATATAGGGAGGTGGGATTGTGATCCTTCTTTTTATAAAATGTTATATCCTGGAGCTGTCTATCTGCCTCCCTTAGATAGTCAGCTGTATTCATTATCACAATCCCACCTCCCTTATCTGCTGGTTTTCTTATTATTTCCTAATCTGAGTATAAAGTTTTTAAAGCTTTTCTTTTGCCCCTTTTAAGATTATCCTCCACAGTACTTTTTTCAGCTTTTTCGCATATTTTTCTAAACTCATTTAATGTACTGCTATAAAAGGCTTCAAAAAACCGGCCCCTGTATTGAGATGGATAGATTTCATATTTATTTTTAAACTTATTATGTTTTACATCAAATATCTTTACTTCTTTCTGTGTATCTATATCATCTTCATTTTGTAAGGATTCTAATATCTCAATTATAATTTGGTCATTTTCATCTATAATTACTGGATTTCCTTCTAATTTAGTTTGTTTCAAGCTTTAGAGAGCAAAATATCTTTTTCTACTAAGTGTTCTTACATATTTATTTAAATCAATAAAAAGTGTAAACAAATTGGGTTTTGTCGTAGGGGCAAAGGTTAGACCTTTTTAAAAAAAAAGTTTTTTCTCATCCTCATTTAAATTCCTATCAGTTAGATTGAAAATCCCTTTACCTTTACCATCTTTTACCTCATCCGCACATTCTTTGTTGGATTTCCTTCTACTTCCTTTTGAGCCTCTAGCTCTTGTTCTCTTATTCTTTTTATAGGGCCCCTTGGTCTCTCCCTTATTCCAAACCTTGTGTGTTGGCGTTTCTCTAAAAAAAATTTCTTAGCAAAAGGAGATCCATTTTCATCATCAGTTTCAGACCTATTGTATCTTGTTCTATATTTCCACTCTGGTGTGTATTGTTCACCATCAGAGTGTTGATCTAGTGCTTCATATTTATTCCTGTGTATGGCACCCCAATTTATGGACTCCATTTCTCTATTAAAAATTTCTCTGCCTTTTTGATAAAAATTCCCTTTGCCATATTTTGTATTCTTATTATAATATGATCTCTCAATGAATTGTACTGATTTTTTCTCCTCCCTAGGGGTATTTTGTATATTTCTATACTTCCTATTGTATTGTCTCTCTTCCCCTTTCTGATAATCTATTACATCTCTATTCATTTTTTGTTCCTTTCTCATTATTAAAGTTTGTTCGAATTCCTCAATTTTTTGGGTCAATTTTGCATCTCTTATTTTAAATTCTGGATTGTTGTCATGTACTTTTAATTGAGTCTGTATTTTCTCTATTTCGTCAGTTATTTCTTTCACTTTCTCTTCCGTAAATCTAATTAACAGCCTCATTACATTTTTTGAGCAGGCATTAAAAATTATAGTACCCAGCGCTAATCTATATAGAATAATTAAAATGAAAATACAAAAAATTATTCTTATATTTATATCTATTGCTGAATCTGCAGCTCTCTATATGAGGTAAAAAAACCTCTTGACCTTAAATAAGTGTAGAAAAAAAGAGAAAGAAAAGAGAGTGCCTAGCACACGCTCAGAAGGAGTGAATGAGGCATAGCCTCCGGAAGAGAGCGAGTGAACCAGAAACCTAGACAGGGGGCTGACAGTCTATTGGATCTCATACACCTGCGGGTTCACCATCCCGGCTGCCGAACAAATGCTCAGAAGGGGCAGATAAGGCATAACCTCCGGAGGAGAGCGACGTAGCCACAGACTCAGACAGCGGGTCTACGGACTGCTAGATCATCTTAACCCATAGATTCACCATCTGGTAAAAGATCCAATTTTTCTTTTACATAATTTTTTTTTCTTTCACCACATGGCCATGGGGGATTATTGTTAATAACTGCACACTGCAGGAGCTGTGAAAGAGACATCCTCTGATAAATGCACAATTTAGCAAAATTTATTACTGGACTGAGGATTTCCATGCATAATGAATAATATATGTATCTGAGGTTCAATAAGAGATATATTAATAACATATAAAAATCAAGCTGATTATGGATAAAGCAATTCAATTATTTTAAACAGAAGATAAGTGCTACTGGAAGTTTTTTCACAAGATTGACAATCCAAACCCAAAGTACTTTAAAAGTCAATCACAGGTGAAACAGTTCAATTATCCCATACAGACAACAAGTGCTTATGGAAAGCTTTGCACTAGATTGACAATGTTTCAAACCTAAAGAGTATTTTTTACAAAGTATCTATTTTAAATTACTGTTTGAATATTAGATACAGTTTATTGTGATTTCCGAAAGGATAGCATTTTCTCTAGCAATAAGAGAGATCTAGTCATAATAACAAGCATATTTGTGTACTGAAATAGTTTTATAAAGTTACAAATTTATATTATTGTTTAATTTTAATTATATGTATTTTGTATGTTTATATGTGGTATATGATGGAATGGTCAACCAAATTGTATTAAATATTGCTGGGCAGCAATTGATACATATACATGTATGATTGACACATAATAATTTTTATATAATATTGTTAATAAATATAAATTGCTGAATTCAGTGCTCTCTTTTCTTTCTCTTTTTTTCTACACTTATTTAAGGTCAAGAGGTTTTTTGAGTAGACCTCATATAGAGAGCTGCAGATTCAGCAATAGATATAAATATAAGAATTATTTTTTGTATTTTCATTTTAATTATTCTATATAGATAATAGCCGGGTAGTGTAGATTTTTGCTTTATATTGATCCTATCAAATGCCTTCTCGGCATCAGTTGAGAGCACCATCACCAGAAGACAGATGCATTAGATCTAAAGCTTTAGTGGTGTTATTCAGTGTCTCCCTCCCAGGTAAAAACCAACCTGATCTGAATGTATTAGATCAGGAATTGTAGATCCTGTGTTTTTGTGGGAACATTTTTGGACGTAATAAACATGGTTTAATTGGATAGTGCAAAAAAAACCCCAAAACTGTGAAAAAAACTGTTTTGCAAAGCTAATTGGATACCCCCCTAATAGAGTTAGAAAAGCAACTTAAAATCAATCCTAATGATGTTACTCTCATCTGGAACTGAAAAAAAATAAGAGAAGATTTAGAAATATACAGAACTATATAAAAGGAAATAAAGCATCACGCCTTCTAGCAAGGACATTAAGAGGGAAAAGGACATTAAACTCGATACAGACAATAACAGGTGTACAATGAACTAATCCTTTAAATATATCTAATACATTTGCTGAAAACTCTTAATGTTTATATTATATAAAACATGATTCAGATACCTCTCAACCTAAAAAATTATAGTACATTTCTTATCTAAAATAAACTTACTAAAGTTGAATGAACAACAAAACAAGAGCCTTAGAACAAAATGGACAATACAAGAGTTAATAGGTGCTATAAGTACTTTAGTTTAAAGGAAGATAAGACCCTAGGACCAGATGGGTTTATTAATACATTTTCTAATTATTTTCTATCAGATATTGCCCCAATACCAATACTACTGCAGGTTCTTGAAGCTGGTACTGTTTTGGGAAATTTCCCTATTGAGATGTTAGAAGCCCGTTTAGTCAGGTAAGGATACAACATGCTCCAAAATTATAGACCTATCATGCTGTTAAATACTGACATTAAAAAATTCACAAAAGACTTATTAAAATATTGCTTGAATCTTAAATTGCCGGGATTAATAAATATAAGCCAAGTTGGATTCGTAAAAGGCAGCAAAGCTACTGACAATATTTGAAGAGCATTTAATATACTGGAGCAATTCTCCTATAAGGAGGAAACACTATTAGCACTCTTTAGATGCAGAGAAAGCTTTCAACAGACTTCACTGGGGATACATGAAAGCAGCATTTGAAAATGTGGTATTATAGATAAGTTTTTAGACACAATATGGGCTCTCTATTCAACTCCTATTGACCATGTCTTTTGCAATGGCTTTGTATCATCTAGATTTTCCATTACCAATGGCACTCGAAAAGGATGTCCACTACCACCACTTATATTTGTTTTATTGTTAGAACCCTTAGCAGAGATCATTTGCAGAACACAATTGATGACAGAACTTCTAATAAACATAATACAACATAGGATTCTTTTAGTTGCAGAGAATGTTCTTTTAAATCTTACTAACCCAATAGTCTCTCTCCCGGCCATTCTGGACATCCTAGATGAATACACTAATACCTCTTACTACAGACTAAATAAAACTAAAGTAGAAGCTCTTCTGTTAAATATTAACATTTTACAGTTATCAAATCTTAAAAGAAAAGTATACATTTAACTGGAAAAGCCAGTCATTTAAATATTTAGGGATCTACTAGTAAAAAAAGAAAATCTCTTAAATTATAACTATTGTCCTTTATTACATCACCTTAAAAACTATGTGAAAGATTGGATAAATTATTAATTAACATAAGTTAGAAGGATAGCAGCGATATATTCTTTCTAACAAAAATATTATAGCTTTGTCGTTCTATACCAAGATTTCTCCTTAAATATTGGTTATATAGATTTAATGCTGCATTAATACAGTAGATACATCTGAGGTAATAAAAGACCCTAACTCTAATGTTACCTAAAGGGGAACAGGGCACAAAAGGTGTACACAATGAATGGATGAAATAGCATGCATAAGTTTTCCCTACAAAGTACACATGCATACCAGGTCATTAATCAGTGGGAGAACATGTCAGCAGTCCAAATTACCACAGCGCTATATCCTGCATAATCACAAGGAGGATTACTTGTACATTTTTTTCTTACATAAGATATGAGTGTGAACAAGTCAGAATATGTCACGTTTATTATTATGGTTATGGATTACAGATATAAATGTGATGAATGGTGTCAGTTTTTACACCACCGCAATTGTTTGCCAGATGGAAAATGTTTGTCCAGGGTCCGGAAGATGCCTATTGTCTGTTGAGAGTGTGAAATTGTGGACATGCATGAAATTCATGTGAGGAATTCCAGAGAATAAGTCTGTGAAAAAAAAAAAAAAATTAACAGATATGAATTTCATTAGAGTTATTAGGCAATCTTTAATTTCAATTGATAAGCGGCATAAAACAAGGTGTATTTAAATAAAAATATATTTTTTTTTAAAACCTTTCACAGCAGACCAGTAGTAAGATGTTATGCAGCAGGTCTGATTAAATTGAAATAACGCGCTGTTAGGTATCTTTCATTTCAAATGGTTACTGTTAAAAAATATGTTGTATATTCACCGAACTAATTTGGAATATTCATTTAAGCTTGAAAAATGTTGTTGATGGTGAGTCTGTGAAAAAAAACATGAACGGTTATTTCAAATTACATTTCAATATTGAACGCTGGCATATTGAATTTCATTAGAGTTATTAGACAACCTTTAATTTCAATTGATAAGCGGCATAAAACAAGGTGTATTTATATAAAAATAAATAATTGTTTTAAACCTTGACGCCAAACCAGTCGTAAGATATTATCCAGCAGGACTGATTAAATTGAAATAGCGCGTTATTAGGGATTCTTTCATTTCAATTTGCACTTGTTATAAAATGTATATATATATATATATATATATATATATAAAATAACTTAATACCATTTGTTAAAATATCTTGTGCTTGCTTTTAAATTGTAGACATGTCTATGTCTAATATAGCACATTTAAATCAATCAATGAATATATATATATATATATATATATATATATATATATATAAATCCAATAAACAGATCGGCACTCAGAGTAATTAAAGATGCAAATAGAAATGTATTGAATATGGTCACATTTCTATTTGCATCTTTAATTACTCTGAGTGCCGATCTGTTTATTGGATTTCTGTGGATGGATTTGATTGTGCACCGAAGGTAGCTGTGTTGGTGTTGGGTGTGCTGGCAGATTGTGGACTATATATATATATATATATATATATATATATATAAAGAATTTGAGAAATACAGCACTCACATCCCTTAGTACAGTCATTTGGCACGGTGCTCCACTAGGGAGAAAGGCCAAACAGGTACTCCAATAAATATCCAAGGAGGCTAAAAAAATAGCCAAATGAGGGCACTCACCGCACTAAAGAATAATGATTCAATCGGATTTAGTCAAATAATGATATTCCACCATCAGTATAGTCGATGTTTCGACCCCTAAGGGTCATTATCAAGACACATCAGCACTGACAAATATCCAGCATGTGGACAAAAGGCATTTTTATTCTTTAGTGCGGTGAGTGCCCTCATTTGGATATTTTTTTAGCCTCCTTGAATAGAGATAGATATATATATATAAATATATATATATATATATATATACACATATATTTATATATATATATATATATATATATATATCAGCAAGCAGGAGATTAAACATTTAACCATAATTTGCACCAAACTTGTAAAACCATGGCTTGTTTAGACTCATATGACAGTTAATTCTCCGGTCATTATAAAGAAATAAAAAATTTTTAGTATATCATTATCCATAGAGAAATGATATCATTTTTAATAAAAACTATACATTTTTAGTTGCTAATAGCGCACGCCTCTGTAACTACGCCTACTGGGGGGCTGTACCTTGTATGCATCATTAACTGACATGGAATATAAGGGTGGCCATTAGTCTAGGGCTGCTACACATACAAAGCTGTTTTGAAGACTGAGACAGAGCACACTTATACAGCAATATGTAAGTAATTTTTTTTTTAGATACAAATATTTAATCTTGTTTTTCAATGTGATATATGTGTACATATTGGAATTGATAGCAGTAAATTCTCCATTGTATCAGTTTTGTGTATAATTATGTTATATTATAACCACAATATGAAATATTAATTTAATCATAGAATTACCACATTGTGACCGCATGCTAAGCGATCGATATTCTTATACCATATGTTTAAACTGTTGTAACGTCGATCAGATATATAAATGTATGTATTATATACAAATATTACCACTAGCTTCAAATGTGGTTATTATTAAATATGCTTGATTTTGTGTAGAAAATGTATACAATGTGTATATGTTATGTATATGTTATGAATCAAAATGGTATTTTTATGTTTATACTAGGGATGTGCAGGCTCGGTTCTACTCAGTTCCGTTCGGTTTTTTTACCGAATCTTATTGGGTATCAGCTGTCATGAGTTTTGGATAGCCAATAAGATTCGGTAAAAAAAAATGAACGGAACCGAGTAGAACCGAGCCTGCACATCCCTAGTTTATACGCTATGTGTTATTAGCTAGCAATTTCTTTTGCGAACGGCAACTATTGCAATTAACTTTTTACAGCATTATTTAAAAGATGGCTGATTTCATCTTATATTTACGTTATAAAAATGTATATATATATATTTATATATATATATATATATATGGATATTATTATTATTATCATTTGTTTATATGGTGCCACAAGTGTTCTGCAGCACCTTTCAAAGTACATAAATAGATTGATATACAGTGACTTACAGTACATACAATACATTTCAGGGCATGGATAATATACATTGCTACATTCACGATCATAACACCCAGATAAGCGACAATGCAAAGCAACCGAGTGTTAGGTGCCCTGGTAGAGAGTAAGAAGTAGATGAAGGTAGAGTAAGGAGAAGCACAAGAGGGTAGAGGGCCCTGCTCATATGATCTTACATTCTAAGGGGGAGGGACAGACAGACAGGGGTGAAACAGATGGGGTACGCAGGGAGAGAGGAGTATGTAGCAGCAAGTTAAGATGAGAGCTGGAAGGCTTTGGTGAAATAGTGGGTCTTGAGAGCCCGTTTGAAGGATTGAAGAGAGGTGGATTCTAATGGGAAGTGGGAGAGAGTTCCAAAGGTGGGGAGCAGCGTGGGCAAAATCTTGGAGGTGGGGGTGGGAGGAAGTAATCAATTGGCATGAGAGGCGGCAGGTATTTGTTGAATGAAGAGGGCAGACAGGAGAGTGAAAGGAGATGAGATCAGAGATGTAAATGAGAGGAATGGCTGAGGGCTTTGTAAGTGAGTGTGAGAACCTTAAATTGGGTTCTAAAAGGGAAGGGGAGCCAGTGGAGAGCTTGTAGGAGAGGAGAGGCAGATGCAGAGCATTTTGAGAGGAAGATGAGCCAAGCAGCAGCATTGAGGACAGACTGGAGAGGGGAGAGATGGGATTTGAGGAGGCCAGATAGGAGGAGGTTACAGTAGTCCAATCTGGAGATGACCAATGAGTGAATGAGGGTTTTAGTGGCATCCTGGGTGAGAAAGGGTCTAATCTTGGAAATATTTTTAATATTGAAACGACAGGACTGTGAGAGATTCTGCATATGTGGTTTGAGGGATAGGGAGGAGTCCAGGATAACTCCAAGACAGCACACTTTGGGGCTAGAGGAGATAGTTGTGCCATTAATTGATAAGGAAATTGTGGGAAGTGTGGTTATGTGGAGGGGAGGGAAGATGATTAGCTCAGTCTTAGACATATTAAGTTTAAGAAATCGCTGGGACATCCAGGAAGAGATGGCCGAGAGACAGTTGGAGACACGAGTGAGGAGAGATGGAGAGAGGTCAGGGGAGGAAAGGTATATCTGAGTATCATCAGCATAGAGATGATATTGGAGGTCAAAAGAGCTGATGAGTTCACCTAGTGAGGATGTATTGAGTGAGAAAAGGAGAGGTCCAAGAACAGAGCCTTGGGGAACACCTACTGCAAGAGGCTGTGGGGCAGAAGAGGAGCCATGAGAGGAGACAGAGAAGGATCGGTCAGAGAGGTAGGAGGATAGCCAGGAGAGGGCAGTGTCACATAGACCAAGGGAGTGAAGGATTTGCAGAAGGAGAGGGTGGTCCACAGTGTTGAAAGCAGCAGAAAGGTCAAGGAGAATGAGAAAAGAGTAGTGACCCTTGGATTTAGCAGCAAGGAGGTCATTGCTGACTTTAGTGAGGGCAGTTTCAGTGGAGTGGAGAGAACAGAAGCCAGACTGAAAAGGGTCAAGGAGGGAGTGAGAGGAAAGAAAGGTGGTAAAGCATTTGTAAACAACACGCTCAGGAAGCTTGGAGGCAAAAGGGAGGAGAGAGATGGGACAGTAGTTGGAGAGAGTGTTAGTATCAAGGGTAGGTTTTTTTTAAGTATGGGGGAGACAAGGGCATGTTTGAATGCAGACGGGACAGTGCCAGATGATAGGGAGAGATTAAGGAGGTGGGCAAGATGGGATCAGGCAGAAGGAGAGAGGTAGCGGAGGAGACGTGAAGGGATAGGGTTAAGGAGGGAGGTGGAAGGGGGGGAGGACTGGATGAGGGACATGACTTCCTCTCCAGATACAGGGGAGAAGAAAGTTAGAGTTGGTAAAATGGAAGGAGAGGGGTGATCTGGGAAGAGAGGAGGTAGATAGCAGGGGGACTGGTGGGATATGATGTCCTGACATATGGAGTCACTTTTAGATGTAAAGTAGGTAGCAAAGTCAAGGGCAGAGAGCGAGGAGGGGAGGTGAGGAGGGGGTGGGCGGAGGAGGGAGTTGAAGGTGGTGAAGAGACGTTGGGGATTTCAGGACTGAGAGGAGATTAGGTTCTTGAAATATGACTGTTTAGAGAGGGAAAGGGCAGCACTGTATGATGAGAGCATAAATTTGAAATGGAGAAAATCAACCTTAGAGCATGATTTTCTCCACTGTCGCTTGGCAGTTCGCGAACACAGGTATCTGGTGCATTTGGAATGCCAGGGTTGAGATGTAAATCTGTGTGGGTGATCGCCGGAGCAACAGAGTCCAGAGCAGAAGTAAGGGAGGTATTGTATAGGGAAATGGCTTGTTCAGGGCAGGAGAGATACAGGATAGGGGAGAGAAGTGAGTCCAGCTGGGAAGAAAAATAAATGGTGTCAATAGCATCAATGTTACGCTTAGTGATGGTGGCCTTAGGAGGTAGAGGAAGGGAAGGAGAGAGGGATAGGTTAAAAGAGAGAAGGTGATGTCAGAGAGGGGGAATGGGGAATTGGAGTACTCAGAAATATCACAACAGTGAGTGAAGACCAGGTCAAGCGAATGCCCACTCACATTGGAGGGTTAGGAGGTCCATTGGGAGATACCAAATGAGGAGGTGAGGGTAAGGAGTTTGGAGGCAGAGGCTTCTGTGGGGCTATCAATAGGAATATTGAAGTCACGTAGGATAAGAGAGGGAAGGTCAGATGAGAGAAAGTGAGGAAACCAGGAAGTGAAGCTATCAATGAACTTGGAAGGAGGGCCAGGGGGACGGTAAATGACAGCTACTTTAAGGTGAACTGCTTGGAAGTGGCATATAGCATGAACCTCAAATGTAGAGAAAGTAAGAGATGGTTCAGATGGTAGTAGTTGGTAGGAGGTGCCAGGGGATAGAAGGACCCCTACCCCACCACCATGACGACACCCAGGCCGAGGGGTATGAGAGAAGATGAGGCCCCCAGAGGAGAGAGCAGCAGGGGAGGTGGTGTCAGAGGGTGAAATCCAGGTTTCAGTAATGGCTAGGAAATGCAACTTTTTTGAGATGAAAAGGTCATGGGTGGGTACGAGTTTGTTGCATACTGATCTGGCATTCCAGAGGGCACAGAATAGAGGGACAGTGTTTCTGGGAGAGATGTGGATTAGATTATTTGGGTTGCTGTACCAAGAAGGTGAGTTTAATATGGGTGGCTGAGATGAATGTAGTGTAGAGATTATGCGGGGACCAGTGCTGGGAAGGGAACCTGTAGGTAGTTGGCAGGGAGGGAGTTTAATGTGATGGGGGTGGTATGGGGTGACATGGAGAGGAGGTTTGGAGGAGGGATTATCAGTGGGGTAGTAGGACATGGGAGGGGTAGAAGATAATGAAAGTGTAGTAGAGGAGAGGGAGGATGGCAGACAGAGGAGGGGAGATAAAGGAAGGAGGAGGTGGAGGAGACAATGGGGAAATGATATAGGTGGAAGAAGGGGGTAGAGCAGAGGATTAGGTAGACAATGAGTGGAGGAGGTGGTACTCATGATAATGATGTGGATGAGTTGAATAGGAGGAGGACAACTAGATGTAGGAATAAAGTATCAGTGCAGAGGAGTAAGTAATAGTACAATGGAGGAAAATGTGCTTACAACATTTCCAAACTATTATTGAGCAGAGGAAAAGAGGAGAAATGGAATTTTTTTTTTCCAAAACAATTTTTATTTTTATTTTATATATTCACAAGTGCAAACATACATGTATATGTATATCTATACAACCATACAGACATATTACATATATCCATATACACATAGATACAGAACTGCAATCTGTGTAAGCAAATACAATTCTGGTGCAACATCAAACACATACATTTTGTCAGTAGAATATAGCAAGTCAAAAATAATTGTTAAACATAAGCACAGAGATAAAATATATAATTCAAATAGAACCATAATAACAGAAAACAAAAACAAATTAATATGTATAAAATAAAATAAACACATACACCCCCCTCCCCCCCCCCGAACGCTGGTGCAGCTTGTTCCCTTTCCATTGATCGGATACTCCTACACTGGAGGAAAAAACGTTGTTCCTCTACAGAAGACAAAGGATATTATCCCCTGACCCGTAAATATAGGATATAAAGATCTAAATATACAACATCACTCCAAATTACGGAGTAGAGACCAATTCGTAGTCTCAAACAATCTCATTATATTAGATCTAACATCAGAATCCAGGGAGTCGATATATATACCCCATTTAGCGTAAAAACGAACCACCCCCTTCTCAACATCAGGTATAGTTGCTCTTCTAACAAAATAAAGTATTTGTAGCAAAATGTTTTTAACTGTTTGAATAGATGGTGCTGTAGAAACTGTCCAGTTACGGAGGATAGCTTTCTTTGCCACAGTTACCACTATCGTAAGAAAGGGCAATAATTCCATTTTACGACCTTGCAGGTTCCAATTTATGAAATTAGCGCATAACATAGCCAAAGGGTCCTTCCTAAGATGTAAGGCGCATATATTGTTTAGAAATACCATAATTTTATCCCAAAATTTTCAAATTTTCCCACATTCCCACATATTATGAAAGAAAGTAGCTCTTGAAAATTTACACTTCGGGAAGCAGCCTGATTCCTCCTCCACAACATGCCTCCTCTGACTCTGGGACATATATGCCCTGTGAATGGTCCTAATATGCACTTCCTGCCAAATAGCTGAATGGAGAACTCTTAAAGTTTTCTCTGTATACTTTAATAAAACATTGGGGGAGTCTACTTGTGGTATTTCTGAGGACCAATTTTGGGTGCAACTCTCCCATAGAGCCTCAGCTGACACGGGAAGCAAGTAGGGGTATAACAACCGTGTCTTGTAATACCCAGTATTGGATAAATTAAATAAGGGTCGTAAAATATCATCATCTTCCTCCCTCAACATAGGAGGGGGTAAAGATTATTTAAAGTGACGAAGTTGCAGAAACATAAAAAAGTCTCTATTAGTAAGAAAAATTTAGACTTCATATCTTGAAAAGAATACATTTGACCCCCTGGATCAAACACATAGTGAATGGCAGCGATACCCCTCACCCTCCAGGCCAGGTATTCAGCGTATTCCAGGCCAGGAATAAACATAGGGTTACCCCAGAATGTATTATATGGAAATTTAAAGTAAACTGAATTAGAAGACAGATGACAGGCTAGGAAAAGAAAAGAGGTGGGAAGACATTATTTCTAAGAAATAAACTGAAATTGGCACTGAATACAGTAAGCTATGAGTTGTTTGTGAAACGAGCGAGTCAGTACAAATATTAGCAAGTATAAGTTCTTATAGTGAGCAAACAGAGGCCAGTGAAGATTGCCCAGGTGATGCAGACAGCAGTTGCTTGCAGTGTAGATATTGTGAACTTACATTTCTTGAGTATACGTGATATGTTGGTGTTGATTATAATGCGTGATTTTTGTGGGCCATTGCAGATGTGTTTATACATGTTATAGCAACAGTATTCTATTCACCGCATATACTAACATTTATGTGTGGTAAAACCCCCATTGTATCTGTTTTGTGTGTAATTAAGTTGTATTATACCCACAGTAGGAAATATTCATTTAAACATAGAATTACCATATTGTGACAACACTCCTAATATATATATATTTGTATATGGTGGTTTTGATTAAAATGTATGAGTTATCAGTTAGTATATCTTTATGTTAGCTGACTTGAGCGGCATCTAGTTGTGCTTTTTGGTACTAGCATGCATGGTAGCTGTAATTAAATAATATATATGATGGTATTTTTATGTTTATATGCTATTTGTTATTAGCTAGCAATTTCTTTTGCTAACGGTGACGTTTGCAAATTAACATTTTATAGCATTATTTAAAATCGGTTGTCACAATTACAGAGCGGTGTGATTTAGCGTAATTAAAAATTACAATAGTTTTTGATTCATAAACAAAATAAACATTTATTATTCATAAAGTATTAGTGTTAAGGGTGGTTTATAAACATATGTGTAGTGATACTTCATTGTTATATATATATATATATATATATATATATATATAGATATATATATGTATATGGTGGTTTTGATTAAAATGTATGAGTTATAATTTAGAACGCCTTTATGTTAGCTGACTTGAGCGGCATCTAGTGTTGCTTTTTGGCATTGCAACCGTTACCAAAAGTTAATATGCATTGCATATGCTGTGATTCATTTTTAAGTATATTTTGTAAATATGATGATTAACAACAGCTCCTTAAACATGAGTAATAAAATACATATTTTTAATATGTCTTTCAGCATAACGTTTATTCCAAGGCTCACCCTTAGAAAAATAATAATGGAGGTATGTACAATGTAGTTTTATCATGTAAAAATATGCCTTAACAGTAAAAAATAAACAATTTGCATATCATTATAATATTTTGTTTTAACAGTCAACAAGCCAGAACATCTTTGAGATTTCTGACGATGATATGATCACATGCTTGATCGCAATATGAGGAAGAACATGTATATCGGCCTCTAACCCATAATGATCATATATTGTTTAATGATGCCTACATAAAGTTATTTATTTATATAACATGTTAAAGCTTGTGAATATGCCTTCAATGGCTGCCACATAATTTAAATTTATTTTACAAATGTTTATTCATGCATAATTAATCAGAATTAATCTTACGCAGGTCTGTCTGGTCAAGACCTGAGAAGTCCCGACCCATACGGTGCAGAATGCGCATTTGGGGTTGATATCGGAACATTCCAGAATCCTTACATGGTGTATGCTTTGTCACCGCCGTCACAAATCAGCTGTAAGTACTCATGATCCTATTTTCAAAGCAAACAAAACACCTGTAAGTAGATCATGCAATATGTTTTTAAATTATGCATCTGTATTCCACAGAAGGTCCTACCATACCGTGTGGCCAATCAGCTGTTTGAAACCTTATACGCGACACACCAGCGCATTCACCACTGGCGCCGGCATCAGAACTGCCCCAAGAGCATTCTATCAAGAGTAAGTTAATTAATGCTATACATTTATTACATGCATCTAAAATGATAATTTTTCCACAGAACAAAATGTATATCACAGCTGTCATCTAACTGCTTTTTTCCTTTTTTATTTTAGCGTTCAATGTAGATGCACTATATAATATGGATCTGGTTGACTATTGGTGCGCAATAACGGATGATGAATCACCTGGAGAACAAGAACTCCATACAACAGTGGACGGAATAACAATGCCGCAATTGCCCGATGCTATCAAAGAGAACCAATGCACACCGGCGCCTCTGAACCGCCATTATATTATAACCGGTTCTACACCATTGATAATGAATCAGTTGTACAATAAAATCAAACCAAACAGATGGGTGAGAGGTTTGCCAAACACAACACATAGGGTAAATTAACCATTACTTCAAAAATTATTAAAGAGGAGACTGAGTTATACTGACGAATCAACCCCTAAAAGAAAGCGATTGATGCCGTTGCAAAGTGTACCAGAAAGTTGTAAGGTTAGTGGTAAGAAATACAAGAAGTTACCAGGTCAGGATGATGATGACGAGCAATCACCATGCCTTAGTGTAAGCGCTGGCGCAGATTGCGCAAAGGTTAAGAGGGTCAACAGGCATGATGAACAAGTGCCCTGCGCCAGCATTAACACTACCGCAATATCACCTCAAAAAGAAAGAGCAGGCATACAAATGAACATAATGTTATAATATTGCCATAAGCACAGGTCAGTCCTATTAAAATATCAGACACCCGATCTGAAACAATTATCATCCCAGACACACAGGCAGAACCCATTTTGATACAGGATGATGTTGATTCTTATCAAAATGCCCAGGTGTTATGGGCGTCAGATGTACAATCGAGAGATGTGCATGAGGAAGGTGTTGTTTCAGGCGCCCCGAGCATTGGGGTCGGTGTGTCTGTGAATGAGCTGCCTTCTGCTGCGCTGGATGATGCTGTCACAGGGCCATCAGGCATTGGTGGTAGACGTTATTCAGCACTGCAGAACATGCAGGACGAAGCTGTAGCAGGGTCATTGGGCATAGGATCGACAGGTGTGGGTGTTGGTCAACAACCCGCTACAGGTACACCAACGAGGGCAGAAGGCGTGAGTAAACTATCAAAATTAAAATATCACACTTTGTTAGGCATGATTTTTAGAGAGCTCACATGCCTGAAACACATAGCGGAGGAGCTGTTGACATGACACATAGAAATAAGGCGCAACAGACAACATGACCAGTGCATGCTTTATGATTTAATTAACCGTTATATGGATGGAGTAGCAGAACAGGGCAGACTAGGTATGGAAACAAATACATTCATACAGGCACATGCATTCAGTAAAAAAAAGAAATGACTGATTATGACAGGCCATTGATTGAACCGCCATGCAGTGCATAGAGCACAGCGCTGTAAAAATACATACAGACGTTTAAAAGTAAAGCGCGCTATTCAGTCTTTAATAAACGCAAGACAGAAACAGCTTAGACTAGGATGGCATGGCATGTTTACATTTAGCGGCCAGAATGACAACGCAGCGTCGCGCAGTGTAGATAGATGATCATCACAGGTGGACCATGCCATAGCATTATGCGTACCTGTCAGTCCAGAATCTCCCGGTAATAACAAGGAGAAGCACCCTGTGTTTTTAGAATCCATTGACAGATACGAACGAAACATCCCTAATTGCAGGGCCTCTGAAATCCACCACCATTTCTGGTATGTCAATTTGGATAGGGTTACATCGTTTGTAGATGCTATGAGGGCAATACACGACGCAATACAGACCATGCTCGACAGCTACATGGTTAATGTCGACCCTAATGATCTGTGCAGCTAAGGTTGGAGGGCGGTAGGTTACACAATGCAATTTATTCACATCATAGGCCGCATGATACATTAGACGCCATCAGTTTTTTTATTCAGACAACAAACATGCTGCAAAGTAATTCTGAGGTTTTAATTGATACAGAGTTGAAATTTGTGATCTATTTTCATGCGTAGGCGGTGCCCTGATGGGCAAATGCCTGCGGAGAATACCACACAGTCTTATTATTGAGAAACGCAGGCATTTGTTATACAATTTCAATAACAGCTGGAACAATTTGTGTCTGGCGGCTAGTCTCTGCAAACTTCTAGACAATGAAAATGTCATGGACCTCATTATACATGACCATGCTCTTGAGCATCATAAAGCTTTGAATATGCCCCTTGATCAGCCGATCAGCTTTAGCGACATTGCTTGTTTTGAAAATCACTTAACAGCAACAATTAAGATACTGTATTAAAGTAGAGGGGATTGGCATTATTATTGTACAGACAGTCAATACAAAGACAACATACTGTTTATCTTATGGAACGACGACCATTACTACGGTATATTAGACATAAAATCTTTTTTGGGTGTCTGATTCTTTTGTAAGTTTTGCCACACAGCGTACCACCACAAAAATAATCACAATTGTCTCTTCTTTTGTAAGGCCTGTCCCACGTGCCCTATGTGTAGGGTGTTTTGCAGGTCAACCGACTGTTTAGAAGAGCACAAGGCTCTAGCGTTTTCTTCCAAAACACTGTGTCTTGAAAAATTGTATTGCGACCGCTGCGGTTTTTACACCACCCCCGGTCACAAGTGTCGGGGAATGATATGTCCCATTTGCAAGGTGTGCATTGGCAGTTTTGCGGGTCATTTGTGTTTTATCCAAAAAATTAAACCTGTGGATCCTACAAAAATATTTTTTTTTATGATTTTGAATGTATGCAGGTGACGGGTGTACACATACCAAATTACTGTTACACATTAACAATAGCGGGTGAACAATCCTGGATGTTTCAAACACAAGCGGATGAACAATCCTGGGAGTTTCATGGCATTGCTTGGATCGAAGAGTTCATGAGACCAAAATTTGAGGGGTACACATTCATAGCCCATAATGCCTGTCGTTATGATGGCTACTTTGTAATGCGTCAGCTGATTAAGGAGAAATTTAAAATTGATGTGCTGGCGCAAGGCAGTAAACTGATGTTTATTACGGTTTTTGATTTAAAGATAAGATTTATTGACTCTTTAAATTTTTTTCCCATGCGCCTCAGTCATTTACCAAAAGCGATGAGATATGAGGACTCAAAAGGCCATTTCCCACATTTTTTTTAACACCGCCGCTAACCAAAATTATATAGGCATCATGCCGGATTATTCAGCATTTCGGCATACATTATAAGATGGAATCAGAGTTGGCTGAATTCAAAGAGTGGTATGAGAAATACAAGCATAAGCCATTTAACTTCCAGGATGAACTTAAATGCTATTGCAAGGAGGATGTGGTAATATTGCAGAGATCTTGTAAGACCTTCCAATGCGCCGTTTTAGCAATGACTGAGTAGGATGTTGTAGTATATAGAAAAGGGCCTGTCATTGTTAAGAGGCACTTTGACCCGTTTCAACTTACCACATTAGTGTCAGTATGTATGGCCATTTACCGATGTAGATTTTTAAAGGAAAACATGTTGGCACCTGTACAATAACTATCACAAGACTCAGAAGCATTACTCAACACCAGCCATACACTGGCTAATGTACATAGGGCCTGATTCAGAGCCGCCCGTAAGCGGCCGCTCGTTCGTTCCAAGCAATGTTCGCACAACTGCGCATGCGTACAGGTCGTAATACGCATGCGCGAACCAGTCAGTGCAGTCGAAATTCATGTGCTCACAAAATGGCGAATGCCTGCTAATTTGAGTGACAGGATGAGGCGTTTATGGGTGGTAACAGGGGAAGGTGCTTGAAAACGGGGAGTGGAGATCCGAACGTAGGCGTGCCAAACGGTCAAAACGGGCGTTTAATGGGAGTGCATAATTAACAAAGCAGCATCATCTACCACGTCACTTGGTTGTCTTTTATCCAGAACTGCTCGCATGATTGCGGTAAGAAAATCCAACCACAAGAATAGCGAACAGTTCATACGCCGTTCGATGTACTCGATTAATCAAATAAATACCGGAGATGATGTATGATTCGAGCGGCCAGGGGGCGTTTTTCCCAAAATAGCGGCCACAGGTTTTGTTCGCTCGTTCAGACTTAGAGGCGTCAACAGACTGCAAAGAGCGAGCACTTCATTTAAATAGCCAGCCTCTTTTTCAGAACGACCATTTGCAAATAGCGTATGGCTCTGAATCAGGCCCATAGTGCATACAGAGGGTGTAGACATAAGACATGCATTACAAGGTGGTGAGAAGAAAGTCGGTAGCTACTACCTGGACGGTTACACCATTATCGATGGTGTACAAATGGCGTTTGAGTTCCAAGGTTGTTTTTATCATGGGTGTAGCACTTGTTACAACCCCGATGATGAAAACAATGGGACTCAAATGACCTATGGCCAGTTGAGTCACAAGATGCAGGTGAGAATGAACTTTCTTAAACTGTGCGGGTTTCACGTGCGTGATATTTGGGAATGCGAGTGGAAAAAAATGTTAGAAGAGGATGCGTGTCTACAGGAGTTTCTTAAGAGCTGAGATTTGCCTGAACCGTTGGTCACGCACGCTGTGCTTTACGGCAGGCATAAAAACACCATAAAGCTGTATCACAAAACACAACAGGACGAGCGCATACACTACTATGATTTTACAAGTCTGTACCCATTTGTCAACAAAACCAAATCATATCCTGTAAAACATCCCAGGATCATTTATAAAGATTTTGGCAATATCACAATATATTTTGGCATTGCCAAAGTAAAAGTGTACCCACTGCGTGGGCTTTTCTTTCCGGTTAAAATGCTCAGTAAACTAATGTTTCCCTTATGTCGAACATGCTGCGAGTCTGGGCAGGCAGAGACGTGTGAACATGACGATGAGGAACGAGCCCTCATCGGTACGTGGTGTGCCGTAGAGTTAAATTTAGCCATTGACAAGGGTTACAAAGTGTGTAAAATCTATGAGGTGTGGCATTTTGATACCCAATCTGATGATTTGTTTTCAGGGTACATTAAATTACATCTCAGTGACAAACAAGAGGTGTCCTGTTATCCCGAATGGTGTACAGACTCTGAGAAATGCTAAGCGTATATAGACGCCTATAAAAAAAATGAAGGGGTGTCTTTACGACTGGACCATATTCATGTTAATCCGGCTAAGTGCCAACTTTCAAACTCTTCCTTAATAGCCTTTGGGGTAAATTTGCACAACGGTACAACTTGGCCAACACGGCGATCATGTCCAATCCCGACAAACTTTTTGAATACGCGTTTTTGTCCCACTATGAGGTGTCTGCTTTAGACTTCATAGATGACGACGCGGTTATGGTGAATTGGAAATACGCCAAAGATCATTACACCAGCTCGCATATTTGTAATATTTTTATAGCCACAATAACAATGGCATATGCCGGTATTGAGCTGTACAAACTGCTGGATAGGTTGCAAGAGCATTGTCTTTGCCACGATACAGACTCTGTCATTTTTGTCAGCAGGCCCAGTGATTGGAATCTGCCATTGGGAGATTATCTAGGCGAACTGACTAGCGAAATCCCGACTGGTGCGCATATAACAGAGTTTGTCTCAGCGGGTCCCAAGTTATACGGATATCGTCTAAATAATGGAAAGACCAGTTTAACAGTTAAAGGAATCACGCTTAATGTTGATAATGCGCAACATGTCAACTTTGACTGCCTGAAAGACCTGGTCTTCGATTATCCTTTAAACCCCGAAGGCGACGACCAGAAAAAAAATTGTGATTCGCCAGCCCGGTATAGTGCGTTTTAAAAGGTATTGGCAGATTGAAACGTGAGTGCTGCAGAAAACACAAAAGTGCATTTACATTAAACGGAAGCTTACAGATAACTTCACAACGCTTCCGTTTGTGTTTTAAGATGAATATCAGGCTGCAAAATTCCTTTTCATGTATTTTAGCAGGCCCCTCCAATTCGGGTAAAAGTTATTTTGTGAAAAAGCTGCTGCAAAATTCCGCTACGCACCTCTCGCACGTTCCCGATAATATTGTTTGGTTTTACGCTTGCTGGCTGTCAATGTAAAATCATCTGCTGCGCGATTACACCAGTTTGCATTTTATAGAGGGGCTACCTGAGACTTTTAACGATGACCAACTTTTCCCACCTGATAAGGTTAATTTAGCAGTGGTTCATGATCTGATGGAGTTGGCTAGTAATAATTTGGAGATTGAGAAAGCTTTCACAAAGTATGTACACCATAGAAATCTCAGTATCATGTACCTTGTGTTTTGTCAGGGTAAAAATAGTACAACTATACATTTAAATACAAAATATATGGTTCTTTTCAAAAACCATAGGGATAAAATGCAAGTGACGACGTTGGCTAGGCAGATGTATCCCAGTAAATCGAGGTTCTTTTTAGAGGCTTTTGAAGATGTGACCAGAGTGTCTTATGGGTATTTACTGGTTGATTTAAGAAACAACATACTTGATGAGTACCGTTTACGAAGCAGGTTATTCCGTCCGGATACTCCAGTAGCGTACGTTGTTAAAAAGCATATTTCTAAAAAGCTGTAATTCTTCAACTTTTAGGTCATTTGCCATAGCGGCACCAGCAGCGAGCAAGTCAGTGCCCTTACATCGTAATTGGGCGCTTTTAAAAGCATTAATAAAGGCAACACCAACTCAAAGAAACGCTATTTTATCCAAGGCTTCAAACGATTTGGTGATGGCCATTTGTGAGATTGCGCTCAACACGCTAAAATACCATTGTCATGACGACAGTTGAATCACCTTAAAAAGAAGCGCAACCTTATAAAATTGCTATGTAATAAGAAATGCACCATTGGTAAAAAGAAGAGATTGGTGAAACAGTCCGGCGGATTTATTGGGTCGCTGCTTGGATTTGCTATACCGTTAATAATGGGGCTTCTGGCTAATCGTTGATGGAATACGCTGTGAAAATGGATCTGGTGCCTCAGCAGCAGACAGAACGCTTGCACAACAAACCAGGTAATGATGATATATACGTAAAACAGCTGTGCAAGGCCTAGATGCAGAGATCATAAACATACTACAGAGCAATGATTTATCGGAGTATGATAAGGCTAAGCGTTACACAGCCGCGTTGCAGAAATATCTGGTGTTGAGTAAAAAGTCTGATAGAGAGTTGTCAACTTTAACTCTCTTAACTCCCAAAATGCCAACTGTTCCTCAAATTACTAACTCTGGTCAGGTAACCGGTTCTGACACCATTTATCAATAAGTTTTGGACGGTGTTAATGACCGGTATAGGAAAAACAGCAAGATACTTTTAAATAAAATGACCGGGTCTAAACACATCACAAACTGGAACGCTAAAGGTGAGTTTCTATATAAAGGTAACACTGTACAGGGCTCCAACATGCTGGATTTAAGAAGAAGCATCACGCAAAGCCACAGCGTGTCAAGCCGTAAAATGCCGAATGGTTGGGCCGAGATTATGCAGGCCATGGCGGAATTAAATATACCATCCACCGTGGTTGGCAATGCAACCAATAGGCTGCACCTAGACTGTTTAAAGGCAGAAACATATACCATTGGTGAAGGGTATTTATCAACACCACCGTTGCTATAATCGCATAAGAAAAGATGCTTAAATGTTATAAGCACCCCTGGGTTAACAACGAAACATGGTTACTTACTGCCTAGAAAAAGAACTGTAGAAATGTTCCTGAATACCCCTTGACTGAGTCTATAACCAATTTGTATTGTATTGTATATTGTTTTTAAGCATATGTTTTGTAATAAAGTTTAAACTGATTGAGTCTATAATCTATTTGTATTGTATATTGTTTTTAAACGCATGTATTGTAATAAAGTTTAAAAATGTTTGTTTATTTTAGCGATGAATCATTATACATAATTGCTTCAAACCTCACTCTGATTACAACTGCTATGATATTAAAAACGACGATGTATCTTTGAATATACTTTTATGTTGTAATAAAATATGTTTATGATTTAGAACGCTCTGTTTTGTTCTTTGTTTCTAATCAGTGTTTATGGAAGAAGCTCGCAAAAACGTAATGTTTAAAACCGTTGTTTAATATAGTTATGAAGCATTGTACATAAAATGTTTCAAACGCTGGGTTGATACAAGTTACGCATTTCTGTATACATTTATCCATATAGTGGCTCAAACAATGCCTTTTCGGCTGCCGCCTTACAAACATTGCAACTAATCGGTCATTACATTTTGCATCATTACTAAATTGGGAGAGAATTTCCTCATATTTGTAGTTTTTACACATTAAAAATATAAATTTAATACAATATTGTCTGCATTCAGCGCTTGAAAAGCCTTATAACCAGCGGTTTTGGTGACAAATGCTTTTTGAATTAAAATGTAAAAACTTTATTACAATCAAAGAAATAACAAATCCCCACTTCATTAAAATAAATGGCCAACCAATGTTCGCCGGGCTGACCGCTACTATGCGTGTTGATTACATACACGGAGGGGTAATGCGCCAGTTTATCAGTAGGCAACATATCGCAAGCATAGGTTCCTTTAAAATAATGGCGCATGCTTGGTTCAGTGTAGAGAATAAAATTTATCTGTAGTGTGTTCATTCTCTCTTTTTTTTTTTTGACCACTCAATGATATTCGTTAAAAGATTCGATAAAATATTGAAATAGTTTCTTTCACTTATAGGTAATCATACAGCACATCGCGCCTTTGATTAATTTCAATGATATTATCAAATAGAGCATAAATGATCACGTTGACTGTACGATCCAACGCTTCCGCGAAGCGGAATTCGGCATGTAGATTGCCCGTCCTTATCATGGAAAGGTGCTCTCCGCACTCCTGCTCCGGTGACAGATCAAAAGCAAAAAGCTTGTAGCTTTTGAGGTACTCTTCGCGGTCAACCAATATTCCAGCTTCAGATTTCTGCTTATTTGTGATCTGTATGAGCGACATAGGAATTGGTATGATTCCTGGCAGTGCCTGGCTGACAGATGAGCAGAGCCCGGCAGCAGAAGCCCGACAGTGCTGGAAATCCCGATCGTCCCTAAGGTAAGTATAAACTAACCTAACCCCCTAACCCTCCTTAGGGGTGCCTAACCCTAACCTCCCCCTCAAGTGCATAACCCTAATCCCCCCTCTAAGTGCTTAACCCTAACCCCCCCTTCCCCGCTGCCTAAACCTAAGTTCCTCGGGAGGGTGCCTAACCCTAAGTCCCCCCAGGGGGTGCCTAACCCTAAGTCCCCCCCGGGGGTGCCTAACCCTAGCCAGCCCCCCCACGGCTGTCCACTCACGGTGCCCAGCATCCCTTCAATCTGGATGCCGGTCTCCCGGCGTCAAGGAAATATCAGGCGTCTACATCTAGACAAAAAAATAAAATATTTGAACAGCGCACTGTTGACACAAACTAGATAGATTATATATAATAAATGTTCCTAGCACTGCAAGTCCGAGAGGAACTTACTGTGAGAGTTCCAAAATAGACAGACAAGAAAAAACACACAGGTCTTGCACTGCTAGGAATAGTATCAACATTTTAATAAAATATCAAAATAATAATAAATACATATATATGACACATAAATATATAAACTAAAAATAAAGGAAAAAAATGTAATAAAGCATCATAACATATATAGAAATTAATATCTAAACCAGAAATCCAAGATTCTCAATTGTAGCAATCAAACAATGTATCTCTTTAAAGAAACATAGTATCTTATATTTGATTCAGTCATGTATCCCCTGTGAGAGAAAACAAATAGATCTATTTGTGGTTTGAATTATTCCTTGAATAAGGCAGGGGGCTCAATTAGCGTACGGATAAGTCCCATTGTTAACAGCTGATGTAAAGCATTCCAAGTTAAAACATATACCGGGATCTAGATATATGCCGTAATAAAACTTGGCTGGATGTAATTAAAGGACAATCTTCACACTATAACTAGCAAGTGTTTACACTGTATTCCCAATTGGATAAGCAGTATTAGGTACCTGGTCCGTCCGAGCGTCCTCAGAATAATGCGGGGACCAGAGCTCCACTAGCGGCAGTGTCCGAGTGTGCGGTAGCTGTCCGGATCAGCCAAGTGCTCAGCCCAAGATAGTGCAGCAGGAACAGATAAGCCCTATCACCACAGACAGCATCCAGCAACCAGGAACACAAGGTCAGGGGACATTCCACATCTAAGCAGTGTTACTTGTAGTCAATGCAACAGCTCAGCGCGGCCTCTAGGGCTGTCTACACAACACCGGACGGCTTCTTCCTCCGCAGTACTTGTGACATGTTGGTGTGATGGGGTCTGAGGAACAAGTTTATATGCAAGGAAGCTGCCATAGACAACTGAAGATTCTATGAAAGTTGGCTGTCCATTAAAGATCTTTTGGAGAATTTCAAGTAACTTTTTCCTAATACCCTTGGAGTTTTTTGATATCTGGATCAATTTATGAGACTTTCAGACTATTGACTCTTTACCTAATTTGTTTTGTGCTCAGTGTTTCCTTTCTGTTTTTATATATTGTCTTATAGAGTATTTGTGGGGGATACCCCTTGACACTGTTTAGCTGCAATACCAGTGAAGCGCGGTTCTTTTATCTTTGTGTACATCCTGTTAATAAAAATCATTTTTGCGATGTATAAAGTATAGTTTTACGATCGCTTTCCAAAACTTGAATGCTATGTTCTCATTCTGGTCATTCTTTATCTCTACGGTAATCGTGTCAAAATGCGCTTTGCACAAAGGTACGTAATTTGGCTTCTCATGTTGAATTGTGACCATTTCGTTGTTATGCCCCTCAAATTCAACAGTCCGTAGCAACGGTACATAACTATCACCAACCCTCTGGTGTTCGATAATGTCTGTGTACACGTACAACGTATATTGTCCTCCGTTGATGTCAGCGCACGGCTTTAAAAACCTAATTTTAGGTTGTAAACCCAGTATTCTTGTCAGTTTAACACCGGCTGTGATCTGGTACATCGGCTTATTGTCGAAGGATACGGTGCATTCGAGGGGACCGTACCATAATTTTAACCCTCCATCCAGCTTATGATGCTCAATTTCAGTGTTGAATGCTTTGAGTAGCTCCTCGATTGATTCATAAAAACCGGGTTTAATACACACCCTCGTGACATCCGTGTTTGGCCCATCCCACCTTGTTATTTTCAACACACAATTGCATATATCAATTGTATGCACATGTGTGGGTATTGTATTCTGTAAGAGCAACATCCCATTCACTGCTTAAGTGTATCGGATTTACAAATTTTGTTGTATAGTTAGAAATCTGATTTTGTGGGAATGTGTCCGCCGAGGCGTTGCTAGGCAATGTTTTGTAGAATTACTTGGCAGCACAGATGGTGTAATGGTTAGCGTTACTGCCTCACAGCACTGAGGTCATGGGTTCGATTCCCAACATCGCCCTACCTGTGTGGAGTTTGTATATTCTCCCTGTGCTTGCGTGGGTTTCCTCCGGTTTCCTCCCACACTCCAAAAATATACTGGTAGGTTAATTGGCTCCCAACACAAATTACCCCTAGTTTGTATGTGTGTGCGCATGTGATAGGGAATATAGATTGTAAGCTCCACTGGGGTAGGGACTGATGTGAATGTCCAGATCTTCTATGTAAAGCATTGCGGAATATGTGTGCGCTATATAAATAACTGGTAATAAATAAATAAATAAATCCATCTCTCTCCTTGTTTAGAGCGTGATACGCTTTATATATCTTTTATCTCAGATGCTGCGACCCAGCTGTTACATTTTGCGGGTAACCACGCCACTTGACAAACACATATTTCCGACCGCCGACCTTCTTATTTTTTAAAATCTTTTCCACTTTGTAAATTCTGTTATAGTTTTTGGGAATACTTTGAAGTTCTTCGGGGTAAAAACTGCCTGTTATAACTTTGCCGTACAGATCCGCCAACGTACAAAGCGGCCTAAGTCCTTTAGTGTTCACACCCTGTATGACGAATATCTCCTCAGAATAATTATGTTCATAACCTTTCTGAAATATATATTTATATAAATATATATATATATATATATATATATATATTTGTATATATGTGCTCATCTACTGCTAATCGAGGCTGAATTTTATTAGTTTTAAAGTATTCGCCGTACGTCGTCTTAAAAATATTCAAAGCATTAGAGGTATTCACATCACACGGCGTACACTTAATCGTTCTATGATATGTGTTATTATAGCTGTATATGAAGTCCTGTAAAACATCTATATATCTGTAGGTATTCTGCGCTGTGGAAATAGCGCCACATCCGTGTTTTTAAAGTCCTGTTGAATCTTTCTATAACCGCCGCCTTTACGTCGTTGTTGGTCGTAAAATTCTGTATATCGTATTTTTCTAACAGTTTTTTTTAGGATTTTGTTTAGAAACTCTTTACCGCGGTTGGTTTGCAGCTTCTTTGGCACGCAGCCCTGTTGAAATATTTTTTCAAAAGCGCTAGCGATGGTTGCGGCACTCTTAGACATTAGGCTTATGGCCCAGGCTCTCTTACTGAATATATTGATAATATTTAAAATATACTTAAAACTATCATTGTACTCCGCAAGGTCTATGAGCGATACCAAGTCGCATTGCCATTGCTGATTTATATCCGACACGCAGATCATGTTCCTTTTATAGTTTTGCCTAGCCAGTTTATGTAACGTATATGCATCTTGTTTTTGCATCCATTTTTTAATTTCCATTCTTTAAAATGCCTTTATTGGCCTTATAATACTTATCAGAGCCACTATAACTGCCAGGGTTCAATACCATGTAATACACATTTTTCATCCGCTTTTTTTCAATTAGCAGCGCGGTGTGACGCACCGTTTCCTTTGTTCGTAGGCATGGCTGCCTGCTAGATAAAGATATATTTACTTTTATAGCTATCACGAAGGGTTAACAACAATACTGTCTGATTAAATATTGAACACATTTTATATAAACCTATCAAAAAGATTTCACAGAAAAATACATTATACAATGGATAAACAGAAGAAGAACCTGCACTTTTTAATCTGTGCTGGGATGCCAGAAATATCAGAACATCAGAATAAATGGTAGAGGTTTAATAAGCTGGATATCAGGACAAGAAAACACATAAATACATAATAAAGAGTTGATCAGACTCTATTCAAAACAAACATAAAATAGACACATTAGTTGTACAAACAATTAGTAACAATTTGCAGTGTCCTGTGTGGACACTAACAGAGAATATTTAGTATATATTACATCCGTGAGAAGGATGAAATACAAATAAATCTAATGCGTAAAATTATACACAGAATGGATTAAAAAATAGTCATAAATATCCAGACGGTCACATCAGTGTGAATAAATTTTACTCATTAGATTTATTTGTATTTCATCCTTCTCACGGATGTAATATATACTAAATATTCTCTGTTAGTGTCCACACAGGACACTGCAAATTGTTACTAATTGTTTGTACAACTAATGTGTCTATTTTATGTTTGTTTTGAATAGAGTCTGATCAACTTATTATGTATTTATGTGTTTTCTTGTCCTGATATCCAGCTTATTAAACCTCTACCATTTATTCTGATGTTCTGATATTTCTGGCGTACCAGCACAGATTAAAAAGTGCAGGTTCTTCTTCTGTTTATCCATTGTATAAGGTTGACAATCACCTTATTTTTCTGCTGCATTTTTTTCTGATCCCACTGTTTATATTTAGCGCTTGGTATTTTTCTGTGTTATATTTATCTTGTCAACCCAGCTGCTTTTTTAACTAGGGGATCAATATGACTGAATTGTCATGGATTAGAGAGAGAAAATACCGGAGAGAGGAATATTTGTCAAGATTCGATGTTGATAATGATGTTCTACCTGTTGATCAAAAACCAGATATGAATCATGGTTTCTTGGAGCTAGAGTCTCTTTTGTTGGCTGAAAGCAGACATTGGTTGGATAGTGTGTTCCTGTCCAAATATCTACAATTGGACAGGTTACATAACGGTCTGCAAATTAATAAACATTTATCCATCAATGATGATTTGGAATTAACTAAGGAATGGGACTTAACCCTTAAATGTTGTTCTGTCTCTCTGATTAAACTATTGATCAGCTATAGAGAAAGAAAAATAGAAAAAGTTACTAAAGAAGTTGAACAGAGCCACAAAGAGCTATTACAATTCAAGGATGATCTAGACTTTAATAGGAGAGAATCAGAACTAAATCAGACAATTATGGGGTATGAGAGAGAGCTTATAACAAAGAAAAAGCTAAAGCTTTTAAGAGATGAGAATCACCCACAGCCTCATCCAATTATATATCAAAATAGATCACATTCAAAACAGAGATACTTTTCCAATTATAGAATCAGTTCACCATTGTCTGCTTTTAGGTCTACACCAATTAGGATGAATAATAATTCCAGATTTATTAATGAACCTTTAAATATGGATAGAAATGTTACAGCTCCCATTAGACCTTCTAATTTGGATCCAGGAGTGAGACCTAAAAATAAATTGAATCAGATCCATCAACAGGATTTTTCCAGTCGAGAAAAGGATTGGAAAATGTTTCCATATTGCAATCGATATCTACCCCTCCAAGAAAGGACCCCAAAAAGAACAAGAGAATTAGGGGAAAGAGGGGATTGGGAGGGAGGAGATCCCAGACGTCCAAGACTCTATTAGATACATCAGGTATTTTAATTTGTCCACCAAGCCCTTGAGCACTACTGAAACATCGTTGCTCTCTAAGGGCCTTAATTTTGCCCCTAGTACAAACCCTAACCTTTTTAATTTATTTACAGAACTTAACCATTATGTAAGATCACTCTGCAGACAACATTATTTCTTTTCTAAAACTAAAAAAGAAAAACTAGATAAGGTTGATGATCCGATTATTTTGGATGCACATGACTTGGAAAATCTTTCTATATTAGAATCCTTACAAGCTGAAGGGGGAGACAGAGAGGATGAAATCAAAATGTTTGATATAAACGGACCTCCCGCTCCTTTAGATAGAACCAAATTTAAAAATAAGTACAACTTTTATCCTTTGAGTCATAAAAGCCCCAGTATTCAAATATTCTATAAAAATACATTTAAAGAGTTCCAGACACTGTGTAACTCCAACCCAAATAGGGATCTTGGTAAGAGAAACTTGTCACATGGTGAGAGGTTGGCACTAAGGGCCCTTCAGGATGATGACTCCATTACTATCAAGCCTGCAGACAAGGGTGGTGGAGTCATCATCCTGAATACAAGTGATTATATTAAGGAGTCATTGAACCAACTCCAGGATACTAGATTGTATCTAACTCTAGAGAGAGATCCAATTTTAGTTTTCCAGAAAAAATTTAAAACATTATTGGATGAAGCTAAAGATAAAAATATTATCAATAAGGATGAATTTTATTTTTTGTTTATCAGTCACCCTATTACGGTGTTTTATTATTTACCCAAAATTCACAAGACTTTAATTTCACCACCGGGGCATCCTATCATTTCGGGTATTAATTCACTCACTTCTAATTTATCTTTTTTTGTTGATCACTTTTTACAGAAGTTTGTTGTCACTCAGAGGTCACACATTCGAGACACTATAGATTTAATAAACAAATTAAAGCCTATTAACTGGCATCCAGGGTATGCGTTCTTTTCCCTAGATGTCCAGGCTCTTTACTCCAATATCCCACATTAGTCTGGGATCTTGGCGGTGAGAGAAATTTTGGAAAAGGATGTCAATACCCCTCATGATTTATGGGAATTTTTAGTAAATTGTATTCATTATATTTTGACAAACAATTATTTTGTTTTTGACTTCACCCACTACTTACAAATTCATGGAATGGCCATGGGCACCAGATTCGCTCTGAGATTTGCCAACATCTACATGGGTTTATTTGAGGATCGTTATATCTGGGATGGACCAGCCGAAGCGAATCTGGTGTTCTATGGCCGTTACAAAGATGACTTATTTTTTATTTGGGATAGAGATTTTCTTTCTGCTCAGAATTTCACAAATTTTTTGAACACCAATAATATGAATTTATGTGTTCCTGTCCAAATATCTACAATTGGACAGGTTACATAACGGTCTGCAAATTAATAAACATTTATCCATCAATGATGATTTGGAATTAACTAAGGAATGGGACTTAACCCTTAAACGTTGTTCTGTCTCTCTGATTAAACTATTGATCAGCTATAGAGAAAGAAAAATAGAAAAAGTTACTAAAGAAGTTGAACAGAGCCACAAAGAGCTATTACAATTCAAGGATGATCTAGACTTTAATAGGAGAGAATCAGAACTAAATCAGACAATTATGGGGTATGAGAGAGAGCTTATAACAAAGAAAAAGCTAAAGCTTTTAAGAAATGAGAATCACCCACAGCCTCATCCAATTATATATCAAAATAGATCACATTCAAAACAGAGATACTTTTCCAATTATAGAATCAGTTCACCATTGTCTGCTTTTAGGTCTACACCAATTAGGATGAATAATAATTCCAGATTTATTAATGAACCTTTAAATATGGATAGAAATGTTACAGCTCCCATTAGACCTTCTAATTTGGATCCAGGAGTGAGACCTAAAAATAAATTGAATCAGATCCATCAACAGGATTTTTCCAGTCGAGAAAAGGATTGGAAAATGTTTCCATATTGCAATCGATATCTACCCCTCCAAGAAAGGACCCCAAAAAGAACAAGAGAATTAGGGGAAAGAGGGGATTGGGAGGGAGGAGATCCCAGACGTCCAAGACTCTATTAGATACATCAGGTATTTTAATTTGTCCACCAAGCCCTTGAGCACTACTGAAACATCATTGCTCTCTAAGGGCCTTAATTTTGCCCCTAGTACAAACCCTAACCTTTTTAATTTATTTACAGAACTTAACATTTATGTAAGATCACTCTGCAGACAACATTATTTCTTTTCTAAAACTAAAAAAGAAAAACTAGATAAGGTTGATGATCCGATTACTTTGGATGCACATGACTTGGAAAATCTTTCTATATTAGAATCCTTACAAGCTGAAGGGGGAGACAGAGAGGATGAAATCAAAATGTTTGATATAAATGGACCTCCCGCTCCTTTAGATAGAACCAAATTTAAAAATAAGTACAACTTTTATCCTTTGAGTCATAAAAGCCCCAGTATTCAAATATTCTATAAAAATACATTTAAAGAGTTCCAGACACTGTGTAACTCCAACCCAAATAGGGATCTTGGTAAGAGAAACTTGTCACATGGTGAGAGGTTGGCACTAAGGGCCCTTCAGGATGATGACTCCATTACTATCAAGCCTGCAGACAAGGGTGGTGGAGTCATCATCCTGAATACAAGTGATTATATTAAGGAGTCATTGAACCAACTCCAGGATACTAGATTGTATCTAACTCTAGAGAGAGATCCAATTTTAGTTTTCCAGAAAAAATTTAAAACATTATTGGATGAAGCTAAAGATAAAAATATTATCAATAAGGATGAATTTTATTTTTTGTTTATCAGTCACCCTATTACGGTGTTTTATTTTTTACCCAAAATTCACAAGACTTTAATTTCACCACCGGGGCATCCTATCATTTCGGGTATTAATTCACTCACTTCTAATTTATCTTTTTTTGTTGATCACTTTTTACAGAAGTTTGTTGTCACTCAGAGGTCACACATTCGAGACACTATAGATTTAATAAACAAATTAAAGCCTATTAACTGGCATCCAGGGTATGCGTTCTTTTCCCTAGATGTCCAGGCTCTTTACTCCAATATCCCACATTAGTCTGGGATCTTGGCGGTGAGAGAAATTTTGGAAAAGGATGTCAATACCCCTCATGATTTATGGGAATTTTTAGTAAATTGTATTCATTATATTTTGACAAACAATTATTTTGTTTTTGACTTCACCCACTACTTACAAATTCATGGAATGGCCATGGGCACCAGATTCGCTCTGAGATTTGCCAACATCTACATGGGTTTATTTGAGGATCGTTATATCTGGGATGGACCAGCCGAAGCGAATCTGGTGTTCTATGGCCGTTACATAGATGACATTTTTTATTTGGGATGAAGATTTTCTTTCTGCTCAGAATTTCACAAATTTTTTGAACACCAATAATATGAATTTATGTTTCACTTTGCACTTTAGTCACACTTCTATTGATTTCTTGGATGTCACTTTGTCAGTTGTAAAAGATAAAATCATCTCTACTCTTTACACTAAGAAAATGGATTCTAGCTCCTATCGTCATTATAAAAGTGGACATTATCATCCGTGGATTTACAATATTCCTAAGAGTCAGATGGGTAGAGTTAGGCGGAATTGTACAAGAGACGAAGAATTCTATTTACATGCTGATAAATTGAAAGTAAATTTCTTGAATAGAGGTTACCCCCTGGAGTTGGTGGAGAGCGCTCTAATCCATGCTGATTTGGCACACAAATCTCAGTTCCATGACACAAATTTCTACACCAGTGCTAATGCTGATTCTATGAGTGCTTTAGAAAATGATGTTATTATTACGGATGTACCCTTAGAGGCAACGAATAAATCTGAAACAAAAAAAGATACTTCTTTACTCTATATTTCTCAATTCAATAATGAGTCAAATAAAATTAAGGCAATTATCACTAAAAATTATAAAACTTTATTGCATGATCCAATACTTTCTTCTAATATTGCCTCAAAACCACATATTGTCTTTAAAAAGAATAGAAATGTAAAAAGCTTTCTAGCCCCAAGCACCTTTTCCAGAAGCTCAAAAGAAACAACTAGTACTAACACTTGGCTCCCAATCAAACCAAAGGGATGCTTCCCCTTTAATCAAACGAGATGCCTTACATGCAAACATATTACTAAAAATATACAAGTCCTTTCTGTTAAAACAGGTAATAAGTTTGATATTGATAGTTTTATTAACTGCGAGTCCTCTTATGTGGTTTATGCACTTAATTGCAGTTGTCCCATACAATATGTTGGTCATACAACTAGGACATTAAAAGAACGCTTTTGCGAGCATAGATTGAATGTCCTGAAAGGTCTGGTGATGTATAGTGTCTCCAGACACTACGCTGAGGTTCACCAGAACAACCTTGCTTGTTTGAGGGTCATGGGGTTATAGTTTATAGGTGCCACCAATAGGGGCGGTGATCGATACAAAACATTATGTGAAGCCGAATCCAAGCGGATTTTTAAACTCCAAACCCTCTCTCCAGACGGTTTGAATGAAGCACTTGAATTTTGCAACTAAATGCACTTGTTTAGGTTTATTTTGGTTTTATTATTGGTGTTGGGGACATGGGACGGACCATTACCGCTCGACATGTACAGGCTGGTCAGTTGATCGGTCTCGGTCCAACCCCTTTCCTCCTAATCAGTTCAGTTCTCTTTTTCTTTTGTGGGTTCTCTACGTATCACTGGTATCCTAGGTAGACCTGTATTAGTTTCTTTGCTATTTTTTGTTAATTTTAATTTTTTTGTTAATTTTGTTAATTTAGAGAGATATAGATCTAAATTGTTTCAATTAGATCAAATAAGGATGTTTCTAATGTATACATCCCCTCTTTCCATCATTGTTCCCTATGGTAAATGTTAGGATATTCTATAGAATTGTCTTTAACAATAATGATACTAATAATATTGCTGTCAATATTATTGATTAATGACTATGAATACTTTTAAACTTGATTTGTAAATATTATTGTTATACCATGACAAAATAGGTCATATTTTCGCTGGGACATCAGAATATAATATTAGCCTTCTGCTGGTAATGATTGTTGTTAACTTTATTGTGCCTAATTTATAGTCCTAATTTTATTGTATTATATATTTATATTTTCTGTGTTTATTTTATTCTATATATAATTTTTATCCATTTCTATTAAAATCATCTAACTTGTGTTAAATCAAATCCTTTACATTGTCCATTATATTGCCTTTAATATGCCATTGGGGGTTAAATTAAAACTAGACTAATTGACTGACCAATCAACCCTGTTCTAGTACTATTTAATCCCTATAACGGATATAGGGAAACATCCTGGCTTGAAAAAGGCTACAGCTGTAGCTGAAACATGTTGTGTTTCCCTTTGAACAACTGAATTGGTTTGGAGTCAGTACCTGTCCCATTGGTCTGTTCATCGGAAGGCTGACAAATATACTGGCAACATTGCTGTCTACTTCTTATTATTTGGAGATGGGAGCTGTCCTTACCCGACTGCCTGTTTGCCGGTCTCTCTGTTTGGAATGGCTGACCCTGCCTGACTAATTGCTGCTCTTGTCCAAGTGATTGACCTGCACGCTGCTTCCCTGAGACGTATAGCAGCCAGCTGCTGCGGCCACCCTGTACGCCGCTGCCGCCCTGAGGCACCCAGCAGGTGTTCTATTGCGGCTCACTCACACTGCCAACCATCTCTTTCCAACAGTGTTCCGGTAATTGAGGATATCTGGAGAGGATTTTACCCCCGTGAGTTACTATATCAGAGCCATTAACCACCTTGCTACCATCCAGCTGCTGCGGTCTAGACACGGTAGCCAGCAGGCATCTAGTGGGTGTATTACCATCTGAAGTTGCTCCCTTCACACTTGCAGAATCCTGACCTGTTATAAGGTAACTTTCATATTATTGTATTGAATAATACAAGGAATCTCCATGCCAATTGACTGAGATCCATTACCTTTGATGTGTCACCAGCATTTGGGAAACTACTATATCCTTCGCTCATTTCAATTTTCCATATAACTGGTGTCATTTACGAGACTGTTTCCCTTCATTTTGTACACTGCAAGGGTTAATTTGCTACACATGTGATTCTTTCCAGCCAGTGTATTTATTCACACTGATGTGACCGTCTGGATATTTGTGACTATTTTTCAATCCATTCTATGCATAATTTTACTCATTAGATTTATTTGTATTTCATCCTTCTCACAGATGTAATATATACTAAATATTCTCTGTTAGTGTCCACACAGGACACTGCAAATTGTTACTAATTGTTTGTACAACTAATGTGTCTATTTTATGTTTGTTTTGAATAGAGTCTGATCAACTCTTTATTATGTATTTATGTGTTTTCTTGTGCTGATATCCAGCTTATTAAACCTCTACCATTTATTCTGATGTTCTGATATTTCTGGCGTCCCAGCACAGATTAAAAAGTGCAGGTTCTTTTTCTGTCTATCAAAAAGATATAACATTTTATATCAAACACTATCGCATTTATATACATTTGATTTCGATTTGATTTTTTTTATATCAAAAAGATATCGCTCCATATAAAATTTATATTAAGCCATATAAATGTTATATGAGGTGATATCAAAAGAGGAGAAAAAGTGGGAGTGTCAGGGGGAGGAGTTATGGGAGGGGCTGGGGGCATGGTACCTGTCACATTAAGTTTGACGAAAAAGGGTTCTCTATCTACTGAATCCTCCTAAAAAATAGAACATTCTCTAAATATTCAGCCACAGCGACAGAAGTAGCTCTTAACTAACTAATGAGCTATGAAGACCAAACTTTAGTCCCTTTAGTCTAGTTGTTTATTCCAAGTTTGAATTTGGATCTCTGTATTTTTAAAGGAATATATACGATGAGAGATTTATATTGAAATAACAAGCTAATTTCCTCTACCGAGATACAAACAATGGTCACAATTTCAACAGTTGAATTTTATAAATACCTGCAGATTAGACATTGGTTGTATTGTATTCTTTTCCTTCTTCTACAGAATTGATTAAATCCCTCCCTGATTTTATGATAAATTGAATTTCCTCTCCTGCCTCTAGAGGAGGAATCTCGTTTTGGTATTCGATTTTATTAAAAACTAAATTAGCTGATAATACATTGGCACAAAATAAATGGGAAGGAGATCTGAATGTATCATTAGACAATACAGAATGTTCCCAACTGTTTCGATTATTACATAAATCTCAAGATATGCCTCACATATAGAGAAATATATAAAAAGGTTTTATGATATGTATTTAACTCCAGATAGGATGTATAAGATCTGGCCATCTAAGTTTTAATACTTTTTGGTGATTTCTAAAAGAAATTGGAAATATTACACATATCTTTTGGAACTGTGTTAAAATCCACCCTCTTTTGGCTAGAAGTAGAGAGTTTATATGGGTAGCACAGACAGTGTAATGGTTAGCATTACTACCTCACAGCACTTAGGTAGTGGGTACAATTTACACTATGGCCCCAACTGTGTGGAGTATGTATATTCTCCCTGTGCTTGCGAAGATTTCCTCCAGGTACTCCAGTTTCCTCCCCCACTCCAAAAAAAATACTTTTAGGGTTATTGGCCCCAACAAAAATTACCTTAGTGTGTCTAAGTGTGTACATGTGATAGGGAATATAGATTGTAAGCTCCATTGGGGCAGGGACTGATGTGAATGGCCAAATATTCTCTCTGTAAAGTGCTGCGGAATATGTGTGGTAATAAATAAATAATAAATACATAAAATCTTGGAATTAAGAATAAACATACAGTAAATCCTCAATTGTCCCTTCTGCAAGTATATTCAGCAGATATACTTCTTTTAGATATATCCTTGGCCATAACTTAATCGCCACTAAAGCAGCAATTGCACAATATTGGAGGCAATATACAGTAGCTCTCTTCCAATATCACTGCTAATAAATAAAATAAAGTATAGCAATTTGATGGAAACAATGAATAATTATAAGAATTTCAAAACCTTGATAAGAAACTGTCGTAAATGGCAGTAATATCTGGAACAAACAATAGATACCATTTGAGGAATTATGCTAAAATCTAATATTGTGAAACATAAAATATCGAGAATTGTGTAGCTTTCCATGAATACATGTTAAAATGTTAATTTTATGTGACCCTAGAAATGTTCTTTCTTTTTCTGCTTCTTTTCGTCATAAAAAATAAAAGGATAGTTTGTATGTACTCTCTTGTGAACCAAGTACCAGTACGTTACTAATTTTTATTGCACTTTTGTCATCCATATATTTCTGGGAATTTGAGTACACTATTGGAAGAATCAATACAAGTATTCCACTACCCATAGACTAAAGACTGTGCTGGTACCATTTCCCCTACACCATAAGCAGAATATGTAGGATACAGGTAACTAATTAATATACACATGTGAAAAACAAGATTTATAAGGCTTAAAACCTTTTGTATTTATCTATACATCATTAATATGTTCATTTTCCCTTTTTATGATGACACAAATCAGACATTGATTGTTTAATCACTAAGGATAAATAGGTAATTCGTGTAAAAGGTACAATATCCAGCAGGCACATGGGAGATCCAGAACCTATTGGCAAGATAGCGGATATCTGAGGGAACTAAGCAACATTGGTCTTTTAGGAAGGGCTCCTAAGTTAAGTGATATCTGGTGTAATGTAAAGCGAGGTCCAGCTAATATATGACCAAATGTGCTTAGCATATATCTTCACTTAACCTCCAGCCCCATAAGGCACTTTACAGAAAGGACACTACTGTATTTCCCACAGCCAAGCACTTTCTTAATGAGATCTTCTTGAGTGTTTATCAACACAAATTACATTGAGAAAGAAGCAGAATAGTACAATAGAATGAATTGAGATGCACAAATCTGTATCATGAATGTTAAAATATAACATTTATTTATTGTACATTTACATTTTAATTGGGAGTTAACTGAAGTTTAGCAAGTATTACATATTATATATACATATGGGCCCTCATTCAGAGCGCACGCTCTGAATGAGGGCCGGGCTCCATTTTCATGGAGCGTCCTCCTGGACGCTCGTATAGCTGTGGGTCACCACCCACAGGCTATACGAGCATGCTTTGTGATGGCCGCGATGGTCGAGACCATCGCGACCATTGAAATTGCGAGCCGGAGCCTGCGGTTGAGGTTTTCAACCGCAAGCTCCGGAGTGATTTTGGCTCTATCAGAGCCAAAATCACTCCCACTGACATCACTAGTGATGTCAGTGGGCCGGCATCTGACGGGAGGCGTTCCCGTGGGAATGCCCCCGTCAGGGAGGCACGCCCCCGGCACGCCCACCAAAGGGGGCGTGCTGTCAATCAACATTGACAGCACGCCCCCTTTGATCGGACACAACGAGCGAAGGACTTTCCTTCGCTCGTCGCGTCTGGCGCATGCGCACGACGGAGCTCCCTCCGTCGTGCGCATGCTCAGTGCATAACATCGACCCACTTGCGAGCGGACAGCCGCTCGCGAGTGGGTCTGAATCAGGCCCATAGAGCGCATAAAGAAAGACATATACGTGAGTAATAATATTGTCAGAGATCACTGCTCATTTTCTTTCACAATGTGTTTGCAGTCTTATAAAAAGCTGAGTGTGATTGATATAAATTATTGTGATATCCCACAACACACACATTGATGATTCATATATTGTATCAATCTCCTTCCTTAAATCCCAGGTCTCCACAGGTTTTTCATTTGTTGACAGTATATATATTATTTTTGTTTAGTTTTTAAATAACAGTATCAATTAGATTAACTGCTGCCAAGGTTTTATATCCTAGCGTATATATAGAGGGGTAGATATTTCTAGCCTTTGGGGTATATTTACTTAAGTGAGAGTTTTTAGAAGTGGAGATGTTGCCCATAGCAACAAATCAGATTCTACTGAACATTTAATTAGCACCTTCTAAAAGATAATAGATAGAAAATGATTGGTTGCTATGAGATAAAGAGTAAAGAAATAAAGTAACAACCAATCAGCTCCTAATTGTCATTTTTCAAATACAGCATGTAACATGACAGTTAGGAGCTGATTGGTTGGTACTTTATCTATCTCCACTTTATCTCTCTCCAAGGTTTGATACATCTCCCCCAGAGGTGTCTTAATTCTCACTGTAATTGTATGGCAGTTTACTGCTCAGCTGTGGTACTTACATTTGATGTTTATCAGATATACAGTATAGGAAAATGTACCAAACCTACTTAAAAGTGTACAAGTGGAGATGTTGCCCATAGCAACCAATGCATATGTGTTCTCATACACTGTTGTTCAAGTCAGAGGCAAATGGACCCTCTCGGTACCCTGCAGTGTGTAGAGCGGTGAACCCTGTTCCAGCACTGCATGGCAGTAACCATATACTATATACTGTTGGTGAAAGCCAATGATGACACTATTGCAAGCATTAAAGAGTCATATGACAATATGAAGTCCATATACTGTATGTTCTTTTGGTGACATTAGCCTATCAACATACTGTAAGTCCCTTCACTATTGTAAAGTATATGGAGTTCTACATTATTGCAAACTTTGTTTATTATTTTAGTAACTGTGAAAGGAATTTGCTGCTGTATCAAAGTAGTATCAAGATTAAAGTAGTTTATTTGCTATTGTATATGTTTCAAACCTCATATATAGTGATGAACTTATGTAGCAATGATACATTGGAAAAACAGTTTATCAACAATGTCAGTTTAAGGTATTAACACAGTATGGGGTACATGAAGGTTTCCTGCTGCTTCATACAATTACTGGTCTTTATGGTGTATAAACCCCATAGGACAGCAGCAACTACAAGTTAATGAAATAAACCGGATGTAACTGGTGTTCACATAATCATAATTAAATTGCAGCTTCCCTGCACTTTTACACGTTTCAATGTCTGCATGTTGATACACTAGATTGTCCAAAAGGTTGTAAGCAGGGTCCTCCTCCCCACTGTCTCACAGCCCTCTTCTCTAGCACTTCCATGACAGCCTTCACCTTCAGAGCTGTACTGTGTATGGAGAATTGTGTTGCTAATTGTTACTTGTGTTCTGTTTATATTTTGGAAAGTGTATTGTAATGTAATGTTCTGTGTACCCTTTACTGTATGTACGGTGCTGCGGACCACTTGTGGCACCTTATAAATAAAATGTAATAATAATAATAATAATAATAAAAAAGAAATCTGCCCCTGTATTGAAGTATTTTCACACTATAGGATGTGTCATTACTATTATATTAGTCGTATCTGCTGAATGATGCTGTTATTGTGGAGTATACGTTATATTACTTCAAGTTATTGAGAGAGAAGTGCAGTATGCAAGCAGGATTTAGGAAATGCACTGATGCAAGTTTTGGATGAAGGGAGATGATTCATATGGTTAATATAGTACTATTGGATTAAGGGAGTGAGGAAAGTAATTTGGTGAGTATAACTCTTGTGAAGGACGATATAGATTTGCTCAATGGCAGAGTGATACTTTTAGAACCTTTAGTAAATGTATTTGGATTTGGATTTAATAATGATATAATACAGCCACTTAAACTGGTTAATGACTTCTTTCTCATGGTAAATATAAATGTGTTAGTGGCGTGGAGGAATAGGTATCAATATATCAATTATATATGTCTGTGTCTATGTGTGTAAATCATTTTAATCTATTTCTAGGCTGTGAAGTGCTTGCTCTCTTGTTATTTTCATCCAGTCTTCAGGCACATTAGCTGGTTTAGCATCATATTCTTTTGCAAATTCATCATTAAACTCTTTCATAATATATTTCCAGTATATAGAGGCCTCAATGCTTGGATCAGGCTGAATTTTCCAGTCTGGATAAAATGTCCGATACTCTTTGAAAGGATGTGGTTTAAAGTCGGTTTCAATACACTCAAATGTATCGTTACCCACAACATCTGTTGAACAGATATCATGGCAAAGGATTGTAGTTGTTTTGTCTCTATACTGTCCTAATCCTTGTGGACGATGAAATGATGCAAAGTGCTCCTTATGGTCGATACCTCCAGCCTCACAGGGAACTTTACAGAATGGACACTGTTTCCCACAGCCAAACACTTTCTTAAAGAGCTCATTTTCTGGCTTTACAGTAACCTTGGACAAAACATATTCAATATTAAAAAAATTCAACTCCATTTGTAATTTTTCTTTAAGGCCATCTAGGAATGATGTAACATATTGGAAGAACTGGTGCACATTTGCTGTGTTTTGAAATGTAACCACATTTATGTCATTCTGTGACATTACTAGATCTTTCTTTAGTCGCTCACAAAATTCTCCCAAACCGTCTGAGAGATCTGTATATTGAAGAATTGATTTTTCTTCTAGAACTTGATGTACTTTGTTTGTAATAGCTGTTAGATTGGTTAATATTAACTTTTTCAAACTCTCAGGTTTTTGGTACCTCAATGTTATGTATTTTGTTATCCAGTTTTTGGCAAAGATCTCATATTGGAGACAATACTTCACATAGTCATCAAATATGTTCTCTGTCAGTAGATCCTTAAGCAAAGCAGATTGGAAGAAAACTCGGCAGCCATAATTCTTGGAGCCTTCGCTCTTCATCACGTCATCAACAATGTCTTTGCCAAGATTTGAATAAACATATGCAGTTATTGCTGGCTTCAGGCACATATCACAGAATCTCTGAGCTCTGACTTTGCAGTCATCCTTTTCTTGATATACTTGTTTGAAAGTATTAAAGTATTCAGGCTTCAGTTTTTCAAGACACTGTTTTGGATCATTGTTTTGGATGAAGTCCTCGTGCATCTTCTGGAACATTGGTGCTGCTTTTCCTAATACTAGAAGTTTTAGATCCAGCTCAAGAAATTGTTTAAACTTATATTTTTCCATATTCTCCTTAAGACTGTTGTTGATAATGACCAATAAATTCTGACAAAATATTCCATTATAATTCTCTTTTGTTGTAATTTTTTCTGTAACATAACGATGACATCGATCCATAATTGTGAGAACTACAGAAGTTGCACAATTCCAGAATTCAGGGGTAAATCTCATTATGCTGACATTGAATCTTGTCCCTTCAATGTGTTTAATCTTCATTTTAAATTCTTTTGTCTGAAATTTTTCTAGACTGCACAGTTTAGTAAGTTTTTCATTTACATGACCTGCACTATTTTTCATCTCTTTCCTTAGATGTTCTAGCAATAATCGCCCGATGTTTTCTTTCTCAAATTTTTTTATGTTAAATTTTTGCAATGTTTTAGTCCACATAGTGTCAAACTCCGACTCTAGCTCTGTGTCACTGAGCTTAACTTGTTTGTCTTTGTATTTACTCAGGAGTTCTTCAACTTGCTCCTCAATCTTTTTCTGGTAATTTCCTTGTAAATCTTTGATTTTATTTGTTTCCTTTTGGATGGAGATCATTTCACTGCACTTCTTATTGAGATAATGTTCAAGTTCATTTTTCAGCAGTGACGCGCTCCTCATAAAGTTCTCTTTATAGCTTTCTACCAACCTCACATTCTTATTTTCACTCTCAAAGTATGTTTCCAAGGATTTCTCCATTTCCAGTGCCTGCGTCTGTAAAGTTTCACTTAGACCACTTTTTATATCCTTCCTCATCTCAGCTTCTTCTTTAGCAGATAACTGATTTTTGATCTGGTTCTCTGTCTCGATCATCCAGCTGTGCGCACTTTTCCTGAAATTCCACTCTAGATTTGAGTATTCTATACACAACTGATTGTAGGCATCAGCTACGAGGCTGCTCCTAAAACTAAAGAGGAACTTTTCATGTTTCACAGCATTCCACAAACTTTTTATCCATTCGATAAATTCCTTAATGCTACAAGAGTCAGAATGGGGTTTTTGTTTTACAAAATTCAATAAAAATATTTTCAGTTCAGAAATTTTTTCACTGTATCCTGTGCAAATTGAAGCCATGGGTGGAACTCCATGCCACAAGCCAGGAATATACCAATTGTGCTTTTCAATGTCATATTCAATGATATCGGAGAACCTTGTGACATCGGAGTAGCCCTCCATCTTAGCTGCTGCTTTTGTCACTTCATTCAGTTGTTCCAGTAGTAGCTTTTTTTCTCTCAAGTTATGTTCATGAGCCGAAACATCACTCACATTCTGATGTACAAATTCACAGTTGGGTTTCTTTCCTATTTCTTTCATCCTAAGAAATGCATGGACCACGATCTGTAATATGTCTTTCATTTCTTCTGTATTTTCCATGGCCATGTTGACTATAGTGATATCACTCAACCCAACCACCAGTGTCGCCAGCTCATTGTCATGTTCATAACTTTCTTCACAAGATGATAATTCCAAGGATTTCAACCCTTCAGTGTCAATTATCAGAATTAAGTCACAACCCAGCTCCTCCTGGATGGTCTCCTCCACATTAATGAGGGTCATGAAGGCTCCTCGTGTGCATCGTCCAGTGGCCACAGGGAACTGTAACCCAAACATGGTGTTCAGAAGGGTGGATTTCCCCGTACTCTGTACTCCCAGCACAGTTATTACTCTCATTCTGCAGTGTCCTCCCATCTTGGTGTCCAGCTCAGTCAGGACATCAGTTATCCACTGTAGGGGGATGTTGGAGACATCTCCATCAATTAGTTCCAATGGAAACCCATCCAGCAGAAGGTCAGCAGCGATTCCTGGGAGGTTACTGAATTGCTTCTGATTTATATTAATTTCTCCATTATTAAACTTGAAACATTCGGCCTCATAGAACTGTCCGAGCTCACGTAGAAAATGCTCAATTCCCAGATTTTCAGATATTGTTTGACTTACACTTTTTCCTTTAGTTGACGGAACCTGTAACTGTGATATATTCTTTCTAGATATTTGGTCAAGAAAAAACCTCATCCATTTCAAGAAATAAAATATCTCACTCTTAGACAAGTCAGTCAGTGCATTCTGAAATTTCTTGATACCGCCAGGAATTATCTGCTGGCTCTGCTGTCTGCGTAGTTCAAAATTTGCTTTAATTAGTTGGGACCTGTAATCCTCTCCATACCTGTTACCCTGCTTTCTCATTCTGCACATTTCTTTCTCGTTTTTAGCTAATTGCGACCACAGATCTCCCTGTAGTTTCATTGTATGTTTCTTATACCCTGCCACATTCTTTATACATATAGTGATATCATGGGCCATAGCTTTTGTCTTCTTACACAACGGGGAGTTCTCATCTACATCTATGCCAATTTTATCAGCCAAATGTGACAATTTATCCAGGGTATTTTCATTTCTGTCTTCCTTTATCATTTCTTTTATTACTGTTTGTAGTTTCTTTGCAATCAGCCTGTCTTGAGATTTCTTTGGTTCTGTAGTATAAGTTTTTTTTTTAAACCTGGAAATAATGTCAGCAGAAACTCAATTGTTTTTTTCACTGCTTCACTGTTATCATCTTTACTTATGATGAAAAGATAATTATTGTTTCTAATGTGTGATAACTGCTCCAGGAAAGTCTTAAATAATCCTTTTATAATGCTGGATGAGGAAAGGCTGATAATGTAAAAGTAATTTAAATTTCTCATATGAATATCATTGAAACATTTGCTCTCCTCATCTATACTGTCAATAAACACAAACACCATTGCTGAGACCTCTGTAAGAAAAGTAAGTTGTTTCCTGTTGCTCTGTAGATCTCCTCGCAGGTTAGCAATAGCGACAGGGCTGGGGAAAATATCAGAATCACTGCCAGCAGGAAGGTACCAGGTTATTTCCACTAATCCATCAGAGATGACTCTTTGTACATTCCCCCCAGTCATGTCCTTATGTACAAAGTAGTCACGATGCTGCTCCTCATGGCTAAGAACATGATTGAGGATTTTAGATTTGGATAAATTACATTCCCCCAACCTCACAAATGACACTATTGGTATAGAAATATTCACCAAACTTTCTTCTACAAACCCCTTACATTCTGCTAGAGTTTGTGGTCTCCATCTCTTCACAATGTCCCTCATTGTCCACAGCATGTAGGTGCATTCCTGACCATCACCAGCAGGGAGCAGCAGGGGGACAGCAAACTGGCACATGGACATTTTTTATATAATCTCCTGTCGAAGAAAAATATCTGCACAATGCAGCACAGCGCACACCACGTCCAGGGGGTGGACAGAATTTGATATATCCACATTATCTGTAAGTAAGTCATCTATATTAAATTCTTGGTCATCAGTAGTTGCATCTGTGTCTGTTGCAGTTATGCTCCGAGCAGTTCCATTCAAACTTATGAGTTTTTGCAGGAAATACCAGGGAACATTCTGTAAAGGCTGCGGCTCAATCTTTTCAAAAGTCTTTGGTCCAATATGAAGAACTTTCTTCAGTGTAAGTTTTGTAGTTAGAAATTCTTCAAGTCCCAGTTTCAGCATTAACTCTTCAAGATTGTTTCCAATGCCTGAGGAAAATTATAAATATCATATAATTGTTATATACCAATATTTTAGGTGGAATGTATGAAAACTTATGAGTGGGTGGTGGTATTCAAAAGTGATATAGAGAGATATGTATTAAGCCTTGGAGAGAGATAAAGTAAAGCCAATCAACTCCTAACTGTCATTTTTCAAACACTGTAAAATGACAGGAGCTGATTGGTTGGTACTTTATGTCTCTTCACTTTGTCTCTCTCCAAGCTTTGATAAATGTCCCCGATAGTTATAGTAGGATGACTTTTTAGCATTTTGCCTTGGGCCATCAAAAATCTAGGCACAATATTGAGTAACACAGGGCTTGATTCAGAGTTAGATGCAGTATCATAGATTGTGCAGTTGAGCAATTATTTGCTACTGCACATGCATGAAAAGCATATGGCACATATGTACCACTGAGTGGATGTAGAGACCCCTGTTGCATATGGAGCCACTTGCAGAAGAGCCGGCGCCACACAACCATGGGTGATGCTGAGCGATGCCTGAAGTGGCCATCTCATGGGCACTATATGGGAGTGTCACAAGCATGTCAGTGAATTTGGCTTTGTTCCCAAACACAGATCCACAGCCACAGAGGCCATGTCAAGATGAATTTGAGAAGAAAACACAATACCTCCCAGCATGACCCCTTCTATCAAGTACAAAATGCTCTGTTCCTGGGCCACTCTCTTAATTATGATTGCAGTCACCTGTGTTGAGCTAGTTCATTGATAAGTAAGGGTGTTTCACCACAAGTGACAGTACTGATAAATTAAGTGGGAAGTCCAGGAACAGAGCATTTTGGCCCTCCTGCAATGGGTCATGGTGGGAGGTATGAAACACTGCACAGACCATAGGCTGTCCCAAGTGTCAATGGTGCACTGATGGTGGAGTGGTCAGAACCACCAACTCAATTGCACTCTCCACGGACACAAAGTGGGTGTTTCAGCGCTTAGACTTTCTACTTTCCTTACTATACAAAACACTATAATTACACTGGTGTGGGAGTGATTTTGTTTCCAGGTGACCCAAGTATTGTTACAGCACCAAAATCCATTACACTTTACTCCTGAATGTAAATAAAACTTACTTGAACTTTATTATTCAATATCACAGGTTCGGTGCTAGGTGACTCGGCACCTAGCGCCATCCCGTGCACCCCCTCCACCCCTTCCCCTCACTGCGCCCTCCCCAATAAAATTATCAGAGCCGTGGGTGAGTGGAGAGTGGGGATATTTTCCTGCCGACTCCCTGCGCCCTGCGGATAATGAACGTGCCAGGAGCTGGCCCTGCAATATCGACAATATCTAGTGCAGTGTTTCTCAACCCTCAAGTGTTCCCAACAGCTCATTCTTTGAGGATTTCTGTCTGTGGAAGCAGATGGGATAATTACTGACCCAGCAACATAGTTTAACTTATCTGTGTATTAGTAAAGAAATCCACAAAACATGACCTGTTTTTGGTACTGAGGGCTAGGGTTAAGAACCCCTGATGTAGAGTAATTTAAGCCTATCGAGGAAGCTTTGGCATGTTGATAACTCTAAAAAAACCACTTACCATGTTTTGTAGCCATTTTGACTGATCTGTTGTGCTATCTTGTGTTTCACATCCCAAATCTAAAAATAAAAAACATAAAGAAGTATATTAATTTGTGTAGATTAATGCATGAATTGGGTATGATATTGAGTTGCACACAGTGGCGTCTACTTTATATCTACATCTTTTACTGGTCATGCATCTATGACTTTATGTTAATACGGCTACAAAGCTCTTACCTGGGGCCTGATTCAGAGATGAACGCAGTTACCATTGATCCTTTGTCTTTGGACAAAACAGCGAGGTCAAAATATACCCTAGCTGCTGGAGGTGTCTGAGGAGAATAGATGCCTCCTGATAGCATCGCAGATCTGAGTGCTGCAAGTTGCCCGTGATTACAGCACAGACACAGTACTATGTATTAAAGACAGGGCTGAAACTAGGAATTTTGTCACCCAGTGTAAGACAGTAATTTGGCACCCCCCCTGGTAATTCCCCTATTGTAATGCCCGCTGCAGCAGTGCCCCTATAGTAATGTCCCCTTCAGCAGTGCACATATAGTAATGCCCCCCTGAGGTAATGCCCATGTAGTAGTGCCCATATAGTAATGTCTCTGTAGTAGTGCCCATATGGTAATGCCCCTGTAGTAGAGCCCATATAGTAATGCCGCTGTGGTAATGCCCCCATAGTAATGCCCCTGTAGTAGTTCCCATATAGTAATGCTCCCATAGTAATGCCCCTCTATTAGTGCCCATATGGTAATGTGCCCACAGTAATTCCCCCATAGTAATGCCCCTGTAGTGCCCGTATGGTAATTCCCTCATAGTAATGCCCCTGTAGTGCCCATATGGTAATGCCCCCATAATAATGCCCCTGTAGTGCCCATATGGTAATACCCCATAGTAATGCCCCTGTTGTACCCATATGGTAATGCCCCTGTAGTGCCCATATGGTAATGCCCCCATAGTAATGCACCTGTAGTGCCGCTTACACACAAAAAAAACAATACTTACCTTAAACCCCGCTCCTGCCTCCACCGTCCGGTCCACCTGGCGTCATGACATCTGTCCCATAGTGCCCGTGGGAAGAGCTGGAAGGGAAGGAGCCAGGGAAGGAGCCAGGTGCCTGCTTGTAATAAAATCTCAGTGAGCATCCAGATTGGAGCCTCCCTGCGGCACTGTGCTGGAGGACACTGGCGGTAGGTGCAGCGGCCCGCCCAGTGAATGTGCAGCTCCAGCCACCCCTAGTTGTAGCCCTGTTACAGATGAGATGGTTTTAGTTTTCTGAAAAACGAACCCACCCAAATTTTGAATAAATAAGTACTTCCGTGCCCAAGATTGGTTTCTCCCACCAGACTCGGGATCCTAAATGAGGCAAAATGTGATCTTCCCTGTGTTGGATTTTGCATGTTTTGAATTAAGTCAGCATCAGTGAAGGGCTGAGGGGTGCAACTAAGCACTGCTATGTCTTCATGTCATTGTTAATATTAGCGCTGTAAGTCGCAATGTGAAGTTGTCATTTGTTAAAAGAAAAAAAAAACTATTTGGAGCATATTCAATTGGGTGCGAGAATAGCAAAAAACCTGCACCTGTGAGATTTTTCCTGCAGGTGCGGGTTTTTTGCTATTCAATTAGGTGCATTTTTTTTTTCTTTTACATGCCGGGAGGTTTTTTTTCACGTGCCTCCAGAGCAAGCGTGATTTTTCCTACAATTTTAAATTTTTTGGGGAAAACTCAGTGGGACTTGCTCTGGCACCCCGGCGGTACCCCCTCCTTAGGACTAATTAAGCAATTGGAAGTTTATAATTAGCTTAATAAGTTCTGAATTACTCACCTTCCGAAGCACTGTATTCTGCATCCAGCGTCGGGATCTGGCTCTTCTGCAGCAGGGTGAGTATATAGTGTGTGTGGTGCTTGTAAGTGTGTATCAGTGAGTGTGTGTGTGACCACGGGTGTATGTGTGGACCCCCGCGGAATGGGTACAGGGAGAACTACATCTCCCAGCAGCCCTTGCCCCTCCCATCAGCTCCTGGAGCCTCCCGGGAGCCACCGGGACTCTCCAGTAAGAAGAGAGAAGGGAGGCCATCAGGAGCCGTAGAGACCAACGGAGATCCCCAGCCTAGTAAGAGAAGTTTTTTTTTCATTTATGCGGTGCGGGGTTTTCAGAGCTGAAAACCCCGCGACTACTATATTTTTAATTGAAGGCCATGGGTAGCGGGAGCACGCATACCCACGGTGTGAATAAATTGAGAGCGGGGGGCGCAAGGTTTTTGCCTCACTAAACCTCGTGCCCAATTGTATATGTCCCTTTGTTTTTCTAAAACTTGTGTTCAGGGCCAGGCAATGGCATTGTGTTACAAAATAATGTTCATTTGGTGCCTTCTCATAATTACTATTAGAAATGGGAGTCACAGTGTGAAATTGTCATTTGTTAAAAAAATAAAACATGTTTTTGTTTAGGGCCAGGCAGTGGCACTGTGCTAAAAAATAATGTACAGCAGGTGCTGTTTCACCATTAATATCAGCGCTGGGAATTGCAGTGTGAAGTTATTTGTAAGAAGAAGAAAAAAACTTTTTTTCCAAAAACTTGTATATGTTCAGGGCCAGACAGTGGCATTGTGTTAAAAGGTAATGTTCAGTATGCGCCGTGTCACCATTATTATCACCGTTAAGTTTCCTTGGGCACACCAGACATGATATAGAAAAAAATATATATTTTTTCTTTTTTTCTATCACATTTATATGAACTCATAAAATATAACATTTAGTAATTCTTAAATAAAAACTTATTCCAAAAAAATATGGTGAAATATTTTTATTACTGTTTTAAATCTAATATATAAAAGACCTGTAATGAGGTTTGTGTATTCAATACCCCAGAGATTGAAAATTATATGTTGCAGTAATTTCATGGTGTATTAACATTACTGTCTACTACTGCACAGCTACTCAAAAGATATTTTCTGTGGCTGAAGCCATCCTTACTTTATTTAGTATCTGGTTACAGTGTGTAATTAGTTAATTACATAAAATATTGATATGACAAATCTCTGTATTGAACTGCTTGAATAACGTGCACTTTTTTTCCTACACCGTGGAGTAAAATGTATATTATATTATCATATACATTATCTGTGTCAATTATCTTTCTTCTGGATACAAATATGATCTCTTATCACTAAAGTAAATTGTATTTTTGACTCAATTGCTCACTTGTTGAGAGTCTATTACAAATGTGACTAAGGGGTAAATTTACTAAAGTGAGAGTTTTTAGAAGTGTGTTTTAGAAGAGATGTTGCCCATAGCAACCAATCAGATTCTACTTAACATTTAACTAGCACCTTCTAGAAGATAATAGCTAGAATCTGATTGGTTGCTATGGGTAACATCTCTTCTAAAGCTCACTTCTAAAATCTCTCACTTTAGTAAATTTACCCCTAATAGACAATGATATAAATTACGTGGTTACAATTATTTATTGTGCTTATTTAGTAACAGTGTAATGTTTAATATTAACCACTGATTTGCCACATTCAAAACTGTTAGTTGCTCCCATCAGGTGATTCGTATGGGCACAAATTAATTTATTGTCACTGTGGATATATTAGGTAATTATTCCTTGATTCAAATTATATATTATACTTTACAAGTCCTGGATAATGATCATGCATTTGCTTTGATGTATATGGGTCATGGAGATCAAATCAGCATATATTTTATTCATGGAATTGCTTTCACTGTCTACGCTGTGTGACAACAACTGCTGCTTGGAATGACACTGTATCAGCCTGTCTATGCTTCAGTGTACGCTCCAACTGATATATGTTGTAATTGATAGAGCTGATGAAATAATAAAGCCAGATGGCACAAATGCATGTATCAGCAGCTTTCACAGACACATTATTCCGATGATTATTAACCAGCCATTGCTATTACTAATTGGTACAGCATGCATTTAGCCTAATTGTGCAGTAGATAAATAGAGCTAGTAAATATAAGCTAAGGAGATCAAATCAGCATATAATTTATTCATAGAAATGCTTTCACTATCTATGCTGTGTAACCTCAGCCGCTGTTTGTAATAACATTATGTCAGCCCGTCAAAGCTATAGCAGAAAATTGGTCTGATATGTGTGGTAGTTTAACAGAGCAGGTGAGTAATCAATGGCACAAATGCATGTGTCAGCAGTTTGTAACATAACATGGAATCTATCACCTGACCACCCCCCATAACCACCCACAACTGGCACTTCCAGTCAATCACTATGCTTTGGGTCAACATTTCCTCTGCATTCACAGTTCTGATCACAATTGCTAGTTTGCGAATGCGCACTTCGATGCATACACATGAACACAATGCAATAATCGACCAATTGCGTGCATTTTAACAACTGCATTCCTTGCCGAATTAGTCCTTGTGTGACATATTTTGTACATTGTCATTAAAAGAATCCTATATCATTTTCTTGATGCTTATTGTATCCGATTAAATAACCTTAGAGGTTTACATAATTTTGGGCAATTATTTTAAGCCAGACCAGTTTTTAAAAATGTTTTTTCACTTTGGTGCACTGAGTTAACTCATCAACCACACCCCAGTGGGACTTTTGGAAGAGGTTATATTTTTCATGGCAACAGCATTTGCAGGAGAAACTGAAGCAGGAGATTGCATCGCTTTATGTGACTTTTGAGCTGTAAATTTGTATCTCATAAGATCTGTGTCAGTTGTAAAGAAAGACATTATGTATGATTTAAACCTAGGGTCAAGCATGGTTACAAAAATGTAGTAATCCCATTGTGAAATCTTGGCAACTCTTAGGTCTTGGTGAAGTAAATAAAGAAGCTGATCTAAAAACCAACATATGTAATGGAATCATTTAGTTTCATCTCCTCCTTCAGATTCTACAGCTGCTTTTCCAGTAGTTTTATTAAAGGAATCACCTGCCTCAAGCTGGCAGTATCTGATCTCACTTCATTAGTTAATACTTTAAATGGTTTTGTCACGCTTGCCACTGAAGTGTGGAAAGCAGAGGTCCGAGGTTGTGGAATAAATCGGAAGCGAGGGGCCTGAATATATGATCTCCTCATCCACAGAAATTGGATGTTGATGAGACCTTATCAAAGGTACAGAGTATAACCTGCTGGGAGGTGTTCACCTATGACCCCACCAATCGGGATATGGGTTTTTGCTGCACCAGCAAGCAGGTCACGGTCCATTGATCAGGTATCCTAAATCTATGGGAACAGAGAATCATACAGACAGTGGCCCAAGGAATGTGTCTCTAAGGAGACAATACTGCGCCAGGAGATAGTACTTGAGGAACCCACAGGTTGAGATGGTAAACAATGAAAAAAGAAAGAGAGAATGTCCTCTTTGTTGGTGCACTAATAATGAATATAAAATATAACCTTTATTCTTCAAATTTTAAAATGTATATAGACTCCTAAAGTGAAATATGAAGATAACATTATGTATTAAAAGTAGGGATGTGCAGGCTCGGTTTTACTCGGATTTACTCGGTTCTTATCGCCACTTTACCGCAAATTCGGATTTATTATATTGGCTATCCAAAACACATGATAGGCGATAGCCAATAAAATGCCATTTAAAGATCCAAGTGAATCAGAGTAAAACCGAACCCGCTCACCCCTAATTAAAAGATACTAAAAATGTATTAAATAAATGATGATTGTGTCTTATTATCCCAATTTGTATTATTTATGATGTGGAATACTTAATCGTTCTAAATCCTCAAAATTATAATGCCTTCAATTCAGATTAAGCTCCTGGGAATAAGGTAAGCAAATGCTTTAGCAAATCTGAGGTGGTAGATCAGGAAGATGAGTTAAAGTACTATTGATACAAAAAGTACCTGATTGGTAACAATTCCTGATTTTAAACAATGTTGTGATTCCAATAACCAGATGTGTGTCTATGGGAATATATTTATTGCCACTAGATGTCACTGTTGTTCAAGAGATCACACATTACAACTGCATTAGCACGGAGTCAATTGAAATCCCTGGTGTTTTAATAGGATCACAACGATGTATAAAAACCACTACTTGATGCACTGTTACCAGTTAGGGATTATTAATGTGCTTGTATTTAATATCCTCTTATGTCCGCATGAGATTAAGTATACAAAGCACATAGCATAGGCAAAATTCAGTGTGTAATTATATGGTTATAATAAAATTCAATCTGAACTTTATGTAATCAGATCAAAATATTGTATTAGCTCACGATTATGTCAGCCATAGCTTGAATACAGGTTGGTCCGAAAACTTTACTAATTGTTCAGAACATTGAGCATTACATCAGCTCAGGATTTGTATCCCTATCAGCCGGGGGGAGCATCTTTTTAATCATAAGACAAATCATTTACATTGATTGTTCATAAAGCTGACACTATCCATATGGCTTTAAATGCCGATGAGTAAGAGCTATGTTAACTATTAAAGGCACTGAGCATTACATCAGCTCAGGATTTCAGCCGGATGAGCATCAGTCCATTAACTGTTTATGGAACTGACATACACACTGCCTCTTATGTTATTGTATAAATAAAGTACCTCTTAGTCTGAATAGTGCTACAACATTAGAGAGGAAAAATGAACCAATTGAATAATAAAATAATTGTATTTGCTAGAAACACATCAGACACCACCGACGTACATTTCACTACATCAGTTTTGTCAAGGCCTTGACAAAACTGATATAGCGCTATTCAGACTAAGAGGTGCTTGATTTATACAATAACACAAGAGGCAGTGTGTCAGTTCCATAAACAGTTAATGGACTGACGCTCCTCCGGCTGAAATCCTGAGCTGATGTAATGCTCAGTGCCTTTAATAGTTAACATAACTCTTAAGGTGCCCACACACAAAACGATGTGCTCACAATCCAACATTGTGTATGATTTCCCCTGAATTCTCCCCAGGCAGCTCCCCAGCAGTTGTGGTCATGATTTGGAGTAAAAAATGTCCAATCTGACTTAAGATCTATCATGCATCCAGTGCATTGTGTCCCAGATTGGAAAATCTGCCCTATAGCATGGCAGATCTGAAGATGTGATGTTCGACCCTGGGGACACGCATTGGCATAGTGATCGTGAGTGGGGACTCACGATTTACTCACGATTTGTCATCACGATTAGTCGAAATCGGCCAAATCATGTAAAATATCGCTATGTGTGTGGGCAGCTTTAGACTCATCAGCATTTAAAGCCATATGGATAGTGTCAGCTTTATGAACAATCAATGTAAATGATTTGTCTAACGATTAAAAAGCTGCTCCCCCCGGCTGATAGGGATATAAATCCTGAGCTGTTGTAATGCTCAGTGTTCCAAATCCTACATAGCTTGTAGTCTTACCTGTGTTCAAAGCCATATGGATATTATCAGCTTCTCAAACAATTAACACAAATTATTTATTGTATGATTTAACTGATCTTTTATTCAAGCTATATGGACACAAAATACTTATTAAACCATTACTAATATTCTGAATAATTATACTGATTGTCCTGGAGCTGATATAATGTTCACAGTGTATTTCTATTAATATAGCAGTGTCATACCCTATGATTTAACTGACCTTTCTCTGGCTGATAGGGATATAAATCCTGAGCTGATGTAATGCTCAATGTTCTGAACAATTGGTATAGTTTTCAGACCAACCTATATTCAAGCTATGTCTGACATAATTGTGACCTAATACAATATTTTGATCTGATTACATATAATTCAGATTGAATTTTACTATAACCATATAAATACACACTGAATTTTGCCTATCTAGTATATCCTTTTGGGCAACCTTATTTTCAAAGTACTTGCCCTTTAATTGTTGCACCTTTCAACTCCACGTGGGAACCACTATATTCATAAGGTGCAATTAATTATCATTTTTTTGGTGCTATATGCATTATATACTTGATCTCATGTGGACTTAAGAGGATATGAAATACAAGCACATTAATAATCCCTAACTGGTAACAGTGCATCAAGGAGTGGTTTTTTATACATCGTTGTGTTCCTATTAACACATCGGGGACTTCAATTGACTCCATGCTACCGCAGTTGTAATGTATGATCTCTTGAACAACAGTGACATCTAGTGGCAATAAATATATACCCATAGACACACTTGTGGTTAGTGGAATTGCAACATTGTTTAAAATCAGGAATTGTTACCAATCAGATACTTTATGTATCAATAGTACTTTAACTCATCTTCCTGATATACCACCTCACATTTGCTAAAGCATTTGCTTACCTTATTCCGAGGAGCTTAATCTGAATCAAGGGCATTATAATTTTGAGGATTTAGAATGATTTAGTGTTCCGCATCATAAATAATACAAATTGGGATAATTAGACACAATCATCATTTATTTAATGCATTTTTATTATCTTTTAATACAGAATGTTATCTTCATATTTCACTTTAGTAGTCAATATACATTTTAACATTTGAAGAATAAAGGTTCTATTTTATATTCATTATTAGTGCGCCAACAAAGAGGACATTCTCTTTTTCTCTTTTCATTGTGACAGTAATCTAATATTGTCCTCGGTAGCACCCCAATTAATCGTACAGATAATGACATTTGAAAATTATTAATTTGGGGCATCCATGACATCTGAATAACAATATATTTACTAGTGCAAAAGTTTCCCTCATTCCCTTTCCCTCCATATACTTGAGATGGTAAGCACACTGTTGCATTAGGAGATGGTATTATACCCACTGGCATGGATGTTCCGATGCACTGTTGTGCTGAGGGACGGCACTTGGAGTTGCACACAGGCAGAGATGGTATGATGCACTGTTGCACTGAGAAGTGGCATGGAGTTGCATATAGGCAGAGGTGGTATGATGCACTGTTGCACTGAGAAGTGGCATGGAGTTGCATATAGGCAGAGGTGGTATGATGCACTGTTGCACTGAGAAGTGGCATGAAGTTGCACACAGGCAGAGATGGTAAGATGCACTGTTGCCCTGAGAAGTGGCATGGAGTTGCACACAGGCAGAGGTGGTATGATACACTGTTGCACTGAGAAGTGGCACAGAGTTGCACACAGACAGAGGTGGTATGATACACTGTTGCACTGAGAAGTAGTACTTGCAAAGACTCGAGGGTAGTCACAAAGGAACCTGGAACAAGGACACGACTAGCATACAATAGAAATGACAAACGTTGTTCAGCCAACTTCCTGGAGTTCTGGGGCCGGATATATACCCATAGGTAGCAGTTGATAGGAGGACAGTGTCAGCTCACCAAGACCATGCTACCATTGCTGGAGATACTGTCACATGAGAAGGACTGTCATGGCGGCAACCATGATGGAAAACCACAATCACCAAGAGACCGGGCCGCTCATGGAAATCCCCTAGCACCTAAGGTAGAATCCTTAGTGCATTACCTGCCGCCGCACCCGACGTCTAACCACACGAACAGTCAGGGGAAGCCAGCGCAGTGGTAAGTAACGGCCAATCCTAGGCCGAACCCTGAAAAGTTTTAGTAGTGTGCATAAAACAAAGAGTATTATCCAGTGTGCTGGATTAAGGTACATGCCCCCTCCCTACTGTATGTCATGGCTTGTTGTGTAGGTTTGGATGGCTTGTTGCTGTTCCTCCATATAAAACACATAAAGGTTGGAATTCCACCTGGTCACTAACCACCTCTTGTTGCTTTTGGTGGCAGGGCAAGTGGATGTATTCTTAGAGCTGCTTAGAGTTTTTCTGGCCACATACAGAATCTCCTGCAAGCCCCTTTAATTAAAAAAAAAAATAGGAACCACCAAGGTTATTGTGTTCCACCAGTTGTAATGCTCTCATAGTGCTACTTGTATTATCAGAAATGACAAATCCTGCGGAGAGTTCTAGCGGGTAAGCCATTTTGCTATTACATCCCTGAGTTTTACTAACATTGACACCGGTATGCCTCTTAGCAAAGCCAGTGATACAGTGAGTAGCCTGCCTGTGAATAAGCTGGAATTTTGTGTTAGACACTGCTGCTGTTCCTACTGATGGCAATTTACCCACCCAGTGGGCTGTCACAGTCATGTAATCTTTCATTTGACTAGTACCGCTTGTCCACATATCTTTGAATATGGCATTTTCTAGGCCAATAACTAGTTTTTTAATGTACCATTACAGCTGATGAATTGCTATTCTGGTGGAATGGAATCAAGATGCAATTTGGTAGCAGGGACCCAGGATTTCAATTAACTGTCTAATATATATATAGTAGTTAACAAAGTTTTTTTTGAAAGTATGCCCTAAGAAGTTTTTCAATGATGGTTTTATTATCAAATTATATAATAAATATCTATGTAAAATTCATTAAGTATAATTTTATTGACAAATCTGCATATTCGTAAAAATATATATATACTTTACAGGTTTAAATAGCTATTACTTAGATAATTTGATAATAAAAAAATCGACAATTTTGAGAGCATTTTTGGAAAAAATATATGCGCGTTAAGTGGATAAAGACGACACCTGTAGCCTTAGGGGTAAATTTACTAAGATTCGAGTTTGCAATCTTGGGTGAGTTTAGACATTTTTTTCAACTCGCAAATTTACTAAAGATAAACTCGGGTGAGTTTGGGAGAGATTTCTCAATTTTTAATGTAAAACTCAGGTGAGATCGCAAACTCGATTAAACTCACCATCGGCCAAACTCTGAAGTACTTTTCATGAAAAAGATACAACTCTGGAATTTACTAAGGGTGTAAATGTAGCAAACTCGCAGCTAATTTGACGTTTTAAATAGACCACCTGCTAAGCTGCGAGTTTGCCAGAAACATACACCGATCAGTGTGATTTCTGTATGTTTTTGTGTATGTTTTTGTGTATGTTTTTGTGTATGTTTTTGTGTATGTTTTTGTGTATGCTTTCTCTAAAGGGTTATTTAAAAAAAAAGACGCAGGGTCCCCCCCTAAATAAAGCATAACTAGCCCCGGGCTGCTCAGCCAGTCCTGTTTCCTAAAAATACAGGGAAAAAAATTAGTAGAGTTACCCCATATCTTACGAAACAACACTAGGCTGCTGAGCCTATCCTGGTTTTAAAGTGAAGGGGGTATAAATTGTGTAGGCTTTCCCCTACATTTAAAACCAGCAGCAGGCTCAGAGCCAGACCTGCCAGCCAATCAGCAGCCACAGGGCTGGATTAACAATGGGGCGGGTGAGGCTACAGCTCTAGGCCCTCCCATGAAAATAGGCCCATATGATCCAGTGCAGTGTTGACCAAAAAAATTAATATCACCACCCAGCTCTTTCATCCCGAGTCCCGGCTGCTGCACTGAAGTATTGTCTATTCACTCTCCATACCGATAGACTGTCTACAGCCCCTTCGGCACTGACCCCCAGGACAGCAAGAAGCTCCGCCCCCTGCCACCCAAAGCCACGCACACATTCCGCCTGAATCTCCACCTCCATTCAGCGCGAGGCTCCGCCCCTATGTCACTCACCACTGACTTCCACGGTGATCTGAAGCTCCATCTCCTCCATCTTATGAAGACCCTGTGTCATTTGAAGCTCCCAGCCCGGCCCATGCATTCAACTGACTGAGCACAGCAGACAGCCCGGGCGCTGACATCAAAAGAAGAGTCAGCCTGCGAGTGCAGGATGGAAGGCAGCTATCACTGGCAGTGAGGAGAAACCAATATGCTTGGTCAGAGTACCTTCCCATAGGTCAGTGTAATGTCTGGCCCCTGTGTACAGTATGTATGTATGTATGTATGTATGTATGTATGTATGTATGCATGTACATAGGGTGTGTGTGTATATATATATATATATATATGTATATATATATATATATATATATTTCCAAATATATATATAGGTTTACCATGCTACCAGGGGCATCTTAAGAGAGAAGGGGATCCATGTGCACTTACCGTGCAGGGCCCCATCCTCTCTCCCCGGTGGCCGATAGCCAACTGATGCCCACCAGAGCCTTAGTAGACTTCAGGCACTAGAGTGTGCCCGGAGTCTACTGCGCATGTGCAGAACACCGGAAAAATGGCAGCGGCAGCCATTTTCAGGTGTTCTGAGCAGCGCTGACACCCGATGTGGGACAATGAACAGGTAAGTTTAAAATAATATGGTTACAGTGTGTGGTGCGGAGCCCCCCTGGACCCGGGGGCCTGTGTGCCCCGCACCCATTATAGATACACCACTGCATACTACACCAGCATTTGCCCCTGAACTGAGATCAGGGTGCAGAAAGGATAGAGAGCCGTAGCTAGATAGTGGTGCAGGTAGTTTATTAGTTGTACTCGTGTGTGCCTCAAAGGTGCATGTACAATAAAAATGAGCTTGGCCACAAATCATGAGGTGTGTGGCCACTCAAAATTTTGCTGTTTCTACACAATACTCCCCTATTTCTTGTCACTTTTTGGGCATGTCCAGCACTCAAGAGCTGCTGGACTGCCCCTGTCACTGATTCCTCCTCGCCGCAGACTGTTGTGATTCATTCAGTGGTGCAGCTAATGGCACCGGCAGTTAGATTTTAGGGGGTACCACATATTGGCTGCTAATTTGTTAAAGGTATGCCGTACCGGCCCGTATCACCTTCCTTGATCTACTGCAGGCTGTGGCAAATATTAGAATTGCACATAGTAAATGTGCTGAAGATTTGATCGCGCAGAATGGATGTGGGAACTGAGAAGCTGGAGCCATTTTTATTGCGTCGGCATCGCAGGTGCAGGATGTGACACGCCCCCAAAATGGTCACGACATTCCTATGTTCTTTGCCGCCACTCCCTGTTATCTCTGTTATTTCCCCCAAATCCTTCCTGACTGTCAATCACACAGTGAGTAAAAAGTCACTGTGAGTGACTACAGTAATGTACAGTGATGCATGCACAGTGCGACTTAGATGAATGTGCGGTTTACCAATAACTTCTCACCTGCAAAAATATCAACCTTGCGTACAATTCTGAATCATGCTCATAGCTACACCAAAAAGGCATTGAAGGTAGGCACTAGATATGCCCTCCATAGAGCTAACCACAGAACACACACCCTATGTACTGTAGACCACACTACTGATCACACTGCCGCAGCACTAGTCACACCCCTTGCAGCAGCACACAATAGGCCCTTCACAAATTCCAGCTCCAGGCCCATGTGGACCTTAATCTGGCACTGAGCAGCCACTAATTGTAGAGCGGTTGCTGATTGGCTGGTGGGTCCAGCTTCTGACAGTTTAGATGTGGGATGTCACGTCAGAAGCCAGGTAGCCATCTATGTAAAAACACATAGACGGCTACAGTCTACTGTGCTCGGGACTTACCAGGGATGCTATGGAGACCAGCGGAGGTGAGTACATTATCTTTGTGCACAGGTACTCCCATTGGAATTCTACTGGAGAAGTGGACAGAATGACGGGAAGCAAGTAAGTATGTGTGAGTGGGGTAGGTAGGTGTATGTAATAAAGTTATACTTTCTATGGTGTGTGTGTTGTGGTTATTTAACTATTTTTTTTACAGCTGGGGTACGGGTGCCAGCTACCTGCTCACTGATATGTGTAGGCTGCTTGTTTGGGAGAGTTTGGAAGAGAGAAAACACTGATATCTTGGGTGAGTAATCTCATCTAATCTCATCTAATTTTGCTACTCGGGGGAGATACTGTATCTCGATCTGCTTCACCATCAGTGAACTTGCTCACAGCTAAACTCACTTCTTAGTAAATTTGTGCATTTTAGAAGCATCAAATTACCCGAGTTATGGCGATGCTAATCGAGTTGACAACAAAAAAAAAATCGATCTGACTTGATTCTTAGTAAATTTACCCCTTAGAGTAAGAAGATGTTTCATGTGAGGTTTCAGAAGATGCTATAGAAGAAAAGACAGAAAAGTACTCTCTTTTTTGGGGGCACTGGATCCTATACTACAAAAATTGTCTAAAACATAATGTATAATAAATATACTTTAAAAACCACTATCATTAGACTTACAGACATAAGGTCAGAAACATATATCTATAATCACGGTGAATAAATATTTGATAATCAAAGGGAAATATCTTAATTTCATGGGAAAAATATTCCTAAAGTTAGTAAAAAAAGTTTTAGAATATCAGGGAAGAATCCCAGTTTCCTCACTATGGTATTATAATATATTAGTCCAGAGTCAGTCGGTAGTACACATCTCAATATTGGTTCAGAAAGTCATATGCATAGTATATAATAACAAGTAAATTCACAGTGACAGTGCTCAAAATAATGCAATTTGCAATAGAGCTATATAAAATCATATAATTAAATCATCATTGATTATAATATTCATATTTATTGAGTCATTTGTTAGAAGCAGAGGAGAAATTTTGTAAAAAAGTTGCAATATGCAGGAAAGCTGTGTATAATCCTATATAGCTGTGTAGTGTTAACATTTACAAACTAAGTGCACCAACGCTATTTTGACCAAATAAGTTTTATGATGAGCATTAAGGAATATTTTGCTGTACACATTGTATTCATTTCAAATATTAGGTGTCACATGCTAAAAGTGGATTCCATGGATTGTATGATGATAAACCGGAGGTGTTTAATGTATTAACTTTAGGTAACTATTACCTTAGAGTCTCAGGCTAAGGGAGTAGTAAATAATGCATTATAGTCAAGTTACAGTTTGTGTAAATTACTTTAGGGGGAGCTAGTTACTTACAGTATACTGTAGTTGTTTCCTGCAAGAGAAGGAGAATTATAAATATAACTTTAAGTGCAGGGAGATAGTTAGGGAAGCATATCTACCACTAAGGTTATAGAAATAATTGTGTGACACTACAATGTCTGAAAGTATAATGTCTAATTATTTATGCCATTCATTTCTAATCATTTAAAGCGTATACTGTATGAAGAATGGATAAAGTGTGCTTATTCTGACTCCATTTACTAAGTGTCCATATTTGGGTATCTTGCAGCCTTGGCTATACTTCTAGTATCAATGTTTTGAGATAAATACATGACTGATTTAAAAATAATAATTAGATGCAGGGTACACAGGTTACATTCATTTACAAAAAACTGTTTAAAATGAGTGGTCTTGAATAGACTACTGAGACTCACAGAAAAAAAAATCTAATTTCTATAAATGTGTATACAAATCAATTACTCACAGATTTATGTTATGATTTTTAATTAAAGAACATTTAAACAAAAAATTGTTTTTAATTCGGCACAGTGTGATACCAATTGCCAATAATGTTAAAAGCATACCTATATTTAGTATAATACCTGTACTACAAAGCATAAATTAATACAATACTATTATTACTCCACATTTCTTAGGTTGCTTTTCATATCTAAAAAAAGTTATTGTTGCAAGTAGTAGTAGAAGTATCCATAGTATTGTTATACTACATATATTTGAAATTATATTTATGTAGATAATGTCAAAGTAAAATTTTCTTACCTTCTGATTTAGTCCCAACAATGAATAAGAATTCCTCTGAGCTGTATTTATATATTTAACTCAGCTCTGTATGGAATTTATTGTGTGGTAGTTTTTTTTATCTTTCAATAACAGTTAATGATTTACTATAAATGAATGTTGTATCTGGAATTAAATCTCTTTTTTCGGGTTGAATTGCCTTGAAATGTATTACATTTTAACAGAAGCACTAAAGGGCTCTATCTCACTATTCTTCTAACTATTATATTAGCATTCTAAGGTGCCCAATTGTTTGTTGCTAGATCCAAGTTTGAAAAGGGACCTCTGACATCACAACCACATGACTGCTACAGCAGGGCCGGTCAGCTACCAGTGTTACTATCCACATGGGCATAGAGAGGGAAGCAAGCCCATGAGGCGACACTTTTGGCCCCCTGTTCTGAACCTTGCTCCTCCCCCTGTTGTCCCCAGTCACGTGGTTGTGATGTCAAAGGTCCTGTGAAGCACTTCACTTTACACCTAACTGTGCCCAATTACTATTCTGCAATACAATGCATCACCAATGGACCCCCTTAGTAAATAATAGTGGCTCATGTTTGTTTTTATATGAAAATCTGTTAATTATCTGATATTTACTGTAAGGTAGCAATTTTACTTGGTTATGGTTTTATGTTTGTGTTTAGATTTTGGCAGATTTTGTGGATTTCATTAAAAATACTGTTGTAAAAAATAGGTAAAATCATATAATTTGTATTTTATTTTGTTCCTACATTTGTACTACTTTTCAGTATTACATTAGCTGATATGCCACTTTGTTTGTATATTGAGTAACATATTTGAAACCAAAAATGTAAATTGCCTTTCTCAAACAATTGCATTGCTGTATAGTTAGAAATATAATATCTATTGAACTATGCAAAACATGTAACAGAACACGGTGTGGGATGGTTTATAGCAATCTTTCATCCTCCCTACAGATAACTTTCTTCTGTATAATGTTTTTTAATGGTGGTCATCTGGAAGTCAGGTGGGGCACCACACTGGCAACATTTTCCTTCAGGATGGAAAAGAGCCTGATAACTCAAACACTCTAGGGCATGCCCAGATGTCTGCCTCATTTTGGAGATATTTGTGTAATGTGAAGGAAACTCAAAGACCATTTCCATCTCCCAGGCAGCTCTGAGGACAATTCCCACCAAGGCCTTAACTGTATGAAATTCATATGCTCTCCAGTGTTTGGATGTGATTTGTGCGGTTACTCTGGTTTCTTAAAATTCTGATAGGTTATTTGGACTCTGACAAAATAATTAACCCAAATGTATCTGTGGGGAAAACTCTCCTCCTTCCCCTCTATCAGAAGAGTGGGATTAGTTTATGGTGAAGACTAGACTAGAGAACTTTGCTTACTGTAGGTTTCCAACAGTCCTACAGGTTCAGCTTTTCAATTGGTGGTCATGCCAGGAGATTACCCCAGAAGTAATGGGCTCTATGCGCATTGAACACCACATTGTAGCTACCTGAGCTGCCCCTAATCCCATCAACAAGTCCACACATTGTACACAAAAAACATCCCTAACAGCACTTTTACCTAGCTTTCATAATCAGATCCCTCATAATTGGAAAATGTACACATAAGGATACCTGGGGCAGTGTGTTTATTCTAAGAGTAAAGATATATCAACAAGATCCATAATGTAAAATAGTGCAAGGTGGAATTGTCCTTCTGTCCACCCTTATGATGTGTATTAAAAAGGAGATTCACAGTTTAGCAAAGCAAGTACTTCAGCGACAAGGAATGTAACATTTGTGGAAATGCTTGTTTTATAAAAAATAATTTTTGCTGTTGCTTGAAAAACCAACATTTAGTAAATCTACCCTCTCTTGTATATGTAACTTAAACCTAGGTTCAGGCATGGCTGACATAATGTAATGATCCAATGTTAAGATGCTGCAAACTCTCGGGTCCTGTCAAAGTCAATAAATGCCAACATACTTCCAATTAATGACAATTGCATCCTTCAGTTTTTACAGCTGATTCTCCAGTCGCTCGAGTAACATGCATAAAACTACAACAACTCTGTGCTGAAATTACTGTAGGTAACATTCCCCCCTATTTCTAGCTCATGACTTGACATGTATGTCTTGATGGCTTGCTGCTATTCCTCCATTCCCTGAAGCATATTGTATAAAGTGTGAAATTCCACCTTGTTACAACAAATTTCACTTCATGATATGGCATATTGTATTTTTTTTACATTTGCTACAGTGCTCTACATGTGGTCACTGAATGCCAAAAATACTCAAACATTATAAGAGAGACAACATCTCCTGCGTAGACCTCTCACTTTGTTAATACATTTTGGAACACCAAGGGGCATATTTCTTAAAGGGATGATTTGTCATTGCTACTGATCATGTGCAGCTTTGATTGATAGTTTTAAAATTACAATAGAAATAAATGCTATACCTATCTGATATAGCCTTTAATTCTTAAAACCAACACTCACCAGTAGCTTTGATAACTCACATCTTAGTAAATATACCCCCCGGTTTTGTTGTGTTGTACAAGGCATAGTATGTGTTGAAATTCCCCCTCTTGTAATGCACAATGTGGTGCTGGAGATTAGTGGTAGCACCTGAAAGAGGCATTGTGTCATCTCTACCCTGAGGTTGAACCCAGCTGGGTACTATTAAGTATTATAATTTGGAAGGGCATAAATCAGTGGCCAGGACAGCATTAGAGGCAGGCCAGTGTGGTCTATGACTGCTGGTACTTGAGACATTTAGATCTTGTTAATCTGCAACAGGGTGATGGTGCTAATTGTTTATCTGACAATGAGGTCAATGATGATGATGATCCATGTGTTGTACTTGAAAACGATAATGATGTTGATGAATGTCTCCAAGTAAGGCAGCTACCAATGGTACCACTTCATGCCCATGATAAGTGCATTGTTGTTATGCCTGTCCGAAAGACCAAAAAATCCACCTCTCTCCTTTGCGACCACAAAATACAATATGAGGTAGGAATATTATCCATCCTGGCACCTCCTCGCTAATACATAATTTGCAGCATAAATAAGCAAGTGGTTCATCCCAAAATAATAAATCATGTGCAACAAGCAGTCCATTAACTGCTACCAGCAACATGGTTAATTTCCTTGTGGAATCATCACACTCTTCATTGGCCTCCTCAGAAACATTATTACATAGTCCTGTGTTATTAAATCAAATGCAATCTAATTCCTGTGTACTGTCTGTTTTGAGCTCCTGGCTTATTGCATGTTGTGCACAGTTCCCACAGTGCCACTGCATCTGTCTTCCTCATTGCATGCTATGTGCTGTTCCCACAGTTCCAAAACATCTGTGCCCCTCATTGCACACCACTCACTGTCCCCACAGACAGTGCCCCCACAAACATGTGCCTCCAATTGCATGCTACATGGTATTTCCACAGTGCCAGTACATATGTGTATAGCATTACACGTTATGCACTGTCCAAACCTCTGTGTACCCTATTGCACACTACGCACTGAAAAATCAATGGTAAAACATTCACATTAACATTCATGCACCTTGCTGCACTTTGCACAATGCTCAAACAGTACCAAAATCTCCATGAACCTTGTTGCATGCTACCAAACTCCCAAACTTTGAGTACTCAGCTATAACTTCGGCATTTGTGCTGACTGCGTAAAACACCTCAGGGTTTCCTGTGGCTTCCACCTTTCAGAGTATTAAAGCTATAACTATTTTGGTGTGTTCCCCCGTAGAAACAAAATCCAAGCATTCACAATTTCCATCCTTTATTTCTAAATCTTCCTGAATAATACTCATCCTCACAGTTTCAGATAATTCAGAAATTCTGGAAGAATTCTAATCAGAACTAATCACAGTTTAAAACTGTGATCTATCTGACACAGACATACAACTCATGGACACCCCTCGACTCTCTTCTGGAAACTTCTGTGAACACTCATTTCATTCGATGGTTTTAGGGGATGTAGTTATGAGACCAGCAGCCACATGGCTGCTGCCCTCAATCCCGTCAGCATAATCCCGGTAAGGGATTTAACATAGGCATCAAAATACCGATGCCTACATTATTCCCAACTCTGGAACAATTGTCCGCTCTGCTGGGTAAGTATACACTTAATCTGGGGACAGGGGGCATGGTTTAGGAACCCCCGGGGGGATTTAGGGTTAGGCACCTCCCCTGGAGAAGGTTAGGTTTAGGATGGGGGAAGGGGGAATTAGGGATAGGCACCAGGGGGGGAGGTTAGGGTTAGGCACCCCCCAGGAGGGTTAATTTTAGGATGCAGGGAGGGTGGGTTAGGTTTAGGCACCAATGGGGGGAGGTTAGAGTTATACACTAGGGGGGAGGTTAGGGTTAACACTGGCTGCTGGGGCTGCATTGACTGCAGCCATGTTAAACTGTGTAGGGTGCCTGAAAGGCAGAGCAGTGGCTTAGTGGAAGCTGCTCTCTGCTAATCGTAGCCCTCGCTGGCAGTCTGAGGAGGAGGAGACACCTGCCCCTGGGGTTGCCTGTTTTCAGCGTGACTGGCAGGTAGTGCTTCAAATAGGAAGCTACCTCCAGTCACAGTGTAGCCATTGCAGTCACGGACTGCACTGGCTCACTGAAGTGGCTGCTTTTTCTGTTGTCCCGCAGCCCCTAGGTAAGATCATCCACTGTTACCAATTACACATTACCTGACTGTGGGTCCCATTTTTCTATCCTGAAATAGTCTCAGAGGATTTAGGGACTGAGGGCCTGATTCAGAGCCGGACGCTCTTTGACAGCGCTCGTTCGAATCAGGGCGTCCCTTTTTTTAATGACGGCCTCCTGGCCGCTCGCATAGCTGTGGGTGACCACCCACAGCTTATGCGAGTGGCCAGGTGATGGTTGCGATGGCCAAGACCATTGCAACCATCTGGCTTGCGACGAGACCCTTGTGGTAGTGTCTCGTGGCGGCAAGCCCCAGTGGACTTCCTGCTCTAATAGAGCAGCAAGTCCACCTACTGACATCATGAGTGATGTCAGTAGGGCCGCCCACAAATGGCAGGCGTTCCTTCGCAAGTATCGATGCTTGCAACGAGACGCTTGTGGTAGGGTCTCGTTCCCACAAGCCCCAGTGATCACCAAGCTCTAAACAGAGCTGGAAGCTCACCACTGACATCACTGGTGATGTCAGTGGTGCCTCCCACAAATGGCAGGTGTTCCTTCGGGAATGCCTCAGTTTGTGTAGCCACCCCCCTGCCGCCTCCAGAACGGGGCGAGCTGTTGATCAACATCGACAGCCGCCCCATTTTGGTGCGAGACCCGGAGCGCCGGAGCACCCATCGCAGGCCGGGTCTCGCGCATGCGCATGTTGGAGCCGGCTCCGGCGTGCACATGAGCAGTGCCCCACCATCGCCCCGCCTGCGAGCGCATATCGCTTGTGAGCGAGGCTGAATCAGCCACTGCTGTGACTGCTTTAGGTCTTTTCCCATATATGCATCTGCAACTATATACTATTGTTAGTAAAGCCCTTCCCCTAGTATCCAGCTGTGCAGCTGAATGTGCAAGAACTGTGACACACATTTTGAGTGTCTTTAGAAAACATAAATGCTGCTAGCTGCATCTTTGAACTCAACCATCGGTCAAGCTAGGTGCTAGGTGCAAATTGTCCATCAGAGTGTGGCCTCCAGTGTGAACTTCAGCTACAAGCCCGCAGCACTCCCATAATACAACCATAAGACTAACTCAGTGCATCTGCTTAGCCACCTCCCTGTCACCACCCAGGAAAGCAGAATACAGTTGCATGACATTTCTAATACCATGTGTCTGCCACGTGTCTTAATTTCAACTATAACTTTGGTCTGAATTAAATTTTCTGCCTATTTGCACTTTGCCTGTTTTCAACTTTTCTCCGAATTCAAAGTGCAAAAAATGAGTTTGGTCACATACCAAAGGGGCGTGGCCACTGAAATCGGGGTGTGCCAACATTACAGGCCACCCATTTCTCATCACTCTGGGAACATTCATTTCCATATCATATTCACCTTACCTATATGGTGGATTCTCATAATGTGGAGCCCCTGAAGAAATGTATCCTCCCTGGGAAGTTGGTATTCACTATTCATATAGGTCACATTGTTCGTAAGGTGCCTGTTTGTGTAGTAATATTAACATGGTCATCAACATACAACAGACTCATTCCACCTGTGTAACTTCCTTCACCCTGTGTCTCTCAGCACACCATCACCTCCCCACTGTGTCATCTCTCAGCCACACAATTGCCTCCCCTCCTGCGTTGTCTCTCAGCACACCATCATCTCCCCCCTGAGTTGTCTCTCAGCACAACATCATTTCTCTCCTACGTCATCTCTCAGCACACCATCACCTCACCCCTGTGTCAACTCTCAGCACACCATCACCTCCCCTGCTGCATTGACTCTCAGCACACCATCATCTCCACCCTACGTTGTCTCTTAGCACACCATCACCTCCCCCCTGTGTTGTCTCTCAGCACACCATAATCTCTCCCTGCATTGTCTCTCAGCTCACCATCACCTCACTCTGCATCATCTCTCAGCACAACATCATCAAACCCCTTCGTCATCTCTCAGCCCACCATCACCTCCTCCACTGCATTGTCTCTCAGCACACCATCATCTCCCCCAGAATCATCTCTCACCACAACATCACCTCTCCCCCTGTGTCGTCTCTCAGCACACCATAATCTCCCCACTGCATCATCTCTCAGGACACCATCACCTCCCCCCCTGCAACATCTGTCAGCAAACCATCACCTCCCCAGTGCATCATTTCTCAGCACACCATTGTCTCCCCCTTTTGTCATCTCTCAGCACACCATCTCTCCCTGCATTGTCTCTCATCACACCTTGGCCTCCCCCTGTGTTGTCTCTCAGACAGACCATCATTTCCCCCTGCATCATCTCTCAGCACACCATCACCCCCCTGTGTGATCTCTCAGCACACCATCGCCTCCCACTGCATTGTTTCTCAGCACACCATCAGCTCCCCCCTGCATCATCTTTCAACACACCATCGCCTCCCTCCTGCATCATCTCTCAGCACACCATCACCTCCCCCCTATGTCATCTCTTAGAACACCATCGCCTCCTCCCCTGCATCATCTCTCAGAACACCATCATCTTCCCCCTGCATCATCTCTCAGCACACCATCACCACTCCACTGCATCATCTCTTAGCAAACCATCATCTCCCCCTGCATCATCTCTAAGCACACCATCACCTCCCCCACTGTGTCAACTATCAGGACACCATTATCTCCCCCCTGCATAATTTCTCAGCACATTATGGCCTCCCCTGCATCATCTGTAAGCACAACATTGCCTTCCTCCATCGTCATCTCTCAGCCACATCATCGCCTCCCCCTGTATCATCTCTTAGAACATCATCGCCTCCTCCCCTGCATCGACTCTCAGAACACAATTATCTCCCCCTGAATCATCTCTCAGCACACCATCACCTCTCCCCCTATGTCATCTATTAGCACACCAACATCTCCCCCTGCATCATCTCTCAGCACACCATTGTCTCACCCCTTGCATCATTTCTCAGCACACCATCACCTCCCCACTGCTTCAACTCTCAGCACATGAGATTGTATTTATCTCTGAGTTCCCAGAGTCTGACGGTAGCCTGAACATATCTGTGAGATTCATGCAGGCTGATTGTATGTGTAAAAAAATAAATAATTGGTTAATTTAAAAAAACATTATGTGGGGTTCCACCCACCCAAAGCATACCCATCCCCAGTCTCCTGAGCCAGTCCTGGTTCTTAAAATACAGGTAAAAAAACATTTAGGGTTCACCCGTATTTTATGAACCAGCAGTGGGCTCTCTCATCCAGTCCTGGTTTTAAAAATAGGGTGAAAAAATAGTGTGGGGTACCCCCAATTTAAAAAAAAAAAAATGGACTCAAACTTAGCTGTGGTGTAATGCCACAGCCAGGGGACCGCTCAACAGGTCTCCATGGCCAAAGATTAACACCCCAAACTATTCAGCCCAAGGGGATCTCATGGGAGGTGAACACAACCCAATAAAGGGTCCCCCCTCATCTGAGCACCCCAGGATTAGGCTGAAGCCCAGGGCTCTTTCCTGCACTCCTGGCTGGTGGGTGCAGTGGTAATTGTCTAAAAATAGCTAACTACGATTGTTTTTTACAGTGGCACTAGTAGAAATACAAGTGCCAGCAGACGGCCAGCACCCATACCCCCATTGTTTCAAAGAGACATGATATTTTTACATGTTTATTGTATTTGTCTTGTTACTAAGCATATGCAGAAAACTTTTCAATTAGTTATATCCATTTAGGCCATGTGGTACATTAGTCACCCTCGGAACGAAAGAGTTGTAATGCACTGTTTTTCCTTGCAGATATTTTTGTCCAGCACTTCACTTAATAAAATATCTACTGGCCCAGGTGCTCATCCTGTTGCATTCATTTGCAGCAGCATATATAAAAAAACAGGAAGGCACTCCGGAACAGCAATGTAATAATGCAGCCCACTCAGACTACAACTTCTGACTGTCCTGCATTATTACGTTGCTATTTGGTATATGGTCTATTGACCCAATTCCTTTTAAAACCTTTTGCTGGTCACCATGGGCATCTAGTCTCATTGCCTGAGAACCATTGATATATTTTGTGATATTTATCTTTTCTTGTGACTCTACTGTTAGTTACAAAAAAGAGAGAGACCGTATAAAACAATTAGATATGGTAAGAACTTACCCTTGTTATCTCTATTTCTATGAAGTCCATAGGGTTCCACAGGATACCTTGGGGTATAGGTGATTAATTCAGGCATGGACACCACAGAGTTACATTTTCAGCCTCCCAGGAGGCACCAGGGTCCCACTCATATACCCCGCCCCCGAGCCCAGGCAACTCAGTTTCGTAACAAGCCATAGGCTGGAGAAGGAGAACAAAGAGAAAGAAGAAAGTCTGGAACACACAAAAATCACATTCTCACCAGAAGTAGATGGAATAACCAGTGATCAGATCAAAGCCCAAAAGCAGTACAGCTGCAACAGGGCGGGAGTCCTGTGGAACCCTGTGGACTTTGTAGAAATAGCGATAACAAGGGTAAATTCATACCATATCTCATATTTTCTACTTCAGGGTCCATAGGGTATCCACAGAATACCTTGGGGATGTCCCAAAGCAGTATCCTTTAAGGGTGGGGATGCTCCTGTGCTGTAAGGAGAATCCGCCGCCCAAAGGAAGCATCCTGAGAGGCGAAGGTATCAACAGCATAATACCTTACAAAAATATGGACAGATGACCACGTGGCTGCCATTCACAGCTGAACCACTGAGGCACCATGTCGAGCTGCCCACGAAGGACCCACAGACCTAGTGGAAGAGCTTTAATAGAGGATGGAACAGGAAGGCATGCAAATCCATCCTGCCAAAGTTAGCGTAGTGGCAGGCCAACCCTTTTTATGGAAACCATAAAGGACAAAACCGAGAGTCTGATTTCCTAAATGGACAACTTAAATTCTTAGAGCCTGTACCACATCCATGGAGGCGTCACCAGTAGACAGGACTGGGGAAGTAAAGGCCAGTACTATAATTTCATCATTGATGTGGAAACTAGACACCACCGTAGGTAAAAAACCAGGGCAAGTGTGAAGCACTGCCCTGTTCCTAGGAAAGATGAGAAAAGGGATGTCTACATGACAGACACCCCCATTCTGAGATCCTAATGGCCAAATCAATGGCCAGAAGGAATACAGTCCTAGCCGTAAGCCATTTGAAATCCACTGAGCCCAGCTAAATCCCAAAGAGCTACAGGCAGAACAAAAGGAATGTTCAATATTAAGTACACCCTGCACAAAGGTGCGGACATAAGGAATAGTAGCAATCCTACGATGAAACCATACTAACAGGGCACAAATCTGCACCTTCAGGTAAGCAAGGTGAAGACCGTTATCTGTAGGAAAGCCAACACTCTGGATATCCGGAATACCCAAGGAGCAAAGCCTCTAGGGTGACACCACTGAAAGAAAGTATGCCATACCTGATGGTAAATTCTTGCAGATAAAAGCTTCCAAGCTATTAGTATGGACAGAGCCCCTGTTAACTATAGAGCTGGAAAAACTCCTAGACCTTAAGAGGGCAGTTTCAACCACCACACCATCAAGGACAGACAACCCAGGTCTGGGTATTGATCAGGATCCTGAGACAACAGGTCCGAGCGTAGAGGCAACAGCTTCGGAGTGTTAACTGAGAGGCTCTGAAGATCTGAGTAATAGTGCCATCTGGCCCACACTGGAGCTATCAGCAGGAGTGTGCCTCCTTCTTGCTATTACTGGAGGAAGAAGAGATAATGGAGGGATGAGGTACACAACTTGGAAGGTCCACTGGACCTACATACGTCTACCAGAAGAGTCTCATCTCTGAAAGGCTCCACTTGTTCACCAGTAGATTGAACAACTTTTGGTGAAGAGGACATTTCCCTGAATGCACGTCTTGACGGCTGAGAAAGCCGGCTTTCCAGCTAAGGGTTCCTGAAATGAACACTGCCGATGATGGCAGGGATATAGCCTTCCACCCAAGCCAGAATTAGGGACACCACTGTCAGTGTCGCCTGACTTTGGGATCCTCCTAGGTGGTTTATGTAAGCCATCATGATGGCGTTGTCAGACTGTACCTGCAGGGTATTTCCATAGAGTACCTGTCCTGCATGCTGGAAAACCTTGAATACTGCTCAGAGTTCTCAGATGTTTATGGGAAGCGCATAATCTGCTGGTATCCACCTGCCCTGGAACAAGTGTGGACCCATCACTGCTTCCCAGCCTCGGATACTGGCATCTGTTGTCAGTAGGACCCTGTCCGCAATCCCAAAGGGGGTGCCCCTTGTTTAGGTGAGCTTTCCGCAGATGCCAGACCAGACAGAGACAAACCTCCGGGGAAAGCACTATTGATTTTATCCTATGGGGCATCCGGAGAGGATCAACTTTTTTTTTCAGAGGTTTAGAGTGAAACTGGGTACTCTCCACCATGTCGAACTTTGACACTCTGGAACCCAGTAACCACATTGCCGAGTGAATAGACACTTGGCGACTCTGCAGGCAACTGCGTACCATTGCCTGTAATGCAGAGATCTTTTACTCAATCACAAAGATCCACTGATGTTGGAATATGGAGCATCCTCTGTGAGGAATCAGAGAGGACTGTTTCCAGTTTATCAGTCAGCCGTAATGTAGCAACACAGTTATTGTCCATTGCAGATGGCACTGAAGTATCTCTGGAGACCCTGGTAACAACAGGAGGTCGCCCGGATAGGGTAACAAACGGACCCCCTGCATTCGCAGGTGGGCTGCCATAACTGCCATGACCCTGGTAAACCATAAGGCATGGAGGCCAGACCAAGGGGCAATGCCAGAAACTGGAAATGCTTATCGACCACTGCAAACCTGAGGAAAACACTGGTGTGCTAAGAAAATAGGGATATCCAGGTAGTCACCCTGAATATATCAAACAACACCACAAAATTCCCAGGCTCCATTGAATGATGGTATGCAGGGTCCTCCTCCTGAACCCAGGAACCCTTAAGAATTTGTTGAAGGATTCGAGCTTGAGGATGGCCTGGTAAAACCCATTGGGTTTCTGTACCAGAAATAGGATGGAGTAATACCCTGTTCCCCTTTTGGGCAACAGAATAGCCACTATAACTCCTGCCTGGAGCATAGAGTGTAACACCGTCAAAATTTACAGGGCCTTGTCTTGAATTGACAGAAGACCTGTAACGAAAAACTGTCTGGGAGGCCTTTACCGGGAGGAGAGGACACACCTCCAAGAAAATACTTCTCTTAACCCAGTGTCCATGGTGGTCAGACACCTGCACTGGGTGAACTGGAGAAGCCAGCCTCCAACTCTGGGGTCCCCCGAGAGGAGGCCCATCCCGTGAGGCTGAAGGCTTATAGTCCAACTTGGGAGTAGGACATCTTGTACTCCAAGCCTGTTTTTATGGCTGAGCAGATTTGCTGACTACTGACTGTCTTGGAAAGCTGTATTTTATACTTTCCCTGGCCCCAACAGGGAAAAAAGACGAAGCTCCAGACCCGATGGGACTGTAGCCAAAGACAGACACGCAGACATAGCTGCTGCCTGCGGGGCCCACAATTGTTTCCAGATGAGGGCCAAACAGGACCTGTCCCTTAAAAGGCAAAGCATTCCAAATGGAATCTGCATCCACTTTCCAAGAGCACAACCACAGGGAGCGGCAAGCTGCTACTGCTGCCGAGGAGATTCTGGAAAGGAGTAGGCTATATGTAAGACTGTCTCATTATGAACGTGGCTAAGTCTCTAAGATTTGCCACTATTCACCTGCTCTGCTGGAGAGTCAGTCTGCAGAGATCCAGTTACCTACCCAGTGCTCCATGGCTCTGGCCCCCCAGCACATGGCCATAGCCGGCCTGGAAGCCCCTCCAGCAAGGGAATAATTGGATTTTAGGTATATTTGCACCTTGCAATCTGTAACCTCCTTCAAGGAGGACCTGGAGGGCATGGGCAATGTAGCACTCCTCACTAGGCGTGTAACATGAGAATCTACCCGTAAAGGTATCTCCCATTCTGAAAAGTAATTATCCGCAAAGGGGTATGCAAAAGGTCAACTGTTTTTGAGGCTGGAACTGCTAACCTGGATTTTCCACGTCTCCTCTAAATGATCCACCTGACCAGATAGAGGAATTACAGTGTCAACACCCTTATCCTTACAGAAGGCATATTTGGATTTAGGCACGGGGGATATGTAATAACCAAAGCCACACAGACTGCCCGTATAATGCCAGGTATACAGACTTTAGACCCAGACTAAGCCTCCTTTGCACGAAGGGGCTCATGTCTAAAAAAGTCAATAATGTCACCATCATCAGACGTCATGTCCTCATTATCCTGAGCTGTCTGAGACCCAAAAGGCCATTTAGAAGGCCGCAATGGTGACTCCCCCTGTAAAACGTCCATCAGGTGCTGTTCCATTTGGACAATAAATTCACCCACACAGGCTCCTGCAAGACCTGGGGGGGCGAAAAACAGGATGCACTGGGATAGCATCAACTGCTCAGTGACCCCTGCATGTGATGAGACCACCATAAGCTGTGATAACCCCTATGGAGAAATGCAGGGGGCATTGCCCACAAGGGCTGTAAGCTTCTTAGCCAGCCCAGGGCAGTGCCTTTTTTGTGCAGGCACAGTGACAGAAATGGGGTGTGATATATAATACAACATGCCCGCCATAAACCCTCAGCGTCTACATATCCCTCCGCTAACTGCACATGATATCAGTACATTATAGCTGGAAGAGGATATCTTCATTCACTTTCCGACATGAGGAGTGTGAACGGAGCGTATGTGACTTTCCTCCAGAAAAACCACATTTACTGTGAGGTAATAAACACCCTGCAACACTGCACCACAAGGGCTGTAGCAGAAGAAGAACAGGGATAGGCTGACAGTCAGAAATGAAAGTACAGCAAACAGCGCTAGCATTTAAGTCACATACAATGCAAAGATAACATCCTGCATTACAGGCACTGCGATCAACTACACAGACCAGAGCCTGGTAGAAAACAGTGCTGCATACACTGACCTTAATTGAAGGAGAGGTATGCGGGTGATCCAGACCGCAATGGCACCTGTATCAGCTTCCAGCAGCGTTTGCCATCCCCAGCACATGTAGTGAGAAAATGGCCACCGAGGAGCAGAGAGGAAGCGTGCCCGGGGGAAGGGCGCTGACACAGTCCACTCAGACCGCTGTGGAAAGGCACTATGCAGCGGTGGAGATGCTGGCTGTGAGACAGGGAAGGCGTTCTCCCCTGGCATGCTATTAACCCCTGTGATGCCGTGCTGTACCACACATGTTGTGGTCCGCTGTCCCGGGTGGTCTAGTGGAAGGCGCAGGATCAGTACTTGGCTCCACGTGTTGCCGGTCCCCAGGGAACCCTCTGCCTGGGGACCAAAAGGACTGTGAAACTGGCGGGTGCCCACCACGGGACCCCACCACTTACCTGCTCCCCTTGGATCCGGCCACAGTCCAGGTGGTCTGGGGTCACTGCTAGCCATGACCCCAGACCCCCACTAGCATCCCCGGATCAGTACCGGCAATCTGGTCCAGCGGGGTCTAGGAGCCACAGCATGGATGTCAGTATTGACTGTCCATGCTGTAAGGCTCATCTTGTAAATCTTCTGGGGCTATTACAGCCCCCTCTGTGAATGTGATCCGACCTCTGGCCGGACACCCACAAAACTGAGTTGCCTGGGCTCGGGGGCTGGGTATAGGAGAGGGACCCTGGTGCATCCTGAGAAGCTGAAAATTGAACTCTGTGGTGTCCATGCCTGACATCATCACCTATACCCAAAGGTATCATATGGATACCCTATGGACCCTGAAGTAGAAAACTTGGTTTGAATAACTCCTGGATAGATGAGCCCAGTACCCAATATCTATCCCAGTCCCATCCTGTGGTACCTTATTTGTACATTCTACCTAAAGTTAACAAAACTTACATAATCCCCCCAGGTGCCCCATAATTTCATCTATGGGCTCCCTATGCCAAACTCTATCCTAGAATGTGGACTATCTATTACAGCCTGTAGTCCAGACTACTTACTACTACCTTAAAGATACCACTGACTTTTTGATTAAATTGGGAGCTTTACCTCCACCTACCTCTGATTGCATATTGGTCACTCTAGAGACACAGTAAATTTATACACCAGTATCCCGCATAAAATGGGTATTGATGCGGTTAGAAAAAAACATATTGCGTTTTATATACGTTTCATTAATGATACATTTTTTATTTGGACAGGCAGCCATGAATTACTACTAGTATTCTTTGATAAATTAAATAGTATCAGTACATAAATTAAATTTACGTTAAACTTCAGCTAGAAAAGCATTATTTACTTAGACGTAACAGTGGACATTGGCCCTCATTCAGAGGCGGTCGCAAGAAGCGATCGTTCTCACTGAATGAGGGCAGTCGCTTCTTTTTTTTAGTGCGGCCTCCTTGTTGCAAGCTAAGCTGTGGGTTACCACCCACAGCTTAGCTAGCCACCATGGTGATGGTCACGATGGTCAAGACCATCGCGACCATCGGGGCTTGCCACGAGACCCTAAGGTTGGATCTCGGCAACCGCAAGCCCCAGGGAGCTTCCTGCTCTGATCAAGCAGGAAGCTCCCCACTGACATCACTGCTGATGTCAGTGCAGCCACCCACAAAACGGCAGGCGTTCCGTTTGGAACACCTCCATTTGTGAAACAACCCCCCCGCCCCGCCTACAAAACTGGGCGAGCTGTCGATCACCATTGACAGCTGCCCCTTTTGTTGAGAGCTGCGGAGCATGAGATTTTCTCTCTTGCTCCGGGGCTTGCACACATGCAGTGCGGCCACTGCGCGTGCGCAGGGCCAAAACATCGAGTCAGTTGCGAGCGCTCGGCACTCACGACCGACTCTGAATGAGGTCCAATATATGTCTACTGTATACAACAAATTGACAGATAGAAATTCCATGCTGGCTATTGATAGATTCCATCAAGCACCACTTAAGAGAGGGTTGCCATACTAACAAATGGTCTGATCAAGTAGAATCACCTGAAATCATGGACTATTGTCAAAAGCTTTTCAAGATATGGGCAAACAATGTATACATTGTGGCTACGAGGAGAAAGATGTGGAGGGAGCTTTAAAAAATGTCTACTTTTGGACAGAGGCAAATTAATGAGAAGTCATAAGAACATTTTTTCAACCACCCTTTCTATTGGGTCACAAATCATTAAATGTGCATTCCATAATCATTGGCACAACACCCAAGCTGACCCAATTTTTGGCAAGCTGAGTCAAGAACAACCACTTTTTTGTTATAAATGCAGCAGAAATATTAAAGATGAAATGATGACCTCAGACGTGGGATCAAGGGTGCAAAAAATGTGGTTGTCTTTGAGAACTGGCTCTTTCCGGTGCTCAGGATGCACAAATTGTCACTTTATGCTAACGGGCGACAAATTTCATGACACATTGTATAATGGATCCTTTAAAATCAAACATTGTCTTACTTGTAGGTGTATTTATATTGGAAAAGAGATGACAGCTGTACATAAATCCTCCATCAAGAAAGTGCTTGTTACTCTTGACCCCAGTACTCCTCCTGTGGCTAAACACTTCACAGAAATGAAGCATAACATTCTGGACTTCAAAGTAATGCCCATTGACCATATTGCCCCTCTAAAAAGAGGAGGCAATCGTGAAAAATTAGGAGGATATATAATTTAAATTGTTTGGCACCAGCAAGGTTAAATGAAGAATTGAACGTTTCTTGCTTCCTTTAAACATAAAACTTTTTTTTTTGCTAAATGTATTTACTTTCTTTAAATAATTAATTTTTGATTCTTATATTTTTCAGTTAAATATTGTTACATTTCCTTTTTCAACAATCACCAAATCTCCACAGATCAAGATATGATTTTTGTTTCTTTTCATATATCATGTATCATAAATTGCCTTTGTGTATGTTTCTTTATTTGTGGTTATATATTAGATTGTATTGTTTTGCTATACTGTTCACCGTGACACCATGCTCCCCCTACTCTGATTTAAACCAGCAGAACATTGTTTCCGGGTGGAGGAACACTAGCATCTATTGCCCTACAGTTCCCGTTAAGTAGAAAATTTCTCGGCCAATGGAATGCATGACACCGAAACCAGCGGAAACCATGTGATACATGCATCATACCCGATGCTTCCGGGTATCGGTGAGACTCATGTCACGGACCGCATGGCAGCATTTACTTATATCTTTGATTGAGTACAGGTGAGTAGAGTGGTGTGTGGTGCCTTATGGGGGGTGGCTTTCTTATATAAATGTATGAATTGGGGACTGTTATGCATTTATGCTATGTGCCCCATGATGAAGGTGCCGGTGTGCACTGAAATGGCCGCTGGGCTGACCATGGACCAGTAAACTTGCTGTTAAACTGCTCCACACCTATGAAGTCTGTTAAGTATATCTGCTACTATTATGTACATTGCACTTTTTGATTTGTGACTGAAGGTTTTGTTCTGGATGCTGCAATAAACATTATATAAACTGTTTTTTGCAAAATGTGCAGTTGAGTGCTGGTCTTTTTCTGCTTATAATGTACCTTGCTATAGATAAATATTCGGGTTGTGCATCGGCCACTTTTTGTGTTTTGTGTTTTGGATCTTGATTGATTTTGCCAAAACCACCCTTCCGTGTTTTGGGTTCTGGGTTTTGTGTTTTGGATCTGTATTTTTTGGAAAGAGCATATAACAGCTAAAATCACAGAATTTGTTTTTATTTTTTGTTCCTACGCTATTATTAACCTCAATAACATTCATTTCCACTCATTTCCAGTCTATTCTGAATACCTCACACATCACAATATTGTTTTTAGGCAAAAAGGTTGCACCGAGGTAGCTGGATGACTACAGTATGCTAAATGACACAAGTGGGTGGCACAAACACATGGCCCATCTAGGAGTGACACTGCAGTGGCAGACAGGATGGCAACTTTCAAAAACTAGGCCCCAAAGAGTACATAGTGCAAAGTAAAAAAATATAGGTGCAAGATGGAATTGTGCTTGGCTTCTCCCACCCACCCTTATGTTGTATAAACAGGACATGCACACTTTAACAAGCCAATCATTTCAGCACCAGGGTCTGCCACATGACTGTGGCTGAAGTGATTGGTTAGTTTGGGCCCCCACAAAACAAGCTGGCAATTAATCTGTCCCTGCTCAAACTGGCTCTACAGAGGCAAGATGTTGTCCTCCTCATCCATTGATTCCTCACCCTCTTCAGTGTTGTGTACATCCTCATCCTCACAGAGTATTAATTTGTCCCCACTGGAATCCACCACCATTGGTCCCTCTGTACTTTCTGGAGGCTGGTCTTCCCGGAAGAATTGATAATTCATTTTGATGAACATCATCTTTTCCACATTTTGTGGAAGCAACCTCCTACGCCTTTCGCTGACAAGGTTCCTGACTGCTCTAAAAACTCATTCGGAGTACACACTGGAGGAGGAGCAACTTAGGTAAAATAGAGCTTGTTTGTACATGAGCCTCCAAATTGCCTTTTTCCTGCCAGTATAGGTAAGGACTGTCTGACATGCCTACTTGGATGCTGTCACCGATGTAATCCTCCACCATTCTGTCAATGGTCACAGCATCATTTACAGTGACAGTAGACATTTCAGTAATTGTTGGCAGGTCCTTCAGTCCAGAATAGATGTCCAAACTTGGTCCTGCCTGGCCTGTATTACTTCCAGCGGGTTGGTTATGATATCTAAGTTGTTTCCTGGCAGCCCCACTTTCAGGAGAAAATAAAGAAGGAGCTGTTGCCATGTCACATTCTACTTCAGCTGACAGTGTTTTCACCAGCAGGTCTTTGCACCTATGCAGGCTTGTGTCTGCTGGAAAGAGATACACCACATAGGCTTTAAACCTAGGATTGAGCACAGTGGCCAAAATGTAGTGGTCTGATTCCAACAGATTAACCACCCTCGACTACTGGGAAAGTGAATGAAGGGCTTTATAAACAAGTCCCACATATTGAGCAGAATTGCTCCATCTTACCTCCTCCTTCACTTTCTCCAGCTGCTTCTGCAAAAGCCTGATGAGGAGAATGACCTAACTCAAGCTGGCAGTGTCTGAACTGACATCACGTGTGGCAAGTTCAAAGGGCTGGAGAAACTTGCACAACATGGAAATCATTCTCCATTACACTTGAGTCAGGTGCATACCCCCTCCTTTGCCTATGTCATAGGTGGATGTATAGGCTTGAGTGGCCTGTTGCTGCTCCTCCATCCTCTGAAGCATATAGAGGGTTGAGTTCCACTGTTACAACCTCTTGCTTCAGGTGATGGCAGGGCAGGTTCAAGAGCATTTGCTGGCACTCCAGTCTTTGGCATGCAGTTGCTGAATGGCGAAAGTGGCCTGAAATTTTTAAGGCTATTCAAAGCTTCTCCTGCACTACCTTGTTGTGTTTCAGAAAATTCTGCACCACCAAATATATTGTGTGAGCAAAACATGGGAATTTGCCCACATGTAATGCCCACACAATATTGATGGCATTGTCAGATATCGCAAATCCCCAGGAGAGTCTAAGTGTGGTAAACCATTGGGTGATGATTTCCCTCAGTTTCTCTAAGAGGTTGTCGGCGGTGTGCCTCTTACTGATACCAGTGATACACAGCGTAGCCTGCCTTGGAACGAGCTGGCATTTCTGATCTTCTGCTACTGGTGATGCTGCTGTTGTTGCTGAGTAAGTTGATACATCTACCCAGCGGACTGTCACAGTCATATAGTCCTTAGTATGCCCTGTTCCGCTTGTCCACATGTCCGTGGTTAAGTGGACATTGGGTACAACCACATTTTTTAGGACACTGAGGACTCTTTTTCTAACATCTCTGTACATACTCAGTATCCCCTGCCTAGTGAAGTGGAATCTAGATGGGATTTGGTAATGGAGACACACTACCTCCATCAATTGTCTAAATCCCACTGCACTAATGGTGGATACCGGATGCATGTCTAACACCAATATAGCTGTCAAGGCCTCAGTTATCTGCTTTGCAACATGATGACTGCTATTGTACTTCATCCTCCTCCCTAAGGACTGTTGGAGGGTCAATTGCTTAGTAAAAGATGTAGTGGTGTTCCAACTTCCTCTCTGGGATGATGAACGACTCCCAGCAGCAACAGCAGCAGTGCAGCAGTAGGTGTAGCAATGCAGGATCCTTCAGAGGAATCCCAGATAGGAGAGTCAGTCATGCCAGTGACATGGCCTGCAAGACTACTTCTGATCCTGTATGAGGAGGAAATTTACGAGGAGGGAGTTGATGGTGTGGTTTGAAGGTGCTTGGCTACAACAGGACAAATGGATGTAGGTGTCCCTGGACTGCTTACGGTCTTAGCCACAGTTTCTGAACTTGACAGTAACTTTTTGTGAATGTGCTACAGGTGATGTATAAGAAAGGATGTTCCTAGGTTGTTTACATTCTCATCCCTACTTATTCCACCTTTACATAAGCTACATATGGCAAGACAGTTGTTGTCCATATTTGGATAGAAATATTTCCAGACCTAAGAGGTGGAATTTTTGGTCTTCTGCCCAGGCATGATGATGGGCTCTTTCATCCCATGGACAACTGTCTCCCCCAGTGACTGATTGACATCACCATCAAAATCCTACTCGTCAACTTCCTCCTAAGCGCCAGCTACTCCAATATTCTTTTCTTGTTGTACTTCAACAGTGACATCTTCAATTTGAAAATCAGCAACTGGACTGTGGGTGCTCCTTCAAGCACTTGCAGAGGGCGTGCAAATGGTGGAAGGAGCCACGTCTTCCAGTCCAGTGTTAGGAAGGTCAGGCATTGCAACCGCCACCACACTTGGACTCTCCTTGGGGATTTGTGATATCTTTTTAGAACGCACAGTTCTTTGCTGTGCTTTTGCCAGCTTAATTCTTTGGAGGGCTTCCATCGTCATGTGAAGCTGAGCCACTAGTCTTGAAAATAGGCCAGGACCTTAGCCATTCCTTGCCACTCCACGTCGAAAATGGCATACTGGCAAGTTTCCGTTTCTTCTCAGATGATTTACTTTTTTTGGGGGGTCATTTTACTGAACTTTGGCATTTTTGGATTTTACATGCCCTCTACTATGACATTGAGCATTGGCCTTGGCAGACAAGGTTGATGGCATTTCATTGTCTATGTCATGACTAGTGGCAGCAGCTTCAGCACTAGGAGGAAGTGGTTCTTGATCTTTCCCTATTTTATCCTCCAAATTTTTGACCTCCATTATCAGTCCTTGACAGACAGCAGCACAGCACCCCTGCACAGCTACGTCGATGACAATGACAGGTGTGGCTAACACGCACACAAAATAAATTGTTTTTTTTTGTTTTGTTTTGCTTTCAGGTAGCAGCCCTTGAAAGGCAGCAGCACAGCACCCCTGCACAGCTTTGCTGATGACAGTGACAGGTGTGTCAATGACAGTGACAGGTGCAGCTAACATGCACACAAAAAAAATATTTTTTTTTTCACACTGGGGGTGGGTGAAGACAAGCACCCCTGAAGGACAGAACACCACATGGACAATATTGACAACAGTAGCCAGCCAGCCCCTATATGGACAACAGTAGCAAGCCCGTATATGGACATCAGTAGCCAGCCTGCTCCTATATTTTGACAACAGTAGCCAGCCAGCCCCTATATGGACAAAAGTAACCAGCCAGCCCCTATATGGACAACAGTAGCCAGCAAGCCCCTATGGTCAGCATCAGCAGCAACAAATCCCACCTAGCAACAAATCCCAGCTCCCTCCCTGTGCACACTCAACAGCCAGAATGAAAAATGGCAGCAATCACAGGACCTTTTATAGAATCCAAAACCCATGAGAATCCGACAGTGGAATGATGACATTTTGCCTCGATTTCAGATCCGTGCAAGGCAGGAAACTCAGAGCCAGCTTGGATCTGGAATCAGATTGGGGGGGCTCATGCCTAATATACTGTATATATATACAGTATATATATATATATATGTATATATATATATATATATATATATATATATATATATACAGAGCCGTAACTAGACTTTTTGGTGCCCTGTGCCAGAATTAGTATTGGCACCCCCTCATTATTCAAAGGGACATAATGCACCCAAAAAGGGCAATGGCTTCATGGGGAAGGGCCAGGGAAGAGATAGGGAGACAAATATATAAATAAAAACACACAAATACCGAGCGCTGTCAGAGAGCTGCTGGTATATAGGGGATATAAGCCCCTAAAAAAGAGTAATACAAATAAATAAAGAAATACCAGCGCTGATGTATATATGAAAAATATATCAATGGACAGTTGATATCCTGGTAAAAAAAAATTTATTAGACAATAATCCTAAAAAAACATCATCTATATGTATAAAAATATGTGCATGATTGATGTAGCCACAAAATATAAAAAATATAAAATAATGAAAAATGAAAAAGTATTCGAACCAATGAATTAGTCCTTAATGGGTACTCCCTCCAGATTATGACAAATCAAATGCTGGATATGATATGATGAAATTATTTGTATCCCTTAGGCAATGTAATTACCGGTTAAGTTCGCAAGTTGTCACAGTCCTTGGCAGCATGCAGCAGCCATAATGATAATTTTGCAGGGCTGTGGTAGTCCACCGGAAAATGTTGATAGTGCCAAAGTAAACAGGGATGAAGATTCCACAGCATACGTGGTACCAGCAAAGAATAGGGGTGTCCCAGGGTCTATAAACTCAATGCGTTTCGCTGGCTCAAAGTACCTCCAGCTTCCTCAGGAGCACAGAATATCCACTTCAAAAGGAGTCTCACACTGGGACTTTCACACCTATACAATAGGAATGGCTTCTAATACCTTTCTACAAGCCTGCTTTGCCCTGGAATAATTTTTAAGTGTGACTAAATCATCAACTGAAAAGACAAGTTAGCTTATTTAGATACTCCTTATTCAAAATATACCTTTTGTACAAGAGTGAAGCAACTGGACATAGAAATAGCCAAATTATATTAGACTGCTCATGAATCCCATTATAACTTCTGGATCACATACAGAGTTGAGAAAACAGAAAAATAAAAACTGCTTAATCTTCTCTCATCAACAAATGCAATTCATGCTCTCTCATCAATGACCCAATGTATTTTTACACCTCCAGCTTTATGCTTTCACTCCACCCACCACGAGCAGCAGTTCCTATTGATCTAGCATAGGCTTCCATTCTTAAATCCCTTGGCATTTTCAAAAAAACTAAGCAGGGCAGTCATGGGAAGTGAGGATGAAAGTCTCTTATCTGCTGTAACCACGTAAGCTCCTTGCCTTCAGGCTCACCAGTTTCATATAGGAGACAAATAGAAGTGGCACCTATCAAGCGGCCCTGTGCTTGGAAGAACAGACCTGTAAACTCTCGCTCTGTGACTGATATCCCCAGAGCCCTCACACCCAATATAAAGAAAACTACAGGCCCTCTGGTATGCCCAATCAGGTCCGTCCTTTGTAATGCCAGATCTATAAGAAACAAGACTGCTACAATTGCTGACCTTATTGAATCTTCAGATCTTGCCTGTATTACAGAGACTTGGCTAGATGAAACTGCAGCTCCTATTTTGGAAGCTGAAGTTCCAACAAATTACTATGTCATTCAGAACTCAAGACTTAACCGCAGGGGAGGGGTAGTGGTAATCTACTTTAAAAACAAACTTAAACTTTGGGGTCCACCCAATGGAAATTACTCACTCATTTGAGTGCATTGCTGCTCGGAGTTCTACAGACTTGGGATTCAGAGTACTTCTCATTTACCGCCCCTTGGATATGGAAAGATATTTCTACAATAATTTGTAGATATTGTTGCTGGACTAGTTCTGGAGCATCAAAGATGGCTGATCCTTGGGGATTTCAATGCATGGGTTGATGATGAGCTCTCTCACCTTGGCCAAGATCTCCTGTGCACAATGAATGCTCTGGGCCTCACACAAGTCATTCCTTCAGCTACTCATATAAGTGGTCACACTCTTGATATTGTCTCCCAGATCGGATTAGAAGTCTCTGACCTATATATAAACCCAGTCACATGGTCAGACCATCACTTAATTCACTTCTCAGTTGCAACCCCTCAAAATAGAACTTTTCCCATGGAGTTGACAAGGTATCGTCCAAGTAGGGGCATGACCCCTCAGGCTATTGCAGCAAACCTGGATCTTTCTATGGTAATGGGAGCCTGTGAAGATCCTTGTTCTCTAGTCCATTACTATAACAGAGATGTGACAGCTGCAATGGATATTATCGCCCTTGTGCGTATACGACCCCGCATACCACACCCTCAAGCCCCTTGGTTTGAAAATAGTGTTAGTAAACTCAAGAAAAGGGGACCTAGACTTGAAAGACGATGGAAGAAGACTAACCTGGTAAAGGATAAGTTAAAACTAATCAAACATATTAGAGAATATCAATCAACAATCACCCGTAAGAAAACAGAGTTCCTTTCAAATGAAATCAAGGCAGCAAATAATAGGCCAGCTCAGCTTTTCCATACAGTGGAGATGCTTTGCAAACCAGCATGCCTGCAGCTTGATGAAACCCCAGTCCAGATACAATGAGTTTGCAAAATTCTTTGCAGATAAAGTATCCTCCATCAGGGCTGAAATCCCCACAGTGCCATCAAAGGGATTGCAAAACTACCAAGCCTGCAAAGGTAAGCCACCTGTCTCCCTGGAACAGCTTTGACATAATGGATGTAAAAGACATTGCCAAAATTATCAGAATGTTGTGACCCACCACCTGTGATCTGGACCCAGCCTCAACTAAGTTTCTCTTAGGGTGTATGGACATGATTGGCCCTGTAATTGCAAAAATAGTTCAATGCTCTTTGCAAACAGGCATTTTTCCAGAACCACTAAAGGAAGCAATTGTTAGACCACTTCTTAAAACACCTAATTTAGACCCCAACTGCATGACCACATATAGACCAGTATCAAACCTTCCTTTTCTAGGAAAGGTCATTGAGAAAGTTTTGGCAATGCAACTGGAAACCTGCCTGTCTACCCATGATATTTATGATCCATTCCAGTCAGGATTCAGGAGATGACATAGCACTGAATCAGCTCTGGTATGTATGCTTAATGATCTTCTGATGGCAAGAGACAGAGGTTATTGTTCAATCTTAATCCTTCTGGATCATTTTGCAGCATTTGATACTGTGGACCATGGGATTCTAATTGAGCACCTGAAAAATTTCTGTGGACTGGATGGCACAGTCCTTAGCTGGTTCAAATAATTTCTGACCGGCAGGTCACAGAGAGTTTCTTCTGGAGTAAACTCTTCACCACCAGTGCCACTTCCATGTGGTGTCCCACAGGGTTCTATACTATTTCCCATGCTTTAGCAGTATACATGCTACCATTGGGTGAAATAATCAGACGTCATGGCATGGTGTACCACTGCTATGCAGATGATACACAACTAAAATCTGTCCTTTGCTCCAGGTACAAAGGACCCCATAACAACCCTAAATGGCTGCCTAGCTGAGCTTCTGGAGTGGATGAGTGCAAGTTGGCTGTGACTGAACTCTGATAAAACAGAGGTCCTTATGATAGGTCACAAGTCAGGGCTACAGCATAGCCAACCAACAGGACTTACGCTTGGGGGATCAGAATTACAAAACACTGAACATGTGTGGAATCTTGGTGTTGTCCTGGATAGTGGCTCGACACTTAAACATCAGGTATCAGCCACAATCAAATCCTCATTCTTTCATCTGAGGAACATTGCCAGATTCAAGCACTTAATTCCCAAAGTCATACATGCATTGATATAATCACGCCTAGACTACTGCAATGCCCTCTACCTTGGACTCCCAGCAAAAGAATTGCACCACTTGCAGATGGTACAAAACGCAGCTGCCAGGGTATTAGCTAACCAGCCCCATTCCAGCCACATAACACCCACTTTCTACTCCCTTCACTGACTGCCTGTCAGATGGCGAATTGTTTTCAAGATTGGATTACTAACTTAAAAAGCCCTACATGACCATGGCCCAAGGTACCTAAAGCAGCTTCTGATTCCATACTGTCCAACACAAGTGCTGCAATCCATTGACAAAGGGCTATTAACAGTACCTAGAATCTCCCTGAATTCATCTGGGGCTTTAGCTTTCAGTTTTGGGACTCCAACCTTATGGAACTCACTTCTCCGCACAGTTCGAGAGGCCTCCACTCTAGAATCCTTCAAAAATAGACTCAAGACTTTCCTCTTCACCCAAGCATTTCACTAATGTCCCTTGTTTAAGTTTATTTTATGTTTTGTACTGTAAAGGCAAATGTAAAGCACTTTGAGTCCTTTAGGAGAAAAGTGCTATCTAAATAAATTTATTATTATTATTATAATAAAGTGCAAAGTGTAGTGCAAAAAATACTGTGCAACAAACACATACAATAATATTTAGAAATGTACACATGCACTATTTATGCAACAATGGATAAAAACAATTCATAAGGATTAATATATATAAAATTATCAGTTATTAGCAGCCACTGAATAAATATTTTAAAATTATATGAATAAAAATTCAATGTTTATCTTAGTAAAAATTTAAATAGTTCATGGGGCAAGGAATGCAGCTTCCCAATACATTTCATCCACCTGGGACTTCATCATGGGGTATTGCTGCTGTGGGGTATCTCCATATTTATACCCCAGTGGATAGGGACTGATTGGAGTGAGTTAGACCCAATTGTGACCTAAATTCTGGAAAGTATCCCCAGAATGGCTTGTTTCACTTATGCTCATAGGGCCTGATTCAGAGCCGCTCGTAAGTGGCCGCTCGCTTGCTCCGAGTGATGTTCGCACATCTGCGCATGTGTATGGGTCATAATGCGTATGCGCCAACCAGTCATTATGGTCAGAAATCGTGCGCTCAAAAAACAGCGAGTGCCTACTAATTTGATTGACAGAATGAGGCGTTTGTGGGTTGTAACAGGGGAAGGTGCTTGAAAATGGGGAGTGGAGATCCGAACGCAGGCGTGCCAAATGGTCAAAACAGGCATTTAATGGGTGTGCATAATTAACAAAGCAGGGTCATCGACCACGTCACTTGGTTGTTTTTTAGCCTGAACTGGTCGCAGTGATTGTGGTAGGAAAATCCTACCACTAGAATTGCGAGCAGTTCAGACACCTTTTGATGTACTCGATTAATCTAATAAATAGCGGAGATGACGTATGATGCGAGCGGCCAAGGGGCGTCTTTAAAAAATAGCGAGCGCATGTTTTGGACGCTCGCTCAGACATAGAGGCATCAGCAGACCGCAAAGAGTGAGCGCTCAATTTAAATATACGGCCCCATTTTCAGAACGAGCGTCCGCAAATAGCGTCCGGCTCCGAATGAGGTCCATAGTTCATAGTTAATATTATAAGCATTTTTAAATTGCAGACTCTCAAGAGTTGTGGGAACCCACTTCCAGGTTCTGATGGCACGTCTGTCTAACTTATGCAGTGGTCCTGTGTGCCCGGACTTGGGTGTTACTCTGGACTTCCAATGGTGTTCACTGCGACTGCACTAGTCGGTGGCCATCTTTATTTCTCCTTCTGATCTCCTTCCTCCCAGTGGTTTTAAGTGTTCCTACTGGACATCCGGCAGTGCTCATTGCACCTGCACTACTCAGCAGCTATCTTTGTTTCTCATTCTAATCTCGGTCATCCTGATCACCATCTTTACTTATCCATTGGGTGTGACGGCAATGGAAACCACCTTCGCCCCCAGTTTTGCTAATCTTTTTATGGGATGTTGGGAGAGGAATTATGAATACAAGAATAATCCATTTGGTAAGGACATAATACTATATAAGAGATACATTGATGATATCCAAATAATATGGGTAGGATCCGAAGAGACTTTTAAAATGTTTTTAAAACATATCGCCAACAATAATATGAATCTTAAATTCACATCCCACTTCAGTTCAACATAAGTGGCGTTTTTAGATCTTCTATTACGGGGAGAAGAGGACCACATTTTAACCAAGAATTTTATCAAGGGAGTGGACATGAACCACTATCTTCATTACAAAAGTGGCCATCTAAAGAAGTGGAAAGAGAATATTCCTTACTTTCAATTCCATAGAATTAAACAGAATTGCACTATAGAGGAAACATGTGAGGAATAAATGTAATTGTTTATGGAAAGCTTCTTGGATTTAGACTATACTGTGAAGCTTGTCTTAGAAGCAGCCATTAAAACAAGAAACCTAGACATGATTGATCTACATAAATACAGCACAAAAGAAAATCAAAGTAAAGATATGGTCCCTCTGACCACCAACTACAATGCTCTTGAGAATAGAATTAAGACATCTTTCCACAAGCACTGGTATATTCTCATGATGGATCCCCCATATTAAAAGAGACACTTCATCCCAAACCAGCTATATTCTTTAGAAAATCAAGGAGTGACATCCTACCAAGATGCTTGGACTGCTATAAGTGCGGGAGATGCAATTTCTGCCAATACATACATTCACAAATAAAGATTTTTAAGAATTTTAACAACTCCAGAGAATTCAAAATTAAACAATACATGAATTGCAATTCAGTATCGATTATATATTTATTATAATGCAAATGTATTAAATATGTAGGAAAGACAAAGAGACCCCTGAAATTAAGGATGCAAGAGCACATCTGGAACATATAGAATAAAGTAGAGGGACATGCCATCTCAAGGCACTACAATACTGACCCAGAGAGATTGTCCTGGGCCTTCCAATGAATGAATTTGGATGAAAACTTCAAAGAGGGGTGGTAATTTGTCTGGGATGCCTAAACTAGTGGTTATATTTTTAATCTGAACAAAAACAATAGTAAGAAAAATAAACATAATTTTTCCCAAATTATGACCCTGGAAACTATTGGGATCTCATACAATTAAGATACAGTGAATTTAAAATTAATTGGATTTGAAAAATTTGAAAGTGAAACTACAATCTTGCTATCTATGCAATTTATCTAGGACACATTTTATGGTATTTCACTGGGGTTTTATTAGTTTTCTGTTTAGACCTTCATTTATAAATAAACCATCTACTGTAAACTATGCAAATAACCTTCAACTTATTACACAGAAGAATGTTGTTTTTTTCTTATTTTTAAAGGTGTGTATAGAACTTAAGGTGAGGAAAACCATGTACTGTACTTTTTCTGTGTGCAACGCGTGAGGCTCGAGAAAGACATTAAAAACATGACTTGAATAACAATCTGAGATAACTTGAAATACTAACACGGACACCAGAGATGGAGTTAATTGTCAGATTTAATTTAATAAAACAAAGGAATTGCCTAATGAAATTGGGTGGCTAAGCAAAGTATTGCCAAGTATCTATATTACATAACACTTAAGGCAGTTGTAAGCCCCTAATGCAACTTGAGATGCACAAACCCCATCCTTTCTTATTGCCATAGTATTACTGGGCTCAAACACTGGGAGGAAGACTGGGTCCCCCCTTTTCAGAAAAGAAAATTCACCTTGCAAAAGGGAGGTGTCCTGCAGTTACTATATGCTCTCAATATAGTCTGCCAAAAAGCAATGCTTACCCGCTCAGCTGAAAAGTAAAAATTACTTGAAACATAAACACTTCATAAACACAAAACAAATTCATTGCAACAAAAAAACAGAGGAGGGAGGTCTGCAAACAAATAGGAAACAAGAAGCATAACTTGCCTCTATATTAAAGAGCTAAGATCCTCCCCTAGCTATTGGTGGACAGATGTCCTAGATTCTGTAAAGTAATAATTTGGAGAGTGATAAATTAACAACCAATCAGCACCTAACTGTCTTTTTCAAGCACAGTATGTAACATAACAGTTAGGAGCTGAGTGGCCGGTAGTTTACCACTATCCAATTTTTCACTTTCCAAAGTTTAGTACATCTGCCCCTGGATGATTAAAACAAACCTAAATGTCAATCACAGGAGACTTAGGCCCTCATTCAGACCCACTCGCAAGCGGGCGCACGTACGTTAGGCGTACGTACAAAATTATTTAAATTCAATGGCTCGCTCGTATTTTCGTTCGCATCTAAAATTCCTCCCTAAACTCAGACGACCCCTCCTCTAACTAACGAGCGTGCGAAATAGCGAGCGTACATCCCCGAAATGGTTGAAGGGAACGCACGCACAAGTATAAACCGGAAGTGGCCTTGTCAGATGTCGATTACCTGCTCCTTTATTCTGCCTACCTCCATCAATCGTATCATGCCAATCAATGTATCAATTAGCTTAATTGTTTGTTTTTTTTCAACACAATGCAAGAAACTTTACTCTTGTCCGTGTTTGTGTTTACCCGCAGAATACGTATGGATGAAACATTCGCTTTTATTGTTCCAAAAACATGTGAACCACAATTAAACAATTGTTCTATTGCTGTGGATCCCCGCATATTTCCCGGGGTTCATTTCTTTATTTAAATTTGCTTACGCATGTCACTGCATCAAGCCTATCATAACTCTCAAGAGATTTGTGGCCCTGTCGAACACATGACTCATACACTAACCAATAAAATTGCTCCTGTTAATTTCCAAAATACATTAGCCAATCAGAAATTTTTTGCACACTTTATCAAAAATGATTTGTATGAAAAACACCATTGCCATCATGAGAGCCTCCGCATTCACCAGGCGCGAGCTGCTGGTGCTTACGGAGGTGATGGATCGCCGTATCACCAGCCAGCCTCCACCCATCACCAACCGGCAGAAGTGCTCCGCGTATGCGGAGGCACGGTCCCGCCTGCGGTCCTTCGGTTCATGCTGCAACATCGGGCAGCTGGAGCGCAGGTGGTCAGACCTGCAACGGCGAACGCCCCGCTTGCTGGCATGCTTTCGCATGCAGATACAGGAAAGTAAGTGTTATGTATTGTGGTTTTCATGTTTGTGTTTGTGGGGCAAACTGCGTGTGCATGTTTTCCTGTCTGTCCTATTTATTATTTGTCTTCATATCTGCGTGTGCATGTTTTCCTGTTTGTCCTATTTATTATTTGTCCTCATATCTGCGTGTGCATGTTTTCCTGTCTGTCCTATTTATTATTTGTCCTCATATCTGCGTGTGCATGTTTTCCTGTCTGTCCTATTTATTATTTGTCCTCATCTCTGCGTGTGCATGTTTTCCTGTCTGTCCTATTTATTATTTGTCCTCATATCTGCATGGCCATGTTTTCCCTCTATTTCTGTTTTTTTCATTCTACTCCTATTTGCATGTTTTTTGTTGGTGGGTTTTTTTTTTTGGGCCCCGGATTTGGCCAGAAACTAACCTCAATTTGTTTGACATATTTTAGGTGGACAGCCAAGACTACGCCGTCACCGTCCGGCCAGACGGCGTTCCCGCCCACTATCCCCAACCCCCAGCCAACACTCCACCCCAAATATTTCCCCTATACCCCACTCCTCCCCAGCCTTCCAAGACCCTCTCCCGGAACTGTCGGGCCTCCTTCCCCTCCGTCCCACTTCCCCCTCTCCTCCACCCACCCCTCTTCCAATTACCCCCTCCCCGGAGTCCGTCATTACCCCTCCCCGTTCTTTGGGGAATGAAGGCTCCTCCGAGGAAGAACATGGAGGGACTTCCGGAGCTCCCGTTTTGGCTCCCGGTATGTTTTTCTTTCTCATTTTTTTTAAGCACAAACTGTTTGTATGTAATCATGTGTCGTGCCTTTATTCGTGCTTTTTTGGTTTACTTTTGGTGATTTAGCAGTTTGCCTTTACCTCTTCCTGCTGATTTCAACATACACATATCACACCTGTGGGAATTTGTACATAGGCCTTGTATTTTTGGCAGCACCCCCTTTTTGTTTTGGTTTCTTTTTTTTAGGTTTAGGAGTGATTTCGTTGTGTTTTTGTTTTTTTAATGTGGATTCCCTATTGTTTTATTAATCCACACACTTTTCGCACCCACAGAGGAACAGAGGCGTCGGCAAGAGGTGGACGAATGTGTTGCCCAGATGCGCCAACATGTCATTGGCGTTCTTGTGGGCCTTGACCGGCTGTCTGGCATCCTTCGCCAGTAGTTTTTTTTGTTTATTTTCGTTTTCTAAATAAATTTTTTAGTTCTAATATACGTTCTGGCTCATTCTTTTTTTCCAAAACAAAAAGAGTTTTCCCTGACATAAGTAGACTGTTCCTGCAAGGATTTCCCTTTTTTAAAAGTAAGATTGTGTTTTGTATTTGTATGTTAATCAGCCACAAGAAACACATTACAGTAACAATGTCATTTCCCTTTTTGGGTGTAGTGTCAATTAGATATTTCTACATTTTACAGGTTCCTAGTTGGTGTGCAAGCTGCTTAGGCCAATCTTCCAAATCCAAAGGTTTGGACAGGCTTCCTTTTGGTGTGGGTTGGGAACCTGAAAACATATTTCAGTTTACATCAACTGGTGTCAGTACTGGATTACCCCTTAGTCAAATGTAAGGTGTGTTAACCTGGTTACACTTGCTGTTAACGTCCAAAAAAAGGAAGACCATTTCACTCTCCAAACATTTATTCACAACATAAATGAGAAATCAAAGTGGTCACTCCCAAAAAAAAAAAACAGTGATAATCTCAAATACAACACATACAAATAAAATATTTAAATAAAAAAAACAATCAAGAACTGGTTGACGAAGGACCATGCCAACATGATTCCACAAACATGGCGTTACGATATGGGTTCCAGAATATATGCCCAAAATCACCAGATCCAGGTTTGGTAAGGGTAGCAGGAAGTAGTGAGCGTTGGAGTGCCAAAGATTATGTGAACAAACAGAAGATGGTGAAAAAAATAAAAATAAATTAGATGTTCGCAAACAAACACAAACACATTAGGTATAAACACTGTAGTTTTGGTAAAACTTACCTAAAAAATCTGGCCACCACATCATCGCGTATGGCCCCCCCACATACTGACCTCCGACCAACCTCGGGGGGGCCATCCTCAGGTAAGGCATCCTCTGGCTGCATTGGGACACCACTCCTTATGGCGATGTTGTGAAATATCCCACACAGGACCACAATTTTCGACACCATATCCGGCAAACACATGAGCTCACCACCAGAGCGGTGGAGGCATCTGAATCGGCCTTTTAAAAGGCCGATACAGCGCTCCACCACTTGCCTGGTGGCTGTAAGTGCGGAATTATACTCACTTTGTGGGCCTGGTGTGGGAGCCAAATAAGGAGTGAGCAGCCAGGACATGCAAGGGTATCCACTGTCTCCTGTGAAAAATAAGAGACAACATCAGGAACACTGTGTATCAAGCTTAACATTGTTATGTACTAAAGGTCTCCACTTACCCAGAAGCCACGCATCACCAGCTTGTAGGTTGGTTAATTTCTGCCATATCCCTGATTGCCGGATGACGAAGGAGTCATGTGCACTTCCTGGTAATTTAGCATTCAGGGACAGGATCTGGAGGGAGGCATCACATACCACCATTACATTCAGGGAGTGATAGTGTTTCCTGTTTCTAAATATTGCCTCCAGCTGTGCTGGAGGCTGAAGTGGTATGTGAGTACCATCCACAACCCCTATGATGTGTGGGAAGCCAGCTATTTGGTAAAAATTGGCCTTGGCCACACTAAGGGCACCCATATCCAAAGGCATTTTAATAAAATGATGGAGGTGCATGAAAAGTGCCTCCATCACTGCCCTCAGGATCCGGGAAAAGGAGGATTGGGAGATGCCCGCCACTATTCCCACCGTTGTTTGAAACGATCCTGAGGCACAGAAATGTAACACCGCCATAAATTGCGTCAGTGGTGGTATTGCTTTTGGACTGTCAATTTGCCGCTCAAGATCACTTTCTATTAATGAGAGAGTGTCTATGATGATTTTGGGAGGTAGACGGTAGTGTCTTAAAACCTCATCATCGGGCATTCCAAAAAGGGTGACACATGTTCGAAATATCTGGGGCCTTGCATGCCTACGATGCCTATGCCTGGGACGAGATTGAGGTTGGTCGGCTTCCGGGAGCAGGGCCAGAACAATTCGACCCAGATCTACCTGAAATTCAAAGTTTACAATGTAAGGCTTTTGAGCCACCCCAAAAGTAACATAAAACAACTTAGCTTTATGATACCATCCATAGCTGCTTACATGCCGGGGTATTGTCATGATACGTCAAAACTGTAAACAAGCCAAAAATTATACATCAACAATTTACAGGGTGAATTTATGTTTGTCAAATTGGTGCAAGCCAAAACATAAAATAGGCGAAACACACATTTGGGCATCGATCAAAACGACATTGCACACCGTACGTCAAATAGGGGTCAAATGTAAGCCAAAAATGGAAAAGGGAAAACAAAAACTGGTTTACATGATGAATAAGCATCCCAAAATGCGCAAATTAGTTCGCAAATGCAAGTCACTAGACCAACAGTGAAAAATGCGCTAATTAGTTCGCAAATGCAAGAAAAATAATGGACTTACCAAGAGCTAATATAAAAGATTTCCCTCAAAAAGGTCTTTGGGTCCGCAAGCCAAAAAAATCTAAAAGAGATGAAATTAGTGTTAAGCTGAAAATATTAAATTAAAAACAAGAAGTAGACACCAATTGGCCACAAGTTAGACTTCACCAAACTTACCAAATCAGGAAACGAGGCCCAAAAAAAACAACAAAAATGCGAACGGATAAAAAAATAAACTGTAGCAAACCCAAAAAATGCCAAAATCCGCCAAATCCTCCAACCGTAAACCACAAACTCCAACCAACTTAACCGCCAATAATCCAACAACGCAACCTCGAATCCACACACACCAAGCCATAAATAGTGTTTATTTTCCCGCACAAATTAAGGATGAATCATAGGGACGCACAATCAATGATGCGGCCGCAAACTAAGGACGCATGTATAAATACGTCACGAAATCACATAGAATTTCTGGATGATTTCATGCTGGAAGCAGAGACATGGCTTCAAACCAGGGAAACAATGGGCAAAATTCCGGCGGTAAGGCCTTCATGCATTTTGTCTCAATGATTATTTTCAAACATAATATTGTGCAAGTTGTGAAGTGGCTAAATCAGCATATTTACCCAAATAGGTGAGGACGATGACATGGAAGAGACTGCTGGCCCCAGTCAACCCGCCAAAGCTGCCAAAAAAAAAAGGCAGCCACAATTCACAAGAAATGAGATGGAGGTTTTGATCCAGAAGTGTGTGGACATCCTGCCCCAGGCAGACAGGAATATGAGCCAAAGCCAGAAGTGGAGAATGTGGGAGGAGGTCGCCGTTGCTGTCAATAGGGTGGGTGATTATGTCCGTCTAGCCCGGGATGTAAAAAGGCGGTAAGTAAACACTTTCCCACTCTATAAACAAGCCCCATTTTAAACTAAAGGATAATGGTTCCAATTTCATTCCACAGATGGGGCGACTTCAAATATCGTCTCAAGCAAAAACTTGCCGACAGGGCTAGGCATGCAAGGGGGACAGGTGGGGGTCCCACCCCTGTGTCATTGGAGTTGACAGACTTAGAAGAGCTGGCACAGGGGTGTGTGCAGCCTGTGGAGGTGTTTGGCATGTCCAACATGGATACGGACACGCCAGACTTTGCGGCTCCTCATGTTGGCCCAGGTAAGTCTTGTGATGTCACCAACTGTGAAATGCTATTGTGCCAATATGTAGATTCTAATGTGACTCTTTTCTCATTTTTCCAACAGAGACACAGGCGGATGAGTCTGCTCCAGAGGGGAGCCTTGGCCGCAGAATTTCTGCTGGCTCTGCAGGGGAGGAACCAGTACATCCGGCTGAGGACCCTGCAGAAGCCAGTCCAGGGCGTGCCCCCTCGCAGGCAGTGGGCCTCCTCACAGAACTCAATTTCAAATCGGATTTCCATACGGAGATTCTGCAGAGGATGGACGCCAGTCTGATACGGGTGGCTGAGGCCCTGGAGCAAAATGCTGCGGCCAACGTGACCATTGGTCAGGCCCTGGCGGAAAATACCAGGGCCAACATCCGCATCGCCGATGCCCTGGAGCAGCTCGTTCGCCAGCACATGGTGGAGCCGACCTCCCTTCCTGCCGGAACATCAGGATCCTCCACCTCTGGCACAACATCAGCCAATCCTCCAAATGTGCCTAGCCCTGTGCCTAGTCCAGAGGCCACAACATCTGCCTCTGGACAGGCCAGCCCGATGGCATCCCGGACCCGGTCTGGCGCCCACCCTCCCCCATCCAAACGGGCGAAAAAACGGTGACAGCAATGGCGACTTTTCCCACACTCCTTCTGTGCTTGGCTCATATTCCTTTCTGGTCAAAACTTCCCTCTCCTTTCTTGTGAAATGTTTTTAATTTATTTTTGTACGTTTATGTTAGCAGTTATTGATTATTTATTTTTGTGAAAAAGTATCTTTGCCAGAAAAAAAGGCAACAAAATATTATGCCAATTGGTTTGTGTTTAAACAATAAATTTATGATAAAAATCTGACATTGTATTGTGACATTATTGTACAAATGGGTTACATTTAATCCTGGCCCTAAAGGCAAAAACTGACCAAAAAAACAATTTCGTTTATTTTAAAAAAAGGCCTCTTGAAGGAACGTTTAAAAATTCACCTAACGATGCAAATTCCACAGTAAAAAAAAAAAGGGGAGCTAATTAAAACATGATGACATTATTGTCACAATAGGCCATAAACAACAAATTGAGGCCAAAATAAAAACCAAAAAATGTACGCAAATTGATTGTGTAATCCTGACATTAGCAGGTATGATTTCCACCTGCGTACGCTTTTGTGCTATCCCAATAAACTGCTTTCCAAACACATACCAAGCCGGTTTTCAATACAACACTAATTGCTTTTGTGACCACCCGCGATTAATCGCTGCAACATCGTGGAGTCCCGGGACGGAGGAGAAGGCCATCGCCAATGTGGTCGAGTAATCCAGACCCTAAGCTGTGCGAGCATTTTGAAGGGAAAGAGGATGTTCCAGTGACGTATGAGACGGTCCGAACACATTTGACGTTCGCATCTGCTAATGTATGTACGCCCCAAAAACGCCTCGCCACGCCTGTGTTTTTCCATCTCCACCCCCGTGAACACCCAAAAATGCCCTGTTCTGTCAATCACATTTGACATGTCACTTCCTGTACGCTATTTTAGGAACGAGAGAAAAAAAGCTTGCAATCTGCCGTATGCACATGCGCAGTGTAACACCGACGCATGCGCGGTTAGTCAACATCGGAACGCAACGAGCGTACTGTTGTTAACGTGTGGCTCTGAATGAGGGCCTTAATTTTGACATAACATCTGGTCATCTTAAACACACACATTCTGCAGCACATATCCTAACCCACTGCTCCATGCTCCTCACTATCTACCACATCTGTCTCGTCTCTTTCTGTCTGCTCCCCCCCTTTAGAATGTAAGCTCTCACGAGCAGGTCCCTCATCCCTCATGTGCTTCTCCTCCCCCTACTTATACTATAATTTACTCCTAACTCCCCACAATGGCAACTAACACTTGGTTGCTAAGTCCCTGCTGCTTGTGTTATGTAGCTATGTCTATAAACCATGTCCTTCTCCTGCATTGTTTTGTACTGCTAATAGCTGTTTTTCTTGTGTGCTCATTTAGGTACTGTGCAGAACCTTTGTGGACGCATATAAATAAAGGATAATAATAATAACAATAATAATAATAATAATAATAACTACAGTATATAACCCATAACCTGTAACTGTCATTACATCTACTCCCCATATTTGTTTTTAGTTTCTTAGTTTATTGGGGGCTCCCGAGCTCCCCAGGCATCCCCAGCCTGAACTGCCTAGCAGCCAGGGTTGATGCTGCGGCTGGGGGCCCGGTGAGAAGGCTCCCCTGGCTGAGGCATCAGCCCCCCATTAGAAATAGTCCGGTGCTGGTTCTGGAAATTATGGGGGAACCCTACTCATTAGTTCCATTGTATTTCCAGAAACAGGACCGGATCGGTGCCCAGTGCTGGTTTGCGCAATTTGCATGGGACCGCTACTTCATTTGTCCCCCATGTTTTGGGAACCAGGGATGGTTCTGACTAGCCCAAAGCTGGTTGTGCTTAAATACAGGGGACCCTTATGTTGTTTGCCCCCTGTATTTAAGCACAACCAAGATTGGCCGCCTGTGTTTAAAAAAAAAAATGTTAAAAAAAATGGCGTGGCCCCAACGTACAAAAAAAAAACCAGCACCGGGCTTTGGAGCCCGAGGAATGGTTGTGCTAAATACAGGGGACAAACGATGTAGGGGGTCCCCCGTATAAAGCACAACCAGCACCAGGCTTTTCAGAACCAGTCCTGGTTGCCAAAATATGGGGGACAAATGATGTAGGGGTCAACCGTGTTTAGCGGAACCAGCAGAGGGATCTGAGTCAGTCCTCGTACTGGAAATACAGGGATAAAAAATGCATAGGGCCTCCTATAATTCCAAGAACCAGCACTGGACTCCATCTAGTGTGGCGGTGATTCCACACCTCAACCCTGACTGGTAGTCAGCAAAGGCCGGGGACCCCTGAGGAGTTGGGGACCCCCCAATAAAGGGGTCCCCCTCCTCAGGGCACCCAAGGCTGATAGCCCTGGGCTATCCCCAGCACCCCTGGGTGGTGGTACCAGGTTGATTATGTAAAGTCTGGTGCATATGAAAATATAAATATTGTCTTTTGCTGTGGAACTACAATTCCCAGCAAGCCTCCCCCAAATGCTGGTACTTGGAGAAAAACAAATATCAGCATACAGGGTGTTACAGGCTTGCTGGTACTTTTAGTTCCACAGCAAAAGCAATACTAAAATAAACACACAACACACCGTAGAAAAGTACAATTTTATTAAAATATACATGCACACACACATGTAGTCACACATGCACGCACTATCTCACATACTCACCTAGTATCCCTGAAGCCATTCTGTCCTCTTCTCCAGTAGATAATGCAAGGGTGTACCTGTAATACAAAATTCCATTCTCACCTCCTCCTATGCATGGCTCTGTCCTCTTCATGCAATCCTGGGTCTTGGCAAAATAAAAATATGCAGACCCATGAACTTTAGTAAGGACACTACTACCCGAATGACTGCACCGCCTGGGATTTCAGTCCAGAAATCCTGGTGCAGAGCACTCCTTGGCTGAGAACCTAGCGTGCCATTTTTGAAATTCAAAGATGGCCACCACGAGCCAATCATGGCTAATCACGTCATTACCCTGCCACCTTGGCTGGCTTAAATACAGCCAGCATGAGTTGTCATGCACTCAGATGGCAGCGGGGAGGCAGCTAAGAAGACCTACCTAAGACGGAAGATGCCGCGGAAGCCCTGGATGGGCGGCGGCTGCTCAAAAGAGCTTAATTGCAGCCGCGCTCCAGGTGAAGATGCCGTGGAAGTCCTGGGGGAGTGGCAGCCATGTAAAAGAGCTTAAGGCCCCCCCCAGGTGAAGGTCCTGCTAAATAAAATATTTTAATAAAACGGTGTCTGTTTTATTTTAACATTTCTTATGCAGGGGTACTATAGATACCAGCAGGCATTTAGTGCCCTGCCTGCTAGTACTTGTGGTTCTCCAAGTGCCAGTATGCGGGGGATGCCTGATGGGATCTGTAATACTACTGCAAAAGACAATATATATTCATATGCACCACACAACACAAATCAACCCAGCACCCACCACCCAGGGGTGCTCAGGACAGCCCCGGCTATCAGCCTGGGGTGCCCTGGAGAGTGTTGAACCCTTTAATGGGGGGGTCCCCAACTCCCCAGGGATCCCTGGCCTGGGTTGACTAGCAGTCAGGGGTGATGTTTGACTGGGGGGCCTGGTGAAAGGGCTCCCCTGGCTGTGGCATCACCCCCTTGCTAGAAAGGTTCCAGTGCTGGTTCCGGGAAATCTGGGGGGACCATTTGCATTTTTTACCATTGTATTCTCAGAACCAGGAACAGCTCAGAGCCCTGTGCTGGTTGCTCTAAATACGGGTGACCTCTAGGTAATTGGTCCCCCATATTCTGGCAACCAGGACAGGTTCTGAAAAGCCTGGTGCCAGTTGTTTTTAATAGGGGAGTCCCCTATGTTGTTTGTCCCCTGTATTTAGCACAACCAGTACTGGGGCTACAAAGCCTGGTGCTGGTTGTTTTCTGGGGGGGCGGGGCCATGCTTTTTGTTTTACATAGATGCGTAGATCTCACTGCTGCATCTGCGACTTATTGATTTGATTTTCTCAGGTGCATACGCACTACCAGTGGGTGACCAGTGCCCTCTGTCACCCACTGATGCCCCCTTTGCACTGCACCTCTGCCACAGCTCTGCACCACCGCTGCTGCCGCTACCCCACACACCTACAGCCGTCTCACACTCTGCACCTCCCAAACCAACCTCCTGTGTGCTGTCCCCTCTTCCACATGCATTATCGTACCATTTTTTTGCCCTTCTACCCTGCAGGTGGCCCGGTTTGCTCATCCAAACCCTGATAGTTAATACATTTTAAAAAGCTATGAAATTCCATAGACAAATAAAAACCTTATGGTTTCACATGTCCCATTAAGGCTGCTTAGAAAATTCACAAAACCTATTGATTTTCTGCCACTCAAACTTCAAAAAGCAATGAAATTATGATCATCAAGGCTGATGCCTTAATGGACCTGTTGCTTGCGCAATACAGATATGGTATGCCATCACACCCTGCGGTTAACTGCAGATTCAGCACTCTCACAGAATGAGACTGTTGTCACTCACAAAATGGTGGAGCTGCTAATTCACAGAATTGTGTACTCATTGGAATACACACATGCAGTCTATGCAAATGAGGTCAAAGCAGAAAATAGAGCTGTCCAGATGGGATAAATGTGGTGTGGATGGGGGGAGGAGACACAGCAGTGTGGATAAGTGAGACACAAAGGCATGTAGAGGAGGGAAGGTTAAGCAGAACAGAGGGGGGTAGCCACATTACTGCAGATGGGTGGAAAACAGTGGTGTGGATGGGGGGAAACAGAGTGGCATGGTTTGGGAGGTCAGCGATGTGGATGGGGAAGGGAGTGGTATGGACATGGGAAGACAGTGCAGTGCAGATGGGTAAAGACAGATTGGTGCAGATAAGGGAATACAGACTAGCACAAATAGGAGAACACACAACAGTAGGGATTGGGGAATATAGTTTAGTGTGGATGGGTAGGAAGACAGAATAGTGCGGGTGGGGGGAGGAGACAGAGTTGTACAGTTGGGGGGGACAGAGTGGTGCAGATGGAGGAAGAAAGAGTGCCACAGAGGAAAGGAAAACAGCAGTGTTGCTTAGGGGAAGGCAGTGGTGCAGAAGGAAACAGAGTGGCATGGATGTAGGGCAGTGCAGAAGGAGAAAGACAGATTGGTGTGGATGATAGAACACAGACTACCATAGTTCGGAGACCACACAGCAGTAGAGATTGGGGAAGACAGACTGGTGTGGATGGGTAGGAAGACAGAGTAGTGCAGGTGGGGGGAGGAGACAGAGTTGTACAGTTGGGGGGGATAGAGTGGTGCAGATGGAGGAAGAAAGAGTGCCACAGAGGAAAGGAAAACAGCAGTGTTGCTTAGGGGAAGGCAGTGGTGCAGAAGGAAACAGAGTGGCATGGATGTAGGGCAGTGCAGATGGAGAAAGACAGATTGGTGTGGATGATAGAACACAGACTACCATAGTTCGGAGACCACACAGCAGTAGAGATTGGGGAAGACAGAGTGGTGTGGATGGGGAGGAAAACAGAGTGGTGTGGGGAGCGGTGGGAGACAGAGTTGCACGGTTGGGGGACGAGAGTAGTGCAGATGGAGGAAGAAAGAGTGCCACTGATGAGAGAAAGACAGCAACGTGGCTGTGCAGAAGGCATGGATGCAGGGCGGTGTGGCTGGTGAAAAACATTGGTGCAGATGAGGGAACACAGACTATCACAGTTGGGAGACCACACAGCAGTAGGGATTGGGGAATATATAGCAGCTTGGAGGCATATAGGGGAAGAAAGTGTACAAGCATAGACAGAGTATGATATTTTTAGAAATAAGGGAGCTGAACATGTATTCTAAATGAGATAAATGTATGCAGTGAGAAGGATGTTGGAAATCAGTGAGATTGTTTTGATGATTTAATGGGAAGATTGTGGGAACTGAGTGGGATGTGGAAGCAACATAACTGCTCAAACCTCAGTTGCATAGACTGCATGTGTGTATTTCAATGAGCACACAATTCTGTAAATTAGCAGCTCCACCATTTTGTGAGTCACAGCAATCTCATTCTGTGAGAGTGCTGAATCTGCAGTTAACCACAGGATGTGATGGCATACCATATCTGTATTGTGCAAGGAACATGTCCATTAAGGCATCAGCCTTAATGATCGTAATTTCATTGCTTTTTGAAGTTTGAGTGGTAGAAAATCAATAGATTTTGTGAATTTTCAGATCATGTCTTAATGGGACATGTGAAACCATAAGGTTTTTTGTCTATGGAATATATATATATATATATATATATATATTTCTGCCATTTAAACTAAAAAAAAGCAATAAAATTCAGAACATGGATGTGTTCATTGTGCAATACAGATATGGTATGCCTACACACCCTGTGGTTAACTGCAGATTCAGCACTCTCAGTGAGATTGCTGTCACTCACAAAAGTGCTGCTTATTAACATAATTGTGTGCTCATTGGAATACACACATGCAGTCTATGCAACTGAGGTCTGAGCAGTTAAGTGGCACACACATCCCACTCAGTGCCGACAATCTTCCCATTCAGTCACCACAACAATCCCACTGGGTTCCAACATCATTCTCACTCCATACATCCATCTCATTCAGAACACACATTCAGCTCCCTAATTGCTAATACTATCATACTGTCTATGCATGTACATTTTCTTCCCCTCCATGCCTCCATGCTACTCTATCTTCCCCAATCCCTACTGCTGTGTGATCTCCCAACTGTGCTAGTCTGCACTCCTTCAAAAGTACCAATCTGTCTTTAACCATCCGCACCACCCTGTCTTCCAGCATCCGTACCACTCAGTTTACTTCCATCTACACCACTCCCTTTCCCACAGCCATGCCGCTCTGTCTTCCCCTCACCTGTGTCACTCTTTTTTCCTCGATCTGCATCACTCATCCCAAGCATGCCACTCTGTCTCCCCCAACACCTGCACCACTCTGCCTTCCCCAATCCCTACTGCTGTATTTGTACTAGTCTGAATTCCCTTATCCGCACCAGTCTGTCTTTACTGATATTTGCTGTTCTGTCTTCCAGCATCCACAACACTCTGTACTGTTCCATCCACATTGCTCTGTCCTCTCAAACCATGCTACTCTGACTCCCCTCCATCCACCCTGCAGTTTTTACTTCAGAAAGAGGAGTCAGATAGAGAGGAGAGAGAGGGAGAGAGAAAGTGAGGGGGGTAGAGGGGGAGAGAATATGGGGGAAAGAGATGAGAGCAAGGGAATAGAGAAATGAGAGAGAGATGGAGAGTGAAGAGAGTTAAGATAGGTGAGGAGAGAGAGAGAGGAGGGTGATATATAGAGAGATTTTGTGAGAGAGAGAGATGGGGTGAGAGAAAGATGGGGGTGAGACAAATGGGGTGGGTTGGAAAGAGAGAGAGGGTGGTGAGAGAGAAATGAGAGAGAGAGAGAGGTGGGTGACAGATGAGAGCAGGGGGTGAGAGAGAAATGAGAGATAGTGGGGTGAGAAAGAAATGAGAGATAGAGAAGGTGAGAGAGGGAAGGCGAGACAGAGGGGGGTGAGTGATTTGGGGCTGATTCTCACAGCTACTACCATGCGCCATAACAGTACCCACCCCTGTACAGGTGAACTGCAGTTTTCACATCATGTGTGAGTATAAATAAATAAATAAATATATACTGTATATAATATTGGGCCTTATTCAGAGTCAGACGCTCTGAATCAGGGCATTTTTTTTTATTGCGGCCTCTTGGCCACTCGCATAGCTGTGGGTTACCACCCACAGCTTATGCGAGCGGCCATGATGATGGTCGCGATGGTCAAGACCATCGCGACCATCAGGCTTGCAATGAGACCCTTGTGGTAGGGTCTCATTGCCGCACGCCCCAGAGTGCTTTTGGCTCTAACAGAGCCGAAAGCACTCCCACTGACATCACTTGTGATGTCAGTGGAGCCGGCCCCAGACAGTAGGCATTCCCATGGCCTCCATCTGGGCAGCCACACCCCTGGCCCGCCCACCAATGGGGGCGTGCTGTCACTCAACATCGACAGTACGCCCCCTTTGGTACGAGACCCGGAGCGACGGCTTGCCTGTCGCTATCCGGGTCTTGTGCATGCGCACGACGGAGCCAGCTCCATCGTGCGCATGCGCACTGGGCCACCATCGACCCGCTTGCGAGCGCATAGCGCTCGCGAGCGGGTCTGAATCAGGCCCACTGTGTGAAAATAATTATGGCAACTTTTTTTCTGAAGTATAAACTCCTCAGAGGCAGAAATGGTGCCAAGTTAATATATTTTGAAGAGAGAGGGAGAGTGAGAGAGTGTCACATGACGCCACTGTGTCTTGTCTGATGATGGTGTTCTGCATGTTCTCTCAGGCCCATTGCTAGGAGACAGGCTAGGAGACAGGCTGCTGCTCCATGAGGTTTGACTATTCTGTCTCCACCTCTCTGCACTGATTGGATCCTTCCTATTTTACCCTGCTGGTTCTCTGTTTGTATGCCTGTTATAGCGTTGTATGTTGCTTCCAGTTCTAGTGAGAAGTTCATCCTCCATGGTGTTCCAGCTCCTCGTGTCCTGCACCTTTGTAACTCCCTGCAAGTTCTTCTTAACAGTGGCTGCCTCTTCCCATCATCTGTATGGATTACCTGCAAGTAACATCAGAGCAGTTAATGCCACACCTCAGTGTCTGCATGCTCCCTGCAGGTAACATCTAGCAGGGCTGCTGCTTCCCAGCATGTGTGTGAATAATCTGCAAATAACAGATTGGAGTGCCTGCCACACCTCAACATTTGTGTACTCCCTATACTCCCTGCAAGTAACATCTAAGCAGTGGCTGCTGCTTTCCAGTGTCTGTATGGATTCCCTGCAAGTACATTATAGTTGTGTCTGCTGCACCTCAGTACTGTGTGAACTTTTGTTTACTCATTCCAGCAGTCTCAGCAGCTTCTCTGTGTCTGTGTGGCCATTCAGCTAATTAACACCCAGCTGTCTTCACTGCTATTCAATGTTTATGTGCACTATCTGCAAATTACAACTCATCATTCTCAGTTGCAAGTTGTTGTTTGCACGTACAAGCAGCATTTTAAAATTTACAGCAGCTTCTGATATACCTCAGTGCATACCAGCTCTCAAGGTTGCAACTAGTCAAGCACACACCAGCGTTCTAGGCTGAAACCAGCCAATTACATACCCGCCCTCCAGGCTGCAACCAGCCAAGTTCTTACCAGCTTTCAAGACTGCAACCAGACAAAGAACATATCAGCTCTCAAAGCTGCAGCCAGCCAAGCACATACCACTCCTCAAGCTGCAACCAGCCAAGTTCATTCCAGCCCACAAGGCTGCAACCTGCCAAGTATTTATCAGTCATCAATGTTGCAACTTGCTAGGTACATACCAGTTCTCAAGGTTGCAACCAGTCAAGTTCATTCCAGCCCACAAGGCTGCAACCCACCAAGTAGTTATCAGTCCTCAAGGCTGCAACTTGCTAAGTAAATATCAGCCCTCAAGGCGATGTTCTAGTCAGGAATCATCCAATCCTCATAACTCTGTATTAATTGACTCCTCAAATAATCTTTTATCAATTGACTCTTAATTAATTGACTCTTTAGAGATTCGTTATCAATCAACGCTTAATAAATTGACTCACCTAAGCTCCATCCTTTTTGGATTCAATATACTACATTGAGCTTCATTATGAGATGAGACAGAGGGAGGTAGAAAGAGAGGGGAGTGATAGATATGGGGCTGATTCTCGCTGCTACTGCCCTGGCCAACAACAGCACCCTCCCCTGTACAGTTAGTGTTCCCCTCATTTATGAGCATACATAATAAATATATAAATCCCCAGGCTGCACCTTTAAGACACACCTTCCTGAAACTGCTAAATGCAATGCCTCGCCAGTTCAGTCAAAATGAGCAAATTGCAAAAACAATCACATCAAAAGGCCTGGAGTAAGGAAACAGGTTCCACAGCTCCCAGGGGCACGCTCAAAGGCATTTGAGGAGCCAGAACCAGGGGCACGCCCATGGCTGGGAGAGCAGTGTGAGACCTCTGTCTGGCAGTGCCCGCTATGTATGTTCTATAGTAACCAGCAGTGTCAGAGCCTGGAGCTGTTAGTGACAGTGGTTTTTATCAACCCTGGTGGGGCATAGTGTGATCATTCACTAACCTTTCTGTCAGTCGCTAGAAGTAAGTATAGGGGTGCTGCTGCCACTTGCACTCACAGTACAATGGGGGATACAGGTGCCTATTAGCCAGGTATATAGTTTACTATGCTCAACCTCAGGCTGCAGAGTGGGTAACAAGCTGACCCCATGCCATGCTCATCAGTGGCCGGTCACTCACCATTCTGAGTGGTCACAACCTCCACAGCAAGATACCTAATTACTAGCAGAGTCCATCTTTCTGCTGCCCAGAGCCCCATCTCGGCAAGGGACAGAGGCACTGCTGTGGATCAGAGGTGCAAAGCGGACATGACCAGGCAAGGAGTGCAGTAGTAGTGTCCTTCCTGGAGACTCCAGCAGAAGCCATCATTTAATAACACAGCAGCAGAAGCCCGCACACGGCAGCGGAGATCATGATCTGACATCGCTACTATGTATGCCACATTCCTCGACCAGGAGAAAGACTTCTGCTGCACTGAGGACCTAGTATAGACAGGATGCGGGATAAAAGGCAGCATTGTTTGTGAACCCAAATAAAGCCACTGTACACCCCCTGCAGGAGGCCACCTGCTGAGCAAGCGCAGCAAGTTGAGGCTCCCTATCTCTAAAATGGGGCATATTTTGACCAATTGTTAAAAAGTGTAACTTTCTCAATTACCTGAACCTGAAATGGCCCTACACTGGAACAAGAGTTACCTAACAAAACAAACCACAAGTCTTAATTCATCCTCTACCCTGAATTATGCCTTCCCAAAAATCTCTTATAGACTAAAGCAGAAAGGTGGCATTTATGACCGAACAGGAAATGGAAGAAAAAGACTGACAGTTTAAAATTTAAAATTACTCCCAATTACTAATCTTTTATGTTTTTGCCCTTAAATTTGGCATGCAGCACTGAGCGACAGTTCTACCCATGCATGCCAAATTTCAGCTCAGTATATGTAAACTCTTTTGAGATGTAGACCCTCAACCACCATGCCCCATCTGAGGAATTCCCTGTGGAAAAATTCAGTTTATTCACTTGGCATGACCATGTCCTTTGAGATATATATATATATATATATATATCAAACGATTCCAATAGCCGGCACTCCTGTGCTAAAATGAGATAGATTGCGTCCGATGCCCTCCTTTTACCTCCCTCTGCAGGGGGATAAACTTAAATAATGTCACAAATAGGCGGCACTCACGACGACTCAATAAAACATCAACGCCAGTATATGGATCAACGTTTCAATGCTTGATGCATTTTCGTCAGGATTTACCTGATGAAAATGCATCAAGCATTGAAACGTTGATCCATATACTGGCGTTGATGTTTTAATGAGTCGTCATGAGTGCCACGCATTTGTGACTTTATATATATATATATATATATATATATATATATATATATATGTCCAAAACTGCCGGCACTCCTGTGATCCTTAAACAGCTAGTCCCGGTGCCATATCAATGAGAACATAAAAAATCCAAAAGGTAATCGGCACTCAAAGGACATTACAATCAACTGGCAAAATAAAAGACAAAATATTTAATGCATGGTCTATGTTACATTTCAGGGCATCAGTCCTGTGTCTGTGCAAGTGGGTCCTGACAAAGGGGCTGATGCCCCGAAACGTAACGTAGACCATGCAATAAATATTTTGTCTTTTTTTGCCAGTTGATTGTAATGTCCTTTGAGTGCCAATTACCTTTTGGATTTATATATATATATATATATATATATTCCATAGACAAAAACCATACGGTTTCACATGTCCCATTAAGGCTGCTTACACGTGATCTGAAAATTCACAAAACCTATTGAATTACTGCCACTCAAACTCCATAAAACCATGAAATTACAATCATTAAGGCTGACGCTTTAATGGACGTGTTCCCTGCGTAATACAGATATGGTTTGCCATGACACCATGTGGTTAACTGGTGATTCAGCACTCTCACAGAATGAGATTGCTGTCACTCACAAAATGGTGGAGCTGCTTCCTTCTGAAGAAATTCTCCATAGAGAAAGAAACGCGTTAGGATGTCCCTGGATCACAGTCTGCAAGTCTCTATTGTGTCCAAGCCTGTGGAGATTTACATGTACAACCAGTGCTTATTGTCTGTGAAGCCCCGGTGATCACCTAACTTGAGTACGGCAGCCGCTATAGCTCCGGAGTTGAATTGCTCTCTAAGCGCCTCTGTTGAGCTCTGTGTACCACCTGATACTATAGCCACCAGAGCTTCGGAGTGGGAATTGCTCAGCTGAGCACCTCTGTAGAGCTTCACTTACCATCTGGTCAGCATTCGGCATGCAAGCCAGCAGCTGTTATGAGTTAACAGCCAGCCAGCGCACAGCAGAGATGGGCCAGCCAGGACATATTCAATGGTGCAATTGTTCATATTATATCAAGGAGAACCTGAGTCTGGTCACCAGTTGAGCTGATCATTTGTCCGTAATTTTCTACATCAAGACAATAAGTGGGACAGTATAGGACTTGATTTTTTGTCCCCTCTATTTTTATATTATTTATATGGGGAGTTTTTATGCCAATTGATCCCATTAACAAATCTAGAATTTTGTGGATCATCGGTCCTATTTACTTCAATATATTAAGGCATTTGGACTACATTAAGGATTGGTTGCATTCAAGCAATACATTGTAATCTTATGGAAAGGATACTTTTAACAAGCACATGTAACTTTGGGCCTAATTCAGACCCGCTCGTGGGCGCTGAGTGCTCGCAAGCAGGTTGATGTTGGCCAAGTGTGCATGCGCATGACGGAGGCGGCTCCATCGTGCGCATGCGCGAGACCGAATAACGACGGCCAAGCCGTCGCTATGGGTTTTGCACCAAATGGGGCGTGCTGTCGATGGTGAGTGACAGCACGTCCCCTTTGGTGGGCATGCCGGGGGCGTTGCTGCCCAGATGGAGGCGTTCCCATGGGAACGCCTACCATCTGGGGCTGGCCCCACTGATATCACAAGTGATGTCAATGGGAGTGCTTTTGGCTCTGATAGAGCCAAAAGCACTCCAGGGCTTGTGGCAACGAGACCCTACCACATGGGTCTCATCGCAAGCCCTATGGTCCCGATGGTCTTGACCATCACGACCATCTTTTTGGCCGCTCGCTATAGCTGTGGGTGGTCACCCACAGCTATGCGAGCAGCCAGTAGGCCGCTCTGAAAACTAAGACGGACGGCCCTGATTTAGAGCGAGCGCTCTGTCAGAGTGTCTGGCTCTGAATCAGGGCCTTTGTTTCTGATATAAAATAGATACTAATTTACCGTTTGCAAACAGGGCACACAGCTGGTGCCATTTTATATCAATGTAAATTTAGGTTATTTATTTGTTATTAATAGAGCATATGTTGTTTCATTACTGCTTGCAATATCTTTTGATTGGTATCAATCATATATAATCAAGGGATACCACTCCTTATATTCATTCTAGGGGCAGCTGGGGCTGTTTGCAGCTGGGGTTAAACGCACCAACTGTTAAATGCACAAAGTGTGATTACATAACAGTTAATCAAACAGTTGAACAAACATTGACCAACATCTAAGGTAATTTCAGATTAAGAAACTGATTGCTTTAAAATTTGTCTAAAAATAACAAACCTAAAACTCACCATGTACTACACATTTCTTTTTATCAACTCCCTCTGTATTTTCTCTAAGGATATAACATCCCTAACTCTCCCTGCATCTCACCTCTCTGGGCACACTGCCACCCTATTGAGTCACTCACCTCCTCTAAAAACTAATGAGCTTTCTTTTCATCAAAAATTGACTATTACAGCCTCATTGTGTCACTATAAAAAACATTTACACACCTACAACTATATCTACTTCTCCATCCTTCTGCTTTTATTATCTGGTGACATATCACCAAATCCAGGCCCCACACACATACAGCGGATTTACTATGGAATAAATATCCTGCAAACCTCACATGTCTCCCATCACCCTCCAAATCAATAAATGTGCCTTATAGAATTCACACTTCATCACAACTTATTATTTTACATCTGAACATCTCTTTACAATAACTACTTTCACCAATGTCTACATTTACCTGAGACTGCTGGTTCACACGTTAACCAAACTCTATAAATAGCCCTTCATGAAGTGGCTTCAGCTACCCGTCAGACTTCACGTAAACTGATATAACAGCCATGGCTTTCCACAGACACCTACAGTAACAGCCATGGCTTTCCACAGACACCTACAAAAACTGCCTCTTAAAGTAGAATATCAGTGGCGTAAATCTTAATTCAAATGACTTCCACACCTACTGTAAAATAGGAATCCAGCCATCTGTCATCCTAACCCTCTGTCCCATGCTCACTGTCTACCCCATCTGTGTCACCCCTGTCTGTCTGCCCATCCCCTCTAGAATGTAAGCTCTCACGAGCAGGGCCCTCTATCCTCTTGTGCTTATCCTTTCTTTACTTATATTATCTGCTCTATACTCAAAAGCACCTGACCCGTGACTTTTGCCATCCTGCTTCTGTTGCAGTAATGTTTATATACCATGTACTTGTATTGCATTGTCTTAAACTGTATGACACTGTTTTCTTGTTCTGCTCAACTGTTTATGTACTATGTTTATGTACTATGTTTGTGCTTTATGTTTATGTACTATGTTTATGTACTATGTTTGTGCTTTATGTTTATGTACTATGTTTATGTACTATGTTTGTGCTTTATGTTTATGTACTATGTAAGGCGCTGCAGAACCCTTGTGGTGCCATATAAATATAGGATAATAATAATAATAATAATAATAATAATAATAATAATATATGTATAATTATTCTATTTAAACTATATATATTTACTCAGGTTTTTTGAATGATCAAAAAATAAAAATAATTTTTTTATTATTTGGATTGAGTGTCTTCTTGGTCTGGGTCAGACATTGTGGCGCTATCTTGCCTATATCTATAATCTATATGCATTAGGGTGCTGGAAGATCCCTAGGAGAGCTGCCTGTCATTTATTCAATTGCAGACAGCTGGGCGCCCATACATATTTCTCTGTTTGGAACAAAGAGGATAGATCTACGCATAGGAGGAGGAGAGTTTGGAATTTTTTAGTGCAGGTACACCACTGGATTACCTACTGGAGAAGAGGACAGATTGGCTTCAGGGATACATAGGTGAGTGTGTGAGATAGTGTGTGCATGTGTGAGTACATGTGTGTGTGCATGTTCATTTTAATAAAATTGTACTTTTCTATGGTGTGTTGTGTGCTTATTTTAATATTACTTTTGCTGTGGAACTACAGCTACCAACAGGCCCATAATGCCCTGCATGCTGATACTTATGGTTCTCCAAGTACCAGCATGCAGGGGAGGCTTTCTGCGAACTGTAGTTCCAAAGCAAAATACAATATTTGATTTCTTTCAATCGCACCACACTTTACACAATCAACCCAGCTCCCACTGCTCCAGGGGTGCCAGGGATAGCCCCTGGGCTATCAGCCTGGGCCTGACGTGCCCTGGAGAGGGGTGACCCCTTTTTTGTGGGGGTATCCAGCTCCCCAGGTATCCTTGGCTTGTGCTGACTAGTGGTCAGGGGTGATGCTTTGGCTGGGGGGGGCCAGGTGAAAGGGCTCCCCTGGCTGTGGCATTACCCCCCACTAGAAATGGTCCGGTGCTAGGTCTGGTAGATAAAGGGGGGCCCTATGCATTTTTCCCCTGTATTTCCAGAACCAGGGCCAGCTTAGAGCCCAGTGCTGACTGCGCTGAATACGGGGGACCCCCTATGTCATTTGTCCCCTGTATTTTGGCTACCAGGACTGGTTCTGAAAAGCCTGGTGCTGGTTGTGCTTAAGACGGGGGACCCCAAATGTCATTTGTCCCCTGTATTTAGCACAACCAGTCTCCAAAGCCCGGTGCTAGTTGTTTTTTGAGGGGTGGGGCCATGCCATTTTTTTACACCATTTTTTTTTTAAACACAGGCAGCCAGTCCTGGTTGTGGTTGAATACAGGGGATAAATTACATATGGGTCCCCTGTATTTAAACACAACCAGCATCGGGCTAGTCAGAACCAGCCCTGGTTGCCAAAATATGGGGGACAAATGACGCAGGGGTCCCCCGTAAGTTGTGCAACCAGCACTGTGCTCTGATACTGTCCTGCTTCTGGAAATACAGGGGAAAAAAATTAGTAGGGTTCCTCTGTTTTTTCCAGAATCAGAACCAGACTATTTCTAACAGGGGGCTGATACCACAGCCAGGGGAGGCCTTTCACTGGGCTCCTTAACTGCAGCATCAACCCTGACCACTAGTCATTACAGGCCAGGGATCCCTGGGGAGCTGGGGAACCCCCAATAAATGGGTCACCCCTCTCCAGGGCACCCCAGGAATAGGCTGATAGCCTGGGGCTATCCCCAGCACCCCTGGGCGGTGGGTGCCAGGTTGATTGTGTGATGTGGTGCATTTTAAATAATATTTTCTTTTGCAGGTGAAATATAGGTCCCAGCACACCTCCCTCCATGCTGGTACTTGGAAAACCACAAGTAAAATCATGCTGGGCATTAGGGCCCAATGCCACCTGTAGCCCTCCTGTAAAAAAGAATATTAAAATAACACAACACACTATAATATTGCAATAATTTATTTTACAGGTCTTCACCTGGGGGATGGTGGCCTTTAAGCTCTTTTATGTGGCTGCCACCACCCCAGGGCTTAGGAATCTTCTCCTGGTGGGTGCCAACCTACCAGGGCTTCAGTGACTTTGGCTGTTGGCTCCAACCTGCCAGGGCTTTGGCATTTTTGCATGGTGGGAGCCAACCTGCCAGGGCTTTGGTGTCTTCTCCTGTGTCAGCTCTTTTTCATGGCCGCCACCCACTACGACTTCCGGCATCTTTGCCTGGTGGGCGCCAACCTGCCAGGGCTTTGGCATCTTTGCATCGTGGGCGGCAGCATGTGTCAGCTCTTTTGCATGGCCACTGCCCACTATGGCATTTTACGTCTTTGCCTGGCAGGCGCCAACCCACCAGGACTTCGGCCTTTTTCACCTGGCAGGCACCAACCTGCTAGGGCTTCGGCATTTTTGCCTGGTGGGACCCAACCTGCCAGGGCTTTGGTGGCTTCACCTAGCAGGCAGCAGCATCTGCAAGCTCTTTTTCATGGCTGCCACCCACTAGGACTTCCGGTGTCTTTGCCTGGTGGGTGCCAACCTGCCAGGGCTTTGGCATCTTCACCTGGTGGATGCCAACCTGCTAGGGCTATGGCATCTTCGACTGGCAGGCGCCAACCCACCAGAACTTTTGGTATTTTCACCTAAGGGATGGCAGCCACTTAGCTCTTTTGAACAGCTGCCACTTCCCCAGGGCTTCTGTTGTCCTCTTCACCTAGTGGGTGGCAGCCTGTGTCAGCTCTTTTTGCATGGCCATTGCTGACTAGGACTTCTGGTGTCTTTGCCTGGTGGGTGCCAACCTGCCATGGCTTCTGCACTTTCGCCTGGTGGGCACCAACCTGCCAGGGCTTTGGCAACTTTGCATAGTGGGTGGCAGCCTGTGTCAGTTCTTTTGCATGGCCACCACCCACTAGGACATCTTACGTCTTTGCCTGGCAGGTGACAACCCACCAGGGCTTCAGCTTTTACACCTGGTGGGTGCTAACCTACCAGGGCTTTGGCATCTTTGCCTAATGGGTGGCAGCCTGTGTTAGCTCTTTTGCATGGCTGCCGCCAACTAGGACTTCTCACGTCTTCAGCTGGTGGGCGCCAACCCACCAGGGCTTCAGCCTTTTTGCTTGGTGGGCGCCAACCTGTCAGGGTTTCGGTGTCTTTACCTAGTGTGCGGTAGCTAGTTGGCTCTTTTGCATGGCCGCCACTGACTAGGACTTCTCACGTCCTCGCCTGGCAGACACCAACCCACCAGGGCTTCACCATTTTCCCTTGGCAGGTGCCATCCTGCCAGGGCTCCAGTGTCTTCACCTGGGGGGCACCATTTTGCCAGTGTTTCAGCGTCTTTGGCTGGTGGGCGCCTACCCGCCAGGGTTTCTGGCGTTTTCACCTGAGAATTGGCTGCCACCTCCCCAGGGCTTCTGATGTCCACTTCATAAGTACTGGGTCACTCAGCTGCCACCACAGATGATGTAAGGAGCCATGATCATCTCACAGTGGCCATATTTGAAATTCCAAGATGGCCACCACGAGCCAATAATGGCTCATGACATCATTGGTGGTGGCACCCAGCAGCTGCGGGACTTGGCGCCTGTGTGGGTGTCAGCGGCGGGTGCCCATGACAGCCATTCTGCCGAGCATGGCAGCGGCACCCATTTCAAAAATGGCGCCCAGCGCCATTTTTGAAATTCAAACATGGCCGCCACGAGCTAATCACTGCTTAAGGTGGCTATCTTTAAATGTAAAAAATGGAGCTGGGTGCCATTTTTTTAAATGGGCGCCACTGCCGTACTCGGCAGAATGGCTGGCAGGATCCATGCCCACCACCAATGCCCACACCGCCACTGGTTCCTCCGCCGCTGCTGGGTCCTGCAGACACCCGCACTGCCGCTGACTGTCACGCCGACACCCGCACCACAGCCACTGATGTCCTGTGTCCCCACCGCTGCTATCCATTGCTGTGTTCCAGCGCTGCTGTCACCCACAAACAACGGCCACCTTTGTGCACCCAAATAAAGCCACACTGAGAACACCTGCTGGAGGCTGCTATTGAGGCTGCGCAACAAGTTGAAAAATCCTATCTGTATAAAGGTGCATTCATGAGGTAATAGTTTTAAAACTGTCACTTTCTAATTTACCTGAAACCCAAAAGCACATACCCTGGCACAATAGCTACCTAATAAAACCAACCCCAAGTCTAAATTCCACCCCTACCCTGAGTTTTGCCTTCCCCCCAAAAAACCATAGACTATAGCAGAAAAGTTGTCCTAATTGAGAATGTCAGAAAAATGTGACAGTTGGAGCTTAAGATTTCTCCCAAATCCATTTTATGTTTATACCCTGAAATTTGGCATGCAGCACCGTGCGACAGTTCTACCTGCCTCTACCAAATTTCAACTTGGTACCTCCAACAGCTTTTGAGTTGTAGCCCCTTAAACACACTTCACCCCGATTTGGAATTCTCTATGGAGAAATCCATTTTTTTAGATGCAGCCTTAATATAAGGGCACGACTGCGCCATTATAATATATATATATATATATATATATATATATATACTGTATATATTATTATTATTATTATTATTATTATCCTTTATTTATATGGCACCACAAAGGCTCCACAGCACCTTACACAGTACATAAATGAGCACACAAGAAAAATAGTTAATAGTAATACAAAACAATGTAGGACAAGGACATGGTTTATACACATAGCTGCATAACACAAGCAGCAGGACATGAGCAACCAGGTGTTAGGTGTCATTGTTGGGAGTAAATTATACTATAAGTAGGGGGAGGAGAGGCATGTGAGGCAGGGACCTCTTCCCTCATGTGCTTCTCTTTACATTTTCTTCTACTCTTTACTCCCCATTAGGGCGCCTAACACATGACTGCCAATTCCCGAGTGCTTTAATCACTATTGCAGCAATGTATATAATTCGTGTCCTTGTCCTGCACTGTAATGTACTGTAAGTTACTTGTTTCTTGTTCACCTATTAATTCTATGTACTATGTAAGGCACTGTGGAACACTTGTGGCGCCATATAAATAAAGGATAATAATAATAATAATAACAATAATAATAATAATAACAATAATAATAATAATAATAATAATAATAATAATAATAATAATAATAATAATAATAATAATGAGGGCCCTGCTCATGAGAGCTTACATTCTTAAGGGGAAGGGCAGACAGACAGGGGCGACACAGATGGGGTAGATAGTGAGGAAGGAGCATGGAGCAGTGTGTTAGGATATGTGCTGCAGAATGTGTGTGTTTAAGATGACCTGATGTTATGTCAAGATTAAGTCCTTCCATCATCTGTCTCTATGACAGAAAATAGATTTTGATTATGTGTTATTTACATGAGAGATGTACAAAATAAAGTAGTAGCACTTAAATAATTGTGTGTTACATTTTAGCATCTAAATACATCCTGATAGAAATGGATATATTATGGGACTGTCCTGCCATCCTGATACAGTAGTGACAACTTTAGTCCCAGCTGCTGGGTGCTATGCCATGCTCCAATGAGTGGGTGCATCTCACATGCTAGACCCACCCACAAGTGGGTGCAGCCATGCCCAACATGCTGTTTTCCCACAGGATGTTGCAGTACCCAGGCCCAGAATTTCTCTTAGAAGCCCTGGAGGTGACAGGCAGAACCAGGTGGGCATAGTGGTGGGGTAGCAAGGCCATGGAGGGAGGGAGGTGGTTGAGAGAGGAGGAACAGTAATGGCGGGGGAAAGAAGGAGAATGTTGGAAAGCAGACTGATGAGAGAAAATAGGGGGAACAGCAAGTGGTGGAGACAAGAGGGGGAGGATGGGGGTGGATAAAGTAGAGGATTATGTGGACACTGAATAAGGGAGGTGTTTGAAGTAAGATGAAAACTGGAGTGGAGGCTTTGTGATGTAGAGACAGTGTGATATAGAGACTGTGTGATGTAGAGACTGTGTGATGTAGAGACAGTGTGATATAGAGACTGTGTGATGTAGAGACTGTGTGATGTAGAGACAGTGTGATATAGAGACAGTGTGATGTAGGGACTGTGTGATGTAGAGACAGTGTGATATAGAGACTGTGTGATGTAGAGACAGTGTGATATAGAGACTGTGTGATGTAGGGATAGTGTGATATAGAGACTGTGTGATGTAGAGACTGTGTGATGTAGAGACAGTGTGATATAGAGACAGTGTGATGTAGGGACTGTGTGATGTAGGGATAGTGTGATATAGAGACTGTGTGATGTAGAGACTGTGTGATGTAGAGACTGTGTGATGTAGAGACAGTGTGATATAGAGACAGTGTGATGTAGGGACTGTGTGATGTAGAGACAGTGTGATATAGAGACTGTGTGATGTAGAGACAGTGTGATATAGAGACTGTGTGATGTAGGGATAGTGTGATGTAGAGACAGTGTGATGTAGGGATAGTGTGATATAGAGACTGTGTGATGTAGGGATAGTGTGATGTAGAGACAGTGTGATGTAGGGATAGTGTGATGTAGAGACAGTGTGATGTAGGGATAGTGTGATGTAGAGACAGTGTGATGTAGGGATAGTGTGATATAGAGACTGTGTGATGTAGGGACAGTGTAGATTAAAGTTGTTAAATGTTCAAAAATAGAGATAAAAGAACAGTGTTGCTAATGTATGAGTGCAGCTCTGAAAGTGTTACAGTATATATAGAGAGGTACAATATGTGATTAGTGGGTGCAGGAATTAGTTATTAAACAAATGATTAAAGTGGATAGATGTGACGCAATGGGAAAAGGCAATACAAACAAGAATTTATGTAGTATGAGGGCAATATTACAATGTACCGAGCCGATCCAGCCCGAAGTGTTATGATCAACAAAGATCAATCAACAAGAGCAGCTCACAGATAGGGAAGTATTTGCAATGTCCAAGCAGTGTAGTAGGGAGTTTCCAGGATATTCATAAAGCAGAAGATGTTGATTTTGGTCATTCACATAAATAAGTTGCTTGTTGTCATTCAGAAAGTCTTCTGGTTTTCAGTTTGTTTTCCCTCAGTTTTCTAACAAGTTAACTCCGACTTAGTAAACAAATTGTAATTAGACTTATAATCTCACACTTTTCAGTTACAACAGCCTATGTCTATGCAGCCTTAGATAGCACTAATATATATATATAGAAAAAAACAGATTTCTCCCATAGAGAACTCTCGAAGGGGGTCATGGTGTTTAAGGGGCTACACCTCACAAGCTTTAGGAGGTAGCAAGCTGAAATTTGGCATGTGTGAGTAGAAATGTCGCTCGGTGCTGCATGCCAAATTTCATGGCACAAACATAAAAATTAGGATTTGGGAGAAATCTAAAATTCCAACTGTCAGTTTTTTATGACACTCTCAATTAGGACCACTTTTTTGCTGTTCTCTATGGGTGATTTTTTGGGAAGGCATACTGTAAGTGAGGGTACAGGGCAAATTTAGACTTGGGGTTTGTCTTATTAGGTTGCTATTGTTTCAGGGTAGGGCCTTTTGGGGTTCAGGTAAATTAGAAATCTACAGTTTTTAAACTATTACCTCACAAATGCTCCTTTATATAGATAGGAAGCTTCATCTTGTTGCACAACCTCAGTTGGTGCCTGCAGCAGGTGTACTCACTGTGGCTTCACTTAGGTGCACAAAGATGGCTGTCATTGGCTGGTGGTAGCATTGGTGGGACCCGGGGGAAAGTAGCAGCCATTACCTGTGGCCAGGACACAAGAGGGAAGTAGTGGGCATTGGCGGCAACAGTGCGGTTTGTGGGACCAGGTGGCGGTGTGGGCTGTGAATCCCAACAGCTTTGCGGGAGGTGGCAGATAGATGTATGCTCAGATCAGGAAGATCCATGATGCCTGCATCTGTGTGATAAAAATAAAAACAGATGCAGGGACGGATTAGTAAGATCCATATATGCTGCTGTGTTTAAAAAAATTGAAGGTGTTAAAATAAAATAAAAATAAAAATGGCATAGCCCCCCCCAAAAAGAACAACCAACACTGGACTTTGCAGACCCAGTCCTGGTTGAGCTAAATTCAGGGGACAAATGATATAGGGGTCCCCCGTATTAAGAACAACCAGCACTGGGCTATTCAGAACCAGTCCTGGTTGCCAAAATATGGGGACAAATGACATAGGGGTCCCCCGTATTCAGCACAAATAGCACAGGGCTCTGATCGAGTCCTGGTTCTGGAAATACAGGGGAAAAATTCATAGGGTTTCCCTGTATTATCCAGAACCAGCATCTGAATTTTTCAAGTAGGGGGCTAATGTCACAGCTAGAGGAGCCTTTTCACCGGGCCCCCAGCTGAATCATCAACACAGACCACTAGTCATCCCAGAATGGGGATCCCTGAGGTGCTGAAGACCACCGAGTAAAGGGGTCCCCCTCTCCAGGGCACCTCAGGCCTTGGCTGATAGCCAGGGGCTATCCCCGGCACTCCTGGAGTGGTGGTGCCAGGTTGATTTGTGTAAAAATGTAGTGCAAATTAAAGAGTTAAAATATTGTCCTTTACAGTAGAACTACAGGCCCCAGCAAGCCTGCCCTGCATGCTGGTCCTTGGAGAACCACAAGTACCAGCATGTGGGGCATTACGGACCAGCTGGTACCTGTAGTTCCATTTCAAAAGAAATATTTAAAAAGATAGAACACACACTTTTGACTGTAAAATTTAATTAACACATACATGCACACACACACTATCTCACGTACTCACCTATGTATCCCTGTAGCCCATCGGTCCTCTTCTCCAGAAGAATTCATAGAGTACCTTTAAAAAAAACACATACTCACCTCCTCCTATGCATGGATCATGTCCTCTTTTTTGTAACTTGGGGAACAACACATTTAATTTTGGGTCCTTGGCCAGGAAAATCCCCAAACCTTAATCCCCAAAACCCACAAATTCTGACAAACTCCAAACATTGATTAGGCAACAATGGGCGGCCAACAGTCAGTATGTGGCCCAGAAGTTGATTGATAGCATGCCAGGGCGAATTGCAGAGGTCTTGAAAAAGAAGGGTCAACACTGCAAATATTGACTCTTTGCAAAAACTTAATGTAATTGTCAATAAAAGCCTGTGACACTTGCTTGTAATTTTCCATCAATATACCATAGTTACATCTGACAAAAAGGTCTAAAAACATTGAAGCATCAAACTTTGTGAAAACCAATACTTGTGTCATTCTCAAAACTTTTGGCCATGGCTGTACATATGAGAAGTAACAAGTACTAAGAAATTACAATAAAAATATGTTAAAAGGTAGGGGCTGGATCACTTAGAAAGACACAGGTCGGTACTTCTATTGAATCCTGTTCTCCTTCCCAAGCTATCAGACCATAAATTATATTTCAGTCCTGGCCCATGTACACATAAAGGTATCTTTTGTCTTGTGGATTGTAATATCTGATAGCATACAGAACAATCTTCCCTGTTGAAAACATACTTACATTTCAATTCTATCATGCATGCATATCAGGGATTCCTTAGTACAGGAAACCCTGCAGAGACAATCGATCCTTTAAACGGTTACATGTTTAATCATATAAAAATCAGCATGCAAATCCACAGCATCTTATCGCAGATACAAACATTAAAAATCCATAAATCCAGCAGGAGAAAATAGATGTCAGGGTCCTTGCCCATTGAAAAGCCAAAAAACAGCTTGCCGCTCACTTTGCTGCAGACAATGGATCAAAGAGGTGACTGTGGACAAATCTCCTAAGGCAGGTGTCCTCCTACTGGGAATAGTGTGGCTTATATGCATTTTGGAGAGTCCTCTCTCCTTTTTCAAGAACTGCCACACTGTTGAAATGACCAGACTCTTCTTCCCGAAATGACCGGTCACATAATGTATTTCCACCAATGGGGATACTTGAAAACCAGCAACCTGTATTGTGTCTAATATGTTTTAACAGTCACAGGTGCTGCTCTACTTGCAAACATTAACCAACTAAATATATCTTTACAGGTGTACTGTATGCTTATATACCAAAGTTAACATTAAAGTACAATCATAGGCAACAGATAAAATTAGTCTTCTATGTACTGTAGAAGACATAACATACTACACCCACCACTATTGGTTGGCTGGGTGGAAAGAACCACCCAACCAATAGTAGCAGGTGTAAGAGTTTAATGACTAACTTATCAGAATACATGAATGCAACTTTACAGCCGCTAGTAAGTAAAAACAAATCATATTTAAAGGATACTATGGACACGATAAAGAAGATCAAAAAGATTAATTGGAAGGAAGGTATGCTGCTAGATACAGCAGATGTAGCATCACTATATTCTATCATTCCTCATTGTAAAGGAATTGAAGCAGTGAAACATTTTTTCAGTCAGACTAACAATACAGAGGGAAAAAACAAATTTATCCTTAAAAGTATAGATTTCATATTAAACAACAATTATTTTTACTTTGACGGTAATTATTATATCAAGAGGTTGGGTACAGCTATGGGCACCAAGTTTGCCCCTAGCTACAATAATATCTGTATGGCATAGTGGGAAGAAGAAGAAATTTGGTGTAGTGTAGCATGGGGTAAGAACTTTGTGTCCTGGCACTGTTTTATTGATATAGTATAAAGAAAAGAAAAAGAAACTCTATTTTGTGAGCACTCTTGATCAAATACAAAAGGGCAAGTTGGAATATATCCAAACAGGCCCCTAAAAAATAACTTTTAATGATTATTTTAAAACAATAGGTCGCATGATAACACGACTAAATTGGACCAAATAGACACTCCATAAATTATATAAACAGTTACCTACAATATATAACATGCAAAAACAAGAAAAAAGTAAAAACACTCGCATTAAGATAACAATCTAATCCTTGCTAAATGGAGCAGCAAGTGTAATATCCTCCTTGGTAGCGAAATATGAAAATTAATATGTAATAATCAATCAGTTTAATACAGATTTAATAACTGTTAATATTCTATTAGTACCCATTAAAAAATGGTTCATAACATGTTTGTGGAAGAAGAATTGGTAGAAAATGTCAGAGCATAGGACTGCTACTCCTCATTCTACTTCTCTTCACCTCTGCTTATAGCTATCTGTGGAGAGTGAGAGATTGCCGGAGAGCAGGTTGCCCTTAGAAACAACAGTTAATCAGGGGCTTTACTCACATTTCGTTTCTGCTTTTGGGTGTCATACTGATCGCATTGGACACCCAATGAGAGAACTACTTTGCTGAGATCGTCCGCAGTTAATAGAGCGATAGAACAGATAGTGAGAGAAAACCATAAATCACATGTGAAAAATGCCAACAATTATGTGGTTAAAGAAAGGCTATATGTAACTAATTGGCTCTTAATTAGGCCTATTGCAAGTGTGACATCACTTAATTTTTTAAAGAGTATGGAATAAAACCATTTGGAAAATAACACAATAATTAATTCAAGTGTAAAATTATAACAACTGTTGACAATAATGGAAGTGCAGGGCTATAAAGTATAAGAATTCATATCCACATGGATCTAAAACACACATAGATACCATGGGTAGGTGAGTTTCACAAAAGAACCATTTATTCAATTATTGACAGAAAAGTCATCAATGCTGTTCTTATAGACATAAACCATAGGTGGATAACATAAGAATAAAAGGTACCTATGTAGGTAATCAGATATAATACCCGAAATCAAGTACAGATTATGAACAAATAAGACACTGTAAGTGTAGTCTGTACTATTTACCGCAGGTATAATTTAAATTGTTACTGATACTAATAGTCAGGTAGAATGCAAATGGGCAGGTATAGATCATATAACATCCATACTATTACTGATGCCAATAAATGCCTGACAGAAGTAACCATTTATTCATTGACAGAAAATCTATCATAGCCATTCTTATAGATATAAGCTCTAAGAAAGTGACATAACCATGAAAGGCACTTTTGCAAACAAACAATTAAATGTAATGTCCAATACCAGGTATAGATTATGTACATATAAACATAGTAAGTATGGTCTTATGTTGTTCACAGCCAGAATAATCTATGCTATTACTGATGCAAATAGTCAGATAATCTATAGATGGACAAGTATGGTCCGTATAGCATAATAAGTGAAATCCACAATTATTGCTGATACAAATCAACAGACATAGTATGGATGATTAGGGTATAGATAATGCGCTGGTGAGCACAGCAAGTAAATCTATGCTGATAGAGTGATCTCACCACACGGGACTACCGCTCACGAACCATTCTCCGGATTCCCATTCAGTCCTGGGATGTAAGTGAAGATGGAGTCCTGTGGATACTGATAGGTGATGCCGATGCCTCGTGCCGTACAGCCGCGGGCACTCGTTTCTCCCCGACGCGCATTTCACTATGAGCTTGATCACGGAGGTGATCCAGGAAGGGGTTTTCCTGAGTCATATAGTCCTATGTGTAAAAGCTGACCAATGGGCTCAATCTAAATCATGATAGATGGGCTGAGCAGCCAATAGATGTTGCCATCAGTTTGGTAGTCTGAATGCATTAAACAGCAAGCTGACTTAACCCTTAAATTACTGTTAGAAAGATCAATAGTTCTAAAAATTGGATATCTAAGGAACGCTGTTAGTATTATTTCATTACTGGTACTTCCAAATTCAATGAATTGAATACCTTAAGCTGGGAAATTGAATCAATAAATAAGTAGATAGATATGTTTAGGATATATATAGCGATATGATAAAGGAAAAAAATATATAAAAAATAGATAAATGAATAAATATATTAATAAATAAATAAATATATATAAACATTGCTAATATACAATAAGAATATAAACACATCAGTCCATATGGAAAGTAAATATTGAGTTGAAGTACAATGTAGTATATTATTAGATCATTCAGGTACTTCCGTCCTTCACCCAAGTAGCCTTGAGTTATTATGAACTCATAATCATTCCAAAAAATTAAGCATAATTGTTATTTAATATATAATAGATCACTATAGATAACACAACCTACATACATATTCAAGTGTCTTATAATATCCCAGGTTCATAGGGAATATTGCTCTTGTGCAAATATGCATATCTGCATGCATGCACACATGCATCCATACATATGTCCACGCATATACATTCACATACATACACATATCCCAAAGTCCCCAAAATTAATATATTAGTATGTCCTATCCCTTTCCCCGAACAAATGGAACAAATGAACTTATCATGATACCAATGTTGTGACACAACTAAACCATAGGAATAAAGAATTAAGGTTATAAGAGGTATAAACCATACTAACATATAATATATCAATGTGTGATAATCAAGAAAAGAATCAAAGGTGAATACACCAGGAATTCAACTACCTAGTGTATGAAGGTGATAATATAAGTGAATTATGGGTGAAAATGTTTTAAAATTATATGGGGAGGTGCAAAATGTGTATTCATTAAGTGTGATCAAATAATCATTAAAATTGTGTGAATAAATTTTACTATAGGATGTGAATGGTGCCGAATAGACAAATAGGTGAAACCGAGTGAAATACCATGGAAAAACACTACAGAAAAAATTAAATAAAACTGGTTGACAAAATAAATAAATAAACAGGTGAAATTGGTGATGTGTGTAAAAGTAGATAGTAGTGAATAGACCTATATGACATCTTTAAAAATACATAAAAATAAGTGTAGGTACCATGGCTAAAAAAGGGGAAGGGAAGGGGAGGGGCGGGAACAAGGAAATAGGGAAAGCAAAAAGGTAGGAAAAGAGGGAAAATTAGTTATGTTGGAGACAGATTAACAATCTCCATACTCAATAAATGTATAAATACTAGGATATCAATCAAGAAAAATATATATCTAAAAAAATGTATTTATATAAAAAATCTCCCATTAAAGAAATGGAAGGTAGCTATTGTATTCATTTAATCCTTTGGGTGTTAGTGTGTCCAATTTGAAGATCCATTCTGTTTCCTTTTTTAGGAGATTCGTATTAAGGTCACCCCCCCTAATTCCCATCTTTATTTTTTCCAAGCCAAAGATTTTAAGTTTTTTTGGGTTGCTATCATGTTTTTGCAGAAAATGTCTGGCTACAGAGGTAATTTTCTTCATTCTGTTGGTATCCATTTGGGCATTCCTTATGTTGCCTATATGTTCGAGTAGGCACATTTTTAAAGCCCGTGTTGTAATACCTACATATCTATAACCACATTCGCAGAGAAGACAGTAGATAATTCCAGTAGTGTTGCAGTTGAAAAAGTACCGTATATGCATATTATTACCATATCTATCCACAATCTCAGTGATTGGTATAACATGTCCACAGGCTTTGCAGTTACCACAAGGATAAGTACCAACTACCTTGGGTTTCTTCTTTGGGAATTGTTCAAAGTGGCTATGAGTGAGGAGGTCTCCTAAATTTCTTGCCCTCCTCCAACTCATGGAGACTTTTCTTGGAAGATGTGTACTTAAATCACCATCTAATAAGAGTACTGGCCAATGTTGTTGGATAATACCTTGTAGTTCTTTCCACTCATTGCAATAATCGCCAACAAACCTCAGTTCACTCTGTTCTCCTCTATCCTGTTTTTTAGGCTTGGGAAAAGAGAGGGCTTCACATTGCTTGTTAAATTCTTCCGAATTAGAACAGTTACGTCAAGGAATTCATGGAGGTTCTTAACATTAACGACCTGAATCTGAGATTTACATGGGTTACCAGCAAAGAACAAATCCCCTTTTTGGACTTGGAAATTACTAAAGGAACAGATGGTGAAGTTTCTACAAATCTATTTAGAAAACCAACAGCCACTAATAGCTTGCTACATCATAAGAGCTGTCATTTTCCACCAACTATCTCTAACCTCCCAAGAGGTGAATTTCTTTGCTTAAGACGTAACTGTTCTAATTCGGAAGAATTTAACAAGCAATGTGAAGCCCTCTCTTTGAGGTTAACAAATAGAGGGTATAGTAATCGGTCGATAAAGAGAGCTAGATATCAGGTATCCAAAATTAACAGAGACACCCTTGTTTTCCCAAGCCTAAAAAACAGGATAGAGGAGAACAGAGTGAACTGAGGTTTGTTGGCGATTATTGCAATGAGTGGAAAGAACTACAAGGTATTATCCAACAACATTGGCCAGTACTCTTATTAGATGGTGATTTAAGTACACATCTTCCAAGAAATGTCTCCATGAGTTGGAGGAGGGCAAGAAATTTAGGAGACCTCCTCACTCATAGCCACTTTGAACAATTCCCAAAGAAGAAACCCAAGGTAGTTGGTACTTATACTTGTGGTAACTGCAAAGCCTGTGGACATGTTATACCAATCACTGAGATTGTGGATAGATATGGTAATAATATGCATATACGGTACTTTTTCAACTGCAACACTACTGGAATTATCTACTGTCTTCTCTGCGAATGTGGTTATAGATATGTAGGTATTACAACACGGGCTTTAAAATTGCGCCTACTCGAACATATAGGCAACATAAGGAATGCCCAAACGGATACCAACAGAATGAAGAAAATTACCTCTGTAGCCAGACATTTTCTGCAAAAACATGATAGCAACCCAAAAAAACTTAAAATCTTTGGCTTGGAAAAAATAAAGATGGGAATTAGGGGGGGTGACCTTAATACGAATCTCCTAAAAAAGGAAACAGAATGGATCTTCAAATTGGACACACTAACACCCAAAGGATTAAATGAATACAATAGCTACCTTCCATTTCTTTAATGGGAGATTTTTAATATAAATAAATTTTTTTAGATATATATTTTTCTTGATTGATATCCTAGTATTTATACGTTTATTGAGTATGGAGATTGTTAATCTGTCTCCAACATAACTAATTTTCCCTCTTTTCCTACCTTTTTGCTTTCCCTATTTCCTTGTTCCCGCCCCTCCCCTTCCCTTCCCCTTTTTTAGCCATGGTACCTACACTTATTTTTATGTATTTTTAAAGATGTCATATAGGTCTATTCACTACTATCTACTTTTACACACATCACCAATTTCACCTGTTTATTTTTTTATTTTGTCAACCAGTTTTATTTAATTTTTTCTGTAGTGTTTTTCCATGGTATTTCACTCGGTTTCACCTATTTGTCTATTCGGCACCATTCACATCCTATAGTAAAATTTATTCACACAATTTTAATGATTATTTGATCACACTTAATGAATACACATTTTGCACCTCCCCATATAATTTTAAAACATTTTCACCCATAATTCACTTATATTATCACCTTCATACACTAGGTAGTTGAATTCCTGGTGTATTCACCTTTGATTCTTTTCTTGATTATCACACATTGATATATTATATGTTAGTATGGTTTATACCTCTTATAACCTTAATTCTTTATTCCTATGGTTTAGTTGTGTCACAACATTGGTATCATGATAAGTTCATTTGTTCCATTTGTTCGGGGAAAGGGATAGGACATACTAATATATTAATTTTGGGGACTTTGGGATATGTGTATGTATGTGAATGTATATGCGTGGACATATGTATGGATGCATGTGTGCATGCATGCAGATATGCATATTTGCACAAGAGCAATATTCCCTATGAACCTGGGATATTATAAGACACTTGAATATGTATGTAGGTTGTGTTATCTATAGTGATCTATTATATATTAAATAACAATTATACTTAATTTTTTGGAATGATTATGAGTTCATAATAACTCAAGGCTACTTGGGTGAAGGACGGAAGTACCTGGATGATCTAATAATATACTATATTGTACTTCAACTCAATATTTACTTTCCATATGGACTGATGTGTTTATATTCTTATTGTATATTAGCAATGTTTATATATATTTATTTATTTATTAATATATTTATTCATTTATCTATATTTTATATATTTTTTTCCTTTATCATATCGCTATATATATCCTAAACATATCTATCTACTTATTTATTGATTCAATTTCCCAGCTTAAGGTATTCAATTCATTGAATTTGGAAATACCAGTAATGAAATAATACTAACAGCGTTCCTTAGATATCCAATTTTTAGAACTATTGATCTTTCTAACAGTAACTTAAGGGTTAAGTCAGCTTGCTGTTTAATGCATTCAGACTACCAAACTGATGGCAACATCTATTGGCTGCTCAGCCCATCTATCATGATTTAGATTGAGCCCATTGGTCAGCTTTTACACATAGGACTATATGACTCAGGAAAACCCCTTCCTGGATCACCTCCGTGATCAAGCTCATAGCGAAACGCGCGTCGGGGAGAAACGAGTGCCCGCGGCTGTACGGCACGAGGCATCGGCATCACCTATCAGTACCCACAGGACTCCATCTTCACTTACATCCCAGGACTGAATGGGAACCCGGAGAATGGTTCGTGAGCGGTAGTCCCGTGCGGTGAGATCACTCTATCAGCATAGATTTACTTGCTGTGCTCACCAGCGCATTATCTATACCCTAATCATCCATACTATGTCTGTTGATTTGTATCAGCAATATTTGTGGATTTCACTTAATATGCTATATGGACCATACTTGTCCATCTATAGATTATCTGACTATTTGCATCAGTAATAGCATAGATTATACTGGCTGTGAACAACATAAGACCATACTTACTATGTTTATATGTACATAATCTATACCTGGTATTGGACATTACATTTAATTGTTTGTTTGCACAAGTGCCTTTCATGGTTATGTCACTTTCTTAGAGCTTATATCTATAAGAATGGCTATGAAAGATTTTCTGTCATTGAATAAATGGTTACTTCTGTCAGGCATTTATTGGCATCAGTAATAGTATGGATGTTATATGATCTATACCTGCCCATTTGCATTCTACCTGACTATTAGTATCAGTAACAATTTAAATTATACCTGCGGTAAATAGTACAGACTACACTTACAGTGTCTTATTTGTTCATAATCTGTACTTGATTTCGGGTATTATATCTGATTACCTACATAGGTACCTTTTATTCTTATGTTATCCACCTATGGTTTATGTCTATAAGAACAGCATTGACAACTTTTCTGTCAATAATTGAATAAATGGTTCTTTTGTGAAACTCACCTACCCATGGTATCTATGTGTGTTTTAGATCCATGTGGATATGAATTCTTATACTTTACAGCCCTGCACTTCCATTATTGTCAAAAGTTGTTATAATTTTACACTTGAATTAATTATTGTGTTATTTTCCCAATGGTTTTATTCCATACTCTTTAAAAAATTAAGTGATGTCACACTTGCAATAGGACTAATTAAGAGCCAATTAGTTACATATAGCCTTTCTTTAACCACGTAATTGTTGGCATTTTTCACATGTGATTTATGGTTTTCTCTCACTATCTGTTCTATCGCTCTATTAACTGCGGATGATCTCAGAAAAGTAGTTCTCTCATTGGGTGTCCAATGCGATCAGTATGACACCCAAAAGCAGAAATGAAATGTGAGTAAAGCCCCTGATTAACTGTTGTTTCTAAGGGCAACCAGCTCTCCGGAAATCTCTCACTCTCCACAGATAGCTATAAGCAGAGGTGAAGAGAAGTAGAATGAGGAGTAGCAGTCCTATGCTCTGACATTTTCTACCAATTCTTCTTCCACAAACATGTTATGAACCATTTTTTAATGGGTACTAATAGAATATTAACAGTTATTAAATCTGTATTAAACTGATTGATTATTACATATTAATTTTCATATTTCGCTACCAAGGAGGATATTACACTTGCTGCTCCATTTAGCAAGGATTAGATTGTTATCTTAATGCGAGTGTTTTTACTTTTTTCTTGTTTTTGCATGTTATATATTGTAGGTAACTGTTTATATAATTTATGGAGTGTCTATTTGGTCCAATTTAGTCGTGTTATCATGCGACCTATTGTTTTAAAATAATCATTAAAAGTTATTTTTTAGGGGCCTGATTGGATATATTCCAACTTGCCCTTTTGTATTTGATCAAGATTGCTCACAAAATAGAGTTTCTTTTTCTTTTCTTTATACTACATTGCATTTTACTCTAGTGAGCACCGCCACCTTGTCAATATTTTTTCTTAAGTACATATGTATGATTTATCTGTAATGTACTAGATTATACCTATTGTGGCTACATCAACATATGCTCTACTTATTAGTTTATTACTAATAGCCTGTGCGACGTATCTCCATTCCCCCCTTCCCCTTTGTATACACACTGTTTTATTGATGACATTTTATTTTGTTGGGAAGGAACTGAAGAAGATCTGGACAAATTCTGTGAAGGACTTAATTTTTATTAAGTGAATATAAAACTGTCTGCAGAGAAAAGTTATGAAAAAGTGCAATTCCTGGAATTAGAGATCTATGTGGAAGATAAATTAGAGTCAAGAAATTATAGTAAACCTATAGATGTGAATATCTACATAGCAACAACAAGTGAACATTATAAAAACTGGCTGAGAGGGGATTCAAATAGCCAGTATTTGAGACTAGGTAGAAATTGCAGTAAGATCAATGAATGTGATAATATTAATTATGGAACAAATGTTTTTGGATAAAGGATACAATTAAGAAAATTAAAAAAGTAAAAGATGAAGTGATGAAAATGGAACGAAATAAATTAATTGAATGCAACGAGAAAAAAAAAAATGGAGATAGGAATGAATTCCATTTCTCATTCATTACAGATTATACTGTACAATATAAACAATTGGAGCATATAATTAATAAACACTGGCACCTCCTTCAAAAATACACTATACAAAGTAAACTACTCCCCCCAAAAATTAAATTTTTATACAAGAGAGCAGCAAACCTAAAGGATAAATTAACCAAAGGTGCACTACCGGAAACCATAAGACATCCAATAAGATCAAAAGGTTATTACAGGGACGGTAACTGCCAGGCCTGTAAAGAAGTAATAGCCCCAACACAAAATATGAAAACTTTGAAGTTAATAACAAGAGATATGAATTAAAACAGTTTACTACTTGTAATACAACTAATGTGGTATATATAATTAAGTGCAACTTCAACCTAATTTACATTGGACAAACTAGTAGAGCCAAAATGAAATGGATACACAAGTTAAAATCCCTCCATCCAGGAGGACTAAATATGGACTTTGAGCTCAAATGGTTCCTTTAAAGTTTTTTTTTATATAAAGTCTTTTTTATATTTATATTAATTTTGTATACACTATATAAAGACTTTTATATACAGTCAGGTGCATAAATATTGGGACATTGACAGAATTTTCATATTTTGGCCTCTATTCATCACCACAATGGCTTTGAAATTAAACAAACAAGATGTGTTTTAACTGCAGACGTTCAGGTGAACGGTGTAGGAATTACAACGGTTTCTATATGTGCCTCCTACTTTTTAAGGGGCCAAAAGTAATGGGACAAACTAAACAATCCTAAATCTAACTTTCACTTTTTAATACTTTGTTGCAAATCCTTTGCAGGCAATTACAGCCTGAAGTCTGGAACGCATAGACATCACCAGATGCTGGGTTTCATCCCTGCTGATGCTCTGCCAGGCCTCTACTGCAAATGTCTTCAGTTCCTGTTTGTTCTTGGGGCATTTTCCCTTCAGTTTTGACTTCATCAAGTGAAATGCATGCTCAATCTGATTCAGGTCAGGGGATTGACTTGGCCATTGCATAACATTCCACTTTTTAGCCTTAAAAAACTCTTTGGTTGCTTTTGCAGTATGCTTCGGGTCATTGTCCATCTGCACTGTGAAGCGCCGTCCAATGAGTTCTGAAGCATTTGACTGAATATGAGCATATAATATTGCCCGAAACACTTCAGAATTAATTCTGCTGCTTTTGTCAGCAGTCACATCATCAATAAATACAAGGGAACCAGTTCCATTGGCAGCCATACATGCCCACGCCATGACACTACCACCACCATGCTTCACTGATGAGGTGGTATGTTTTGGATCATGAGCAGTTCCATTCCTTGTCAATACTCTTCGCTTCCCATCACTCTGGTACAAGTTGATCTTTGTCCCATAGGATGTTGTTCCAGAACTGTAATGGCTTTTTTAGATGTTGTTTGGCAAACTCTAATCTGGTCTTCCTGTTTTTGTGGCTCACCAATGGTTTACATCTTGTGGTCAACCCTCTATATTCACTCTTGTGAAGTCTTCTCTTGATTGTTGACTTTGACACATATACACCTACCTCCTGGATAGTGTTCTTGATTTGGCCAACTGTTGGGAAGGGGTTTTTCTTCACCAGGGAAATAATTCTTCTGTCATCCACCACAGTTGTTTTCCGTGGTCTTCCGGGTCTTTTGGTGTTGCTGAGCTCTCTGGTGCGTTCTTTCTTTTTAAGAATGTTCCAAACAGTTGATATGGCAACACCTAATGTTTTTGCTATCTCTCTGAAGGGTTTGTTTTGATTTTTCAGCCTAATGATGGCTTGCTTCACTGATAGTGACAGTTCTTTGGATCTCATATTGAGAGTCGACAGCAACTGATTCCAAATGCAAATGTCACACCTAGAATCAATTCCAGACCTTTTACCTGCTTAATTGATAATGAAACAAGGAGGGAATAGCCCACACCTGTCCATGAAATAGCTTTTGAGTTGATAGTCCCATTACTTTTGGTCCCTTAAAAAGTGGGAGGCACATATAGAAAACATTGTAATTCCTACACCGTTCACCTGATTTGGATGTAATTACCCTCAAATTAAATCTGAATGTCTGCAGTTCAAGCACATCTTGTTTGTTTCATTTCAAAGCCATTGTGGTGGTGAATAGAGGCCAAAATATAAAAATTCTGTCAATGTCCCAATATTTATGCACCTGACTGTATATATTCTCTCTATAACACCTTCTTGTTATATATAGTGAATTTTAATAGTATGAATTTTTATACAGTATATATCTTTTTACTTATTATTTAATATATATATATATATATTTATTATATGTTGGATTTTATATTTTTATCCTATATTTAGTGTTTGTATTTATACACTTAGATTTTTTATATTGGTATTGATGTATTTGATTTCCCCAAAAATATTTCAAATTTATTCACCTATTGGTATTTATGAAAAACAATGTGGTTTTTAATCATATATTTTATTTATTATGAGGAAGAAATCCCCAAAAAAGAATTATATTGACATCGCATTTACAAACAGGCAAAGTAACTATAAGAATACCAGCAGCATGATGTCACTTCTGGTTTGCATTTTACGGACTGAAAGTAGGGTCCCGCGTGCATTACACCAACCAGAAGTACCATGGAGACTGTGATTTTGCAATAAAAAACTGTTCTTATGGACTTTTTATAATTTGGAGATGGAACCTTTACATAGCTGACTATGGGCAACCTCAAGGGATATGTTTTAGTTATGTGAGAATAGATTAATTGCCACTAGTATAATTGGGACAAGCACTTCCATTTTATATATAATGTCACCTTTTTGAGTATACATATATTTTCATTAGTAATAATATGAATATTTATCATGTTAACATAGAAGTATTTTTTATATAGAATATATCAGGTTTTATATGTTGGAGTTTTTTTAAATACTTGACCCAGGAACTAAATGATCGCCATACTATCAAAAGGGACTCCCTGAACTCCACCTCACACAGCCTTGAAGAAGAGCCATAGCTCGAAACATGTTGGCAGTGGAGTGGAGCGTACTGGTTGAGAACAGGTGCCTGTTCCAGGAGTCGGTGACACTGGATGTGAGTTGGAGGGGTTCCAGAGCCTTTAAATCCATGGGTATATCTATATGCATCTATTGAACTTACTTATGTTAAAAGCCTCCATTCTATCCCCATATGGAATGTGATTTTATGCTGTATTAGTTATTAAATGAAATTCTGTTATAAATTTTATTACACGATGTCTGGGATATTTGATCCGTTACAGTATATTTCTTTTTCATATTTTGAATAATCCTTGTGCAAAAAGGACATTTGCATTCGCATGAACAAAAACTACAAAACAAAGGGAAGTACTAGTCTATGACTACATTTTTTCCTTATGTTAAGTGATTATAAATGTGAATGTAAGCACCATTATTTGACCAAGACTACATGTTATTAAGATTGTGTTTTTGGGTGAAATTTTGGTGTCAAATTGGGCAGCAGAATTATTCACTTATTAGAGCACCAGATTGTGTTCTTATACATTATATTGCAAATAATACATACTATCTAAAATTATAAATAAGCATATAAAACAGTATATCCTCATAAAACCATATCATGATGCAAGGGTGTTCTTTCAGAGGAAGAGGCAAATTGCGTTAAACTAGAAAACTCCTCGATTCCAGTATTTTACGTGCTCCCAAAAGTGCACAAATGCAGAAATAAATCACCAGGGTGCTCAAAAGTAAGTCAATTAAATTACTTCTAACTTGTCTTGTTTGTTAGATTATAAGATCCAACCTCTGGTGACCCAAACAAAATCATTTATGAAGGATACAATATCAGTAATTACTAAACTCAAAGAGTGCAATTGGCAACATGACTACTTTTTATAACAGCAAATGTCAAAGCACTCTATATGACCATACAACATCAGTTAGGTTTAGAATCACTAAAATATCATCTGGCCAAGGTGAATATGAGTGACCCACAGAGGAATTGAATGAAGGAGAATTCTACCTGCAGCTGTCTGGCACAGTGATGGGCACTAGACTGGCACCAAGTTATGCTTACTTATTCATGGCCCACTGAGAGGACCATCAGATCAAGATGGGCCATGAGTGGGATGCCAGCCTACTGCTCTAGATTCGCTATATTGATGACATAATTTTTGTGTGGAGAGGTGATGCTACATCTTTAAGGGATTTTGTGAATATTTAAACACCAACAATAGAAATATAGAATTATGCTTCCAAATGAGCCAAAAGGAAGATACTTTTGTAGATCTGATGGTATATGTAGAGGATGATGAACTGCTAATCAGAAAATACACAAAACCAAGTGATTGCATTTCATATACCAACCAGGAGAGTAACCACTATGAGAATTGGATTAAAAGCATTCCAAATAGCCGATTCCAGCATTTAAGAAGGAACTGCTCTAATATTGAGATTTTCAATAGTCAGGCTAATAACATGGAGCAACAATTTTTGAGTAAAGGGTATAATAAATATACTGTTATGATTCCTGGAGGGAATTGATGGAACAAATGTAGAGCCAACTGATGACAGCCTTGAGGGCAAGAGGTGTGATGCAGATTGTGGGCTGTAGGAGCAGCTTTGGGGGCTGGTAGTGTCTTTAATAGTCATGGCCAAGGGACTGGTGATGTGAAGCAGCCTTAGGGCTGTTGGAGCAGGCTTGGAGCCTGATTGTGGCCTTAACTGTCATGGCCAAGGGACTGATGGTGTGAAGCAGGCTTTGGGCTGTTGATGCAGCCTTGGGGGCTGATTGTGGCCTTATAGTCTCGGCCAAGGGACTAATGGTGTGAAGCAGTCTTTGGGCTTTTGGAGCAGCCTTGGGGGCTGATTGTGGCCTTTATAGTCACAGCCAAGGGACTAATGGTGTGATGCAGCCTTTGGGCTGGTGCTGCTGCCTTGAGGGCTGATTGTGACCTGGGGCCTCAATGTCACAACCAGGGTTTCTTGGCATGGTGGTCAGCGGGTGATACCTGTGAGTATGCTGTGTTGGGGGGCATCTGGCGGTGGTGCTGGTGCCTGGTGGGGAGCATTGGCTATGCATAGTCCTGTTTGGGCATATTGTCACTCTGTGCTGGTTTGGCCTGGCAGTGCTTCTGTTCCGTTCTGGCATGGGTGCCGCCATCTTGCCTCCAGTCATGTGACTTAGTTGCCCTATCCTGGTGGGTCACATGCTCTCTCTGGTCTCTCACAGTGCGGCACTTGGAATTTAAGGGAGTGCCGAGCTTCCTCTCATTGCCAGTGCAACGTGTTTCTCAGCGTAAGCTATGAGAGAGTTCCTGAGCTAGTCTGCCTGCCTGTTGGATTCTGCCAAGCCTGCTATACCTGAACCTGCTCCTAAACCCTGCTGGATACCCCTGCCTCTTCCTATTGCCTCTCCCACTGCGTACCTGTGTCAGTCATTTACCTTGCACCCTGCCTCCAATTGCATTTCCTCTGGACATTATTGTTTCTGCCAGCAATCTCTTCAAGTCTGCTAATTCACTTCAGCCTGCCACTCACCTCAATCAGCAATTCACTCCAACCTGCAGTTATTTTCAGCCTAACAAAACCCGGAATACTGGATTACCTTCTGTTGTCACTACCTGGACTTTTTCCCATTTGCATCACTACAGTTCCCAAGTGCACTTATTGCTAAACTCAGACTTTCTGTTTTGCCACTTTCAAGTCAGTCAAACCACTTATTAAAAACTCCACATTTACTTTTAAATCCGCTCCTGTGTCCGCTCCTTATACCACCCTGGGTCCACAACAAAACCAGAACCTCACACCCAGGACCGTTGCAGCCTTTGGGCTGATGATACTCAGTTGAGGTATGCAACAGAATGTGTGGCTGCTACCAGTGCCACCAGGATGACACTGGTGATGGTGTGCTTAATAGTGCACCTGGAATGCAGAGTTGCTATCAGTGCCACTGGGATGACACTGGCAACGGTGTGCTAATTTGCGCACCTTTAACACAGAGTGGCTACCAATGTCTCCGGGATGAAACTGGTGACAGTGTGCTAGATTGCACACCTGGAATGCAGAGTTGCTACCAATGCCGCCTGGATGACACTGGCGACAGTGTGCTAATTTGTGCACCTGGAATGCAGAGCTGCTACAAGTGCGGCCGGGATGACACTGGCGATGGTGTGCTAATTTGCGCACCAGGAACACAGAGCTGCTTCCAATGCCGCCGGGATGACACTGGCGACAGTGTGCAAGGTTGTGCACCTGGAAGGCAGAGCTGCTACCAATACTGCCGGGATGACACTGGCCACCAGATGGTGACAGACTCTTCTAGGATAGGAAGCGCTCCATGCTGCAAGTGGAGCCAGCTGGATGGAGTAAATGGCAAACACAAAACACAGCTAGACTGACTGACAAGCAGGAGTCAGGAACTGGAAGTACAAAAAACTTCTATCACCAGCAAGGAGTGATGGACTGGATGGAATTTAACAGGTACAAGGCCCAAACAAGTTTCCCTTAATGATAGACCAGTCTGCAGCTGTGCACAGACAGGGGAATTAATCAGCATGCACCTGACACTGCCCACAGACAGGCAATAATTAATGCAATGCTTTAGGCTGGAAGCTGCAGATCCTGACAGTACCCCCCTTGTTGATGAGGGGTTAAGGAACCCCTAGCTTCAGGTTTTTCTGGAAAATCTTGAAAACATTTTCTTACTAAGACAGGAGCATTCAATGATCTCATAGGCACCAAGGAGCGTTCTTCTGGCCCATACCTCTTCCAATGGACCAGGAACTGAAGGGCCCCTAGTGAGAGTCTGGAGTTCAGAATTTTCTCAACCACAAACTCTTGACGTTCTTGAACAAGGATGGGTGGAGGTTTTGCTGGCTGTCTAGAGCTGTACCTGAGAGAAGAGGTCACCGGCTTGAGTAAGGAGCAGTGAAACGTATTGTTAATCCTCAGGTTAGCAGGCAGCTTCAGATGGAAGGCCACAGGATTGATATGAGAGATAATCCTAAATGGTCCAATGAATCTGGGACCTAATTTCTGTGATCATTGATGTATATTAATATTTTTAGAAGACAACCACACCAAATTGCCCACTTTGAAATTGCACGGTCGTCGATGTTTATCCACACAGATCTTGGCATGACCGGATGCTTTCATCAGACATTGGTGAACTTTTTTCAAAACAGACCGGAGCCTCGCCACCGATGTGGAGGATGGCATACCAGCTGAAACTGCCTCAAAGGAGTTTGCAATAGGGTGCAGCCCAGAGTTGCAGAAAAAAGGTGAAACTGATGAAGAGGAGTGACAAGAATTATTAAATGCAAATTCTGCAATGGTAGTGTTTACAATTCCTGGGTGCCCTGATGGCTTGGAAGAATGGAAGTCCAATAGCACCGCTTTCCAAAATCTTTCCGGAACGAACAAGACCCCCGGTGGCGTTTCTGCTGGAGCTTCCGACTGACAGGTACAAATAAGATCTGCAAGATCCCTGGTCACAGCGAAATGGATATTAGAGGTAGGGGTGATGGTTTCTTCCAGTCTAGTGAGTGATTGAACTGGTTGAAAACTGCGAGACAGCACATCTGCCTTAACATTCTTGGAGCCAGGCCAAAATGAGATGACAAAATTAAAACAATCCTCAAATGCCCACTTGATAGCCAACAACTCATAATTCCATACATCGTAATTCCTCTCAGCTGAGGTGAATTTCCGAGAAAAATAAGCGCAGGGATGGAATTTGCCATCTTCAGGATCCTTCTGAGACAGTACGGCCCCCACACTGATCTCTGAGGTGTCTACTTCGACAACAAATGGGAGGTCAGTATTAGGATGCCGAAGAACTGGAGTGGAGGTAAAGGCAATCTTTAAGGAGTCAAAAGCTTGAAGAGGTGTGGCTCGCCAGTTTGCTATGTCCACTCCTTTCCTGGTTAGCTCCACAATAGGTGTGACTATGGAAGAAGGAGTCAATAAATCTTATATAATAATTGTTAAAGCCAAGGAAGCATTGTACTGCTTTTAGATTGGTGGGCTGAACCCAATCTAATATGGCCTTGACTTTGCTCGGATCCATTGAGAATCCTTGAGAGGAGATAATGTGCCCCAGGAACGACACTTCTTGAACTTCAAAGTCGCTCTTCTCAGGTTTTGCATATAACTGTTTCTCCAGGAGTTTACGCAGCACCAGTCTCACGTGCTTGCTGTGTTCCTCCAGGGAGCTGGAATAAATTAGGATATCATTGAGGTAGACCACTGTGAGTTCCCCGATATACTCCATCAACACATCATTAATGAAGTCCTGGAATACAGCTGGGGCATTTGACAGGCCAAATGGCATCCCCAGATATTCATAATGGCCGGAATGGGTGTTAAAGGCCGATTTCCACTCGTCACCTTCTCTAATGCGGACCAGATTATATGCGCCTCTGAGATCTATCTTGGAGAAGATGGAGGCCCCCTGGAGCTGATCGGATAACACAGAAATCAAGGGCAAAGGATAGGAGTTCTTCACTATGATATTATTTAAACCTCGAAAGTCAATGTAAGGTCGAAGAGAGCCATCCTTCTTTTGCATAAAAAAGAAGCCTGCTCTGATCAGCGATTTGGAAGGCCAAATGATCCCCTTCTCCAAACCGTCCTGGATATATTCTTCCATAGCCTGGCTTTCAGGAAGGGAAAGAGCATAGAGTCTGCCTTTGGGAAGCTTAGCACCGGGAAGGAGATCAATCGCATAATCGTAGGAGCGGTGAGGAGGAAGGGTGTATGCCTTCTTCTTAGAAAAGACTTCTGCCAAGTCCTGATATGGAGTCGGAATCCTGGAAGCTGATTCGGAATGGACAGCAGCCGCTAGGCGGACAGGGAGAGTAAGGCAGGTAGAGGCAAAGGAATCACTCCACTGGAGAATTTCTCCAGTCGGCCAGTTGATGACAGGGTTGTTTCTTCTGATCCAAGGAAGACTTAACACTAACGGAGCCAACGGACACTGGAGTAATAAGAATGTGACCTCCTCAGAATGCAGGGCCCCGATGGACAACTGGATGGGAGAAGTTGTCGTCTGTAGAGCACTATGAGCCAGAGGCAGACGAAAGGCCCAGGTCTGAGGGTCACCTTGGAGCAAGGAAATAATAATTCAGACCCATTGAGTCTCTGATCCAGAAGAGGCAGGTCGAAGCCTGAAGTATAGTTTGCTGCTTTCTCAGAAGTTAAGGAAGTCCTTACGGTTGCCCAAAAAATGATCTGGCAGATTGAGTTTAGGTTTGAGGGGCCAAGCTAAAGCAGAAACAGAAACTGAGGAGGAAGCTGCCCATGTTTCTACTACCTGGAGAGAAAGTTCCTGGACCTTATGTGTTAGGCCCTGTATTTGGGCAGCCAGAATTTGAGCTAGGTTCTGATCCGGCTCAATGATCACAATCTGTGGCTCTACAAATTTTTATGGCAAGTGATTATGTTATGATTCCTGGAGGGAATCGATGGGATAAATGTAGAGCCAACTGATGACAGCCTTGAGAGCTGGAATGTATATTACTAGTTGTGCCAAGGGCAAGAGGTGTGACGCAGCCTGTGGGCTGTTGGAGCAGTCTTGGGGGCTGGTAGTGGCCTTTATAGTCATGGTCAAGGCATTGGTGATGTGAAGCAGCCTTAGGGCTGTTGGAGCAGGCTTGTAGGCTGATTGTGACCTTGATAGTTATGGCCAAGGGACTGATGGTGTGAAGCAGCCTTTGGGCTGTTGGGGCAGCCTTGGGGGCTAATTGTGGCCTTTATAGTCACGGCCAAGGGAATAATGGTGTGAAGCAGCCTTTGGGCTGTTGGAGCAGCCTTGGGGGCTGATGGTGGCCTTTATAGTTGCGGCCAAGAGACTAGTGGTGTGATGCAGCCTTTGGGCTGGTGCTGCAGCCTTGAGGGCTGATTGTGACCTGTGGCCCCAGGACCATTGCAGCCTTTGGGCTGATAACACTCAGGTGAGGTATGCAACAGAACGTGGGGCTGCTACCAGTGCCGCCCAGATGACACTGGTGATGGTGTGCTAATTTGTGCACCTGGAATGCAGAGTTGCTACCAGTGCCGCTGGGATGACACTGGCGATGGTGTGCTAATTTGTGCACTTGGAACACAGAGTGGCTACCAGTATCACCGGGATGACACTGGCGACGGTGTGCTAGATTGTGCACCTGGAACGCAGATTTGCTACCAATGCCGCTGGGATGACACTGGCGATGGTGTGTGAGGTTGCGCACCTGGAACGCAGAGCTTCTACCAATGCTGCCATGATGACACTGGCCAACGGATGGTGACAGACGCTTCTGGGATAGGAAGTGCTCCATGCTGCCAAGATGGTACAAGCAGCACGTGAGGATGGGATGCAAGTGGGGCTGCCTGGATGGAGTAAATGGCACACACGAAACACAGCTAGACTGACTCAGGAACTCGACTGACAAGCAGGAGACAGGAACCGGAAGTACTAAAAAACTTCTATCACCGGCATGGAGTGATGGAATGGCTGGAATTTAACAGGTACAAGGCCCAAACAGAGCAAGTCTCCCTTAATGATAGACCAGTCTGCAGCTGTGCACAGACAGGGGAATTAATCAGCATGCACCTGACACTGCCCACTGACAGGCAGTAATTAATGCAGTGCTTTAGGCTGGAAGTTATAGATCCTGACAGATACAGTATCAAAAGCAACAGAAAAAAACAGAAATCTAAGAGATGAAGCCTTAAGGCAGACAGATGCAGATGACTAATAATGAGGTACTTTTCATCACTAAATACACTTCACAGCATAAACAACTTGACAAACTCATTAATAGACACTGGAATATACTGAGTAAAGACCCCTTACTATAAGACTGTTTATCTGCTAAACTGAGGATAGTCTATAGAAAAGCAGAGAATTTAAATCTTTTAGTGAAAAGCGCTCTACCTGTAGAAAAAAGAATGACTAGAATTAACTCAAAGGGATTCTATCACTGTGGTGTCTACAGCATGTGCAACTGTTGTAAAACTGATAAGAAAATAGAGTACAAATTGAATATTACCTCACAGATATACCGAATTAAAGATTTCATAACATGTGGCAGTAAAAATGTAATTTATCTTTTAGAGTGTAGCTGTGGTACTCAATATGAGGGAAGAACAAGCAGAATGCTCAAGGAAAGATTGTCACAGCCCACAATAGAGACCCCAGAATCAGACCCCGGCACTTACCTGTCAGGACACTGTGTCGCGGCTTTCTGGCTCCCTGCCAGTCAGCTTCTGCGGGTTCCCATGTGCCTCTACATGTGGGTGGTCTTTCCTCCTGCTCTCTACTGGCTCTTGTTGTCTGACTGCTGCCTTGGGTCTGGCATCTCAGCTGCAGTCCTTCGGCCCATGGGTGCGGCCATCTTTGATTGCCCATGTGACACAGTCTCTGCCAATGGAACGCTTCTCACTCATTTCTCAGCAAAACAGCTCCCTGCACTTCCTATAAAAGGATCTCTACAGTTCTCACAGGTTGCCAGTGCAACAAGTCCCCTTAGTTTACTAAGTGAGCCTCCTCACTGTGCTTCCTAAAGTATTGCTAGCTGCACCGAGTAGCGTCCATGCTACCAGCATTCTCATACGGCTCACTAGCTGCACCGAGTAGCATCCATGCTACCATCATTCTCATATGGCTCCCTAGCCCCACCGAGTAGCATCCGTGCTGCCACCATTCTCATATGGCTCACTAGCCGCACCAAGTAGCATCCGTGCCACCACCATCACCTTACCGCTTTCCAGCTACACCAAGTAGCTCCGAGCTACCATCTATCACTTTATGGCTTCCCAGTCACACCAAGTAGCATCCGTGCTACCACCATCACCTTACGGCTACCCATCCACACCAAGTAGCTCCCATGCTACCACCATCCTCCATATACCCGGAGTCCTGTATCCACTGGCCTTAGCCAGCATACCAGTCATCCCTCTAGTTCCTCTTGTAGGCTTCTCTTGATGATCTGTTCCTTCATGCACAGGAAATTCATCAGACACAGACTACTCCTGACATCACCTGTGTCTAACCAAACTGATCCAGGACCCAGCCTGGGAACACAGCCTCAATCCCCTTCAACTGTGACAGTTTGCACTGGCCCAATGGACTCGGCAAGTGGTCAAGGATCTGGGGTGGATTCCTCTCAAGATGTGCTATCTCATTTGGAAAGACAAGAGACCTCTCAGTTACAGTTGATTCAATTCATCCAGGATATGTCATCTCGTCTGGACAGCATTCAGGCCTTGCTGTCACACCCTGCTCCAGTTGGCGCTCAAGTCGCCTCTCCTCCCGCTGTGTCACCTGCTTCTCTGGCACCACCTTCTGCTCGTCTTTTTCTCTCACCTCCGAGCAAGTTCGATGGCAACCCCAAGTTATGCAGAAGTTTCCTGATCCAATGCGAAATTCATTTTGAGCTTCAACCTGCCAACTTCCCGACAGCCAAAATCCGAGTGGCCTACATTATCTTTCTGCTCTCAGGTCAAGCACTTGATTGGGCCTCACCCCTCTGGGAGAAATTGGACCCCTTGCTCTCTAACTATCCTAAATTTGTTGCCACATTTCGCAGAATTTTCGATGAGCCTGGAATTTATTAAGTTCAAAACACCACCTCTTCATCTATCCATGGGGATAATGCATTCTGAGGTGATCTCCTGCTTGTTGCTCCAGTGTTCTCTTTCTCCCATCACCTGAGGTCTCCTATGGCTCAAGACTCACAATCCAATCCTGGATTGGATCTCAGGAGATATTTTCAAGTGGAGTCCGGTATGTCACGAACATTGTATGTCAACTAATATCCGGACGATCCTTCCCTCAATCTCTGAATCTCTTCCTGGTCTTCCATCTCAATACCATCAATTTGCTGATATATTTTCTAAATCCAAGGCTAATTCTCTACCACCTCATCGTCCATGCGATTGTGCCATATATCTGTCACCAAGAGCCAGATTACACAAGGGTCGCCTTTATTCTCTTTCTATTTCCGAGAATAAGGCCATTGAAGAGTATATCGAGGATGCCTTGGTCAAGGGATTAATCCGTCCTTCTAAATCTCTTCGTCCAGAATAAGGATGGATTGTTACACCCTTGTATTGACTAAAGAGCACTGAATGAGATTTCAGTCAAAAACTTTTACCCTTTGTCCCTCATCTCTGTGCTTTTCGACCAGCTCCAGTAGGCCACCATCTTTTCCAAGATTGATCTATGAGGAGCCTATAATTTGATCTGGACTAAAGCCGGAGACGAGTGGAAGACGGCGTTCAGCACACATACTGGACATTACGAGTATTGTGTTATGCAGTTTGGGTTGGCCAATGCCCCAGCAGTGTTCCAAGATTTGATTAATGATGTCCTCCAAGAGTTCCTTGGCAAATTTGTGGTCACGTACCTGGACGATATTCTCATTTACTCTCAATCCATGCACCAGCATGTCCAGCACATTAGTTAGGTCTTGCGTAGATTTAGAGAAAATCTGTTGTTTGCCAAATTGGAGAAGTGTGAGTTTCATGTGGAGCAAGTATCTTTTCTCGGATATGTCATTTCTCCCCGTGGCTTCTCCATGTATCCTGGGAAAGTGAAAGCAGTGATGGAGTGGGTCCAGCCTACCACATTGAAAGGTATCCAGCATCCCTGGGGCTCTCCAATTACTATCCAAGATTTATTGGCTTTTTTTCTACCATTGTTGCCCCCATAGTGGAGTTAACCAAGAAAGGGGCAGACACCTCCAACTGGCTTTCTCAGGCTCTCCGGGTATTTGAACTTCTTAAACTTGCTTTCACCAGTGTTCCAGTCCTTAGACATTAAGATCCAGGTCAGCCTTTTGTTATTGAAGTGGATGCCTCGGAGGTCAGAGCTGGAGCTATTCTCTCTCAATAGGATCCGTTGGATGGCAAACTTCATACGTGTGCAATCTTCTCACGCAAATTTTCCTCAGCCGAATGCAATTATGACGTTGGCAACAGGGAGCTGCTTGCCATCAGGTTGGCTTTTGAAGATTGGAGACATTGGCTTGAGGGAGCCAAACAAGATCTCCTTCCTTCCTGACCATAAGAATTTGGGGTACATTGAGTCGGCCAAAGACTGAATTCCAGGCAAGCACGTTGGGCATTATTTTTTACCAGGTATAACTTCCTCATCTCTTTTTGCCCTGGGTCTAGAAACTTCAAAGCTGACACTATCCACGAGCTTTGCCCCAGTCCAGCAGGATACTGTGGTGAAAGAGCTAATCATTTCCAGTTCCTGTATTCACATGGCTTTGTCTCGGAATCTGACTGAGGATCTATCTAGATTTCAAGTGGAGTCTCCTCCCGGTAGACTTGCCCAATTGGTTGTTTGTCCCCAAGGGCCTGAGGAAGGCCGTCTTGCAGTACTTCCATGTGAGGCAAGCCTATTGGACATCCAGGCACCAATAAGACCACTGAATTAATTTCTCATGCTGTCTGGAGGCCGTTCTTGTCTTTGGATGTTCGGGAGTTTATTCTTGCATGTGAAATTTGTTCTCATAATAAGACTCCACGGACTCTGTCTTCAGGATTACTGTTCCCTCTTTCTACATCTAGAAGACCCTTGACACACATTGTGATGGACTTCATTGTAGATCTACCTCGCTCTGCTAGTTGCTCCGTAATTTGGACCATCGTTGACTGCTTCAGCAAGATGGCACATTTTGTCCCTCTGCCCAAATTGCTATCTGCCAAATAACTTTCTGTCTTAATTTTGGAACATGTCTTTCAGGACTTCCTAGTGACATCGTTCCAACCAAGGGACAGAATTCATTGTGCAGTTCTGGAGATATTTCTGCTCTTCATTAGGTATCAGTATCAGCTTGTCTTCAGAATGTCACCCACAGTCCAATGGGCAGATGGAACATGCTAATCAAACCTTGGAGCAATATCTATGTTGCAATGTCTCGAAGTGTCAGAACGATTGGGTTTCCCATCTGCCCATGGCTGAGTTTGCGTTCAACAACTCCTGTCACTCAGCATCTTCAGTCTCTCCATTTTTTTGTGTAACTGGGCAGCATCCCCGAGCCAATTCTTTTGACTTCAGTTCCATATGTTCCTCTGATTCATCGACAGTTTCCAGAATTTGGGCCAAGGTACATCGTAATCTCCTCAAGGCCTTTTTATGTTCTAAGAGCTTGGCAGACAGACACCGGAGGTCTTGCACCTTCAGGAGGGGTGACTTGGTCTGGCTGTCTACTAGTAATATCAAACTCCAGCAGCCTGCCCACAAGTTGGGCCCTTGGTTCATTGGTCCATTACGGATCTTTTCCCAGATTAACCCAGTGGCCTTCAAACTCCAATTGCCGAATTCATTGAGGATCAACAACACATTGCATGCCTCTTTATTGAAGCCAGTGCATAGATCGGATAAATTTGGAGGCAGAGTTTCTTTCAGGCCTGCTCTGGTGGTGATCCATGATCAACAGGAGTTTGTGGTGGAGAGGATTCTTGACTCTAGAGTCTCCAAGGGATGGCTGCAATTTCTGGTCCATTGGAATGGCTATGGTCCAGAAAAACGTTCATGGATTCAGGCAGATGCCTTACATGCTCCCAGGCTGAAAAATATATTTTTTCAGGAGATTTCCTTTAAACCAGACTCTAGGGGTTCTTCAATCCCCACGTCAAGGGGGAGGGGTACTGTCACATGCCATCGTGCTGCCAATGCTATGCGGGGTGAGTGCCGGGCAAGCATTCACTGAAGTCTCCTCCTTCCTCCGGTTATGATCTGTGGTTACAGCATATTGTTTGCAGTTCCAGCCTTTGTTGCTACTGAGGCTCTGCACTAATTACTGCCTGTCTGTGTGCAGTATCAGGTGCACACTAATTGATTCTCCTGTCTGAGCCAGCCCAGCTGCACACTAGTCTGTCATTAGGGAGGCTTTCTCTGGTTGGGCCCTGTTTCTGTTAAATTCCAGCCAGCCTTACACTCCATGCCAGTGATAGCATTTCTCGAGTGTCCAGTTGTGCCCAGTGTCCTGTTTGTCAGTTGAGTTTTCCGCTGCCATATGTTCCATCCAAGCAGACTGGCTGACATGCTGTCTGCTAGTGCTGCTTGTGTCATCTAGGTGGCATGGCGTGCATTCTCTTCCTGGGGCGCATGCCAGCGTCCGGCGGCTATTTTCAAACCGGCAACATTGGCCGCACCTCAGCATCCTAAGTGCACTGTCTGGTGCACCATTACTAGTGTCAACCCAGCGACATAGGATGCTGAGGTGTGCCAAAAGTGCGCAGTCTGGCACACCGTTGCCAGTGTCAACCTGGCGACATTGGCCGCACCTCAGCATCCAAACTGTGCAATCCGGTGCACCGTTGCCAGTGTCAACCCGGCGGCATTGGTCGCACCATGGTATCTAATGTGCGCAATCAGGTGCACCACCACCAGTGTCAACCTGGTGACACTGGTCGCACCTCCATGCCCTTGGGCATATTACACCAGAGACTTACCAGCCCTCAAGGCTGCCTCCACAGCCCAAAGGCTACATCCAGCCCTCAAGGCAGCCTCCACAGCCTGAAGGCTGCATCCAGCCCTCAAGTTTGCCTCCACAGCCCAAAGGCTGCATCCAGCCCTCAAGGCTGCCTCCACAGCCCAAAGTCTGCATCCAGCCTTCAAGACTGCCTCCACAGCCCAAAGGCTGCATCACACCCTTGGCCCTTAGGCCACAACTAGTCAAGGCATACCCAGCCCGCAAGGCTGCTACACAGCTGCATAAAGCCAAGGTATACCAGCCCTCAAGGCTGTTGCAGGACTAATTCCCTATGGTCATGTTTTTCACATACATAGCTACTCCTCCTCCAATCCTCCCAATTATGTCCTTTCTAAATAGAGTATAGCCTGGTATAGCTATGTCCAGGGCCGGACTGGCCATCTGGCAGTTCTGGCATATGCCAAATGGCCGATGACCAGATGGGCCGGTCCAACCATCGAGAAGTCCAGAGGAGCTGAGCAAATAATAATATGCCTCTCAGAGCTCTAGGCTGCTCAGAAGCAGGGGACCAGTCACACAGTGGTTTGCCGTCACTCCCTATTGTGTTTTTAACACAATAAGAGTGGCTGGTCTTGGCTGTCAGTCAGCTTCATGCAGCTTCACTGGCTATATTTCATATTTTGAACTGCCCATTGTGGGCAGAGTCATAGAGCTCTAAGTTCCCCGGCAAAAGGAAGATGAAGCAGCCTGCAAGCAGGAGCCCTCTCGCCAGAGCATTAGCAGTAAACCCCCCTGCAGCCCAATATACCCCTGGCGGGAGAAGATGGGGCCACTGTGAACAGTCCTGCCTCCTCTCAGATCCCCACAAATCACAGCAATATGCCGTGAGGGGACAGGGCCTAATGGTGCGAGGTGGCTGCCCCCATCAGCAACCTGCAGCATCAGCTACATCAAAAAGTGAGTGTGTGAATCCGTATACTGTGATAGAGTGTACAATCTGTTTGTGCTAGGGTGTATATGATCTATGCATGTGTTAGTGTAATAAATATATAGTGTTCAGATATATATATATATATATATATATGGGCGAATTGGCCGTTTAAATTATCAGGAAAATGTTCCCAGAGGGCCGAGTAGACTGTGGACTCGTATGTGGCCCCCTACCACCCAGTAGCACATCACCCTTGTATGAAAGGCAGCCTGCTGGCAGCTGACAGCAGCCCACCCATGGAGGAACTGCTATCGCCAGAGAGGTTGCCGCTGTTCTCTGGTGAGACCAAGGTACCCTGTCCCCACTCCGCATGCATAAAGTACTGTACCAACAACAGACAGTCACACACAGTTTGGCAGAGGGAGAGCAGTTAGCGTCTGGCAGCCTGGATAAGTAACAACTTGTTGTGGGGCCGGCATGAAGCTTATGTGGGGTATGTATTGCCGGACAGTGCTGGGCTAGAGAGGTGACGTCCCCATGCTCTGCTGCACCGGCCTCATGCTACATCCTGCCATTAAGTTATGCCTGGCTATGGCTGTCCCCGGCTCGGCTCCTCCTCCCAGGCTCTGTGAAGTCTTGCCTATGCAAAGTGAGCTACAGTCAGGCGCAGATTAGCATTAGACTTCACTGTGTTGGGCCGGTGGAATAATTGTTTTGTGTATTTTTTTTATTTTAATTTTCTTAAAATTTGTCCATGCCCAGCGCTGATTAGGAGTCGGCCTGACCTCATCTCATGTTTACAAGAGATGGAGCAGGAGAGAGGCCCGCCTCATTTCCTCACAGCTTAGCCTCTCATTGACAGCTGCTGCCTTAGACTGACTCCTGGGTGTCAAAGTCAAATAATTGGATGTGATCATTTGCAATCATTATCTGACGATCTAGTTGTCTGTTGTCTGATAAAGAGTAAATCGGATGCTACTTTGCGTTGATGCAATCCAATGCACACAACTGTGAACCCACCACACACATATACATTGCACATAATGCATACACATAAACATCTATGCATACACATAGACGCCCATATGTGTCCTCACATATATACGTACGAACATTTTCTACATCAATGCACAGACACACATATGCAAACGCATATGTAAATAATGCTTCCTATTTACAATAAGTAAATAAAGAGTGTTATGAAAGGTCTTTTTAACAAGTAATTATTATGTAATATGTACTTAAATAAGATCTAAGGTTTAGAACATAGTAGACATGTCATGTTTGGTATTATATTAAATCCCTGTTCATTTGCAGATCTCCGGTTCTATCGGCAAGGAGATCACATCATGCGTCCGCAAGTTATGAACTACAGGGAGTTATTGGTTAGCATATTAACATTTTGTATGTAGTGTCGGTAGCCAGTTTAACCAGTTCTTCAGTGGGAAACTACACAAAGCAACTGTTGGAGAACTAAGACATACACCTGATGACACCGTATGAACTAACTAATGACCAGAATGACCAGGAGCAAGGACCAATGGGATCATGCCGGCTTGTCTCCATTGTTGTATCTGTGACCTCTGAGGTAAATAGGCTTATGCTCTGGACCCCATAAGGGAGTAATTATCCCTTCATAGATGACCGAACACTTCAGGATTGATGACTTAGGTACTGGATCCAGAGTGCTAGCGTATGTATCGGCTGTACCTTGTATTTTACTTGCATTTTACAGTAATTGTTTAGATCACAGCGTGTTATACTTTTTCTTGCATAATATAACTTTTTTTGCTTTGGAACCACAATTGGATTGGAAAGCAGTTATTTCACTTTAGCAATTAAGAGGTAACCATATGGGCTTGGCGCAAAACTAGTCCCTTCTCCTTCCCCCTACCTGGGCTGCACCATCAGGGAAAGGCAGACACTTCTAGAAGACACACAAGATCCAGTCTCCCAGATCCCAGCAGCAGCCGGAATGAAGGGCTTCTTAGGAAGCTGCTGTAAGAGCATGCAGTGCTGCGAGTTTGCAGAAATTGTGCAGCAGCAGGTCAGTGCTCCCATCCCATTGTCTGCCCCTTCTCCAGCACAGTGTCCAGCACCATTACTGACCCCCCACCCTAGTGTCTCCCATCTTGCCAGCCCAGTGTCTCCCCCATCCCTCCCCAACCAACCAATTGCACCTCTCACTGCCCCCACCTAGAACCCCCAGCCAGGCCAGTGAAGGGATCACCCTCTTTAATCCCAGTGTTTCCCCCTCCCTCCCCTATCTCACTGTCTCCTTCCCATCCTACCCTCTGCCACCAATTCACAAGTTGTCAACCCTATCCAGCCCAGTGTCCCCCACCATTTCACTGACTCCCCATCACAGTGCCTCCCCCCTTCCCTCACTAATCAGCCCACCTCTCCCATCTAACTGCCTCCAGAAAGAATCCCCAGCCAGACAGTCTAGACCCAGTGTTCTCCCCTAATTCAGCCCAGTGTTTACCCCCTTCTCTTGCCTAGTGTTCCTCACTGTTATCACTATCTCATTGCCCCCTTCCCACCCAGTTAAGTGCCCCCCTATATATTACCCACTGCCTCTCCCGGTCACTCTCCCAATGTCACCCATTGCCTGTCACCCTCTCACCCACTGCCTGTCACCCTCTCCCTGTGGTCACCCACTGCCCCTCCCCATCACCCTCTCCCTGTCACTTACTGGCTTTCCCATCACCTTCTCCCTGCCACCTTTTGCCCTTCACATCACCATCTCCCCATCACTTCTCTCTCCTGTCATCCTCTCTGCTGTCACCCTCTCTCCTGTCATACTCTCCAGAATATCACCCTCTGCCTATGTTTAGGCCATTTACGGTACAAAGCAACCTTTTATCCTGAATACTCTGCTATAGGAATTGTATGTGTTTAAGATTTTTATTTAAGTGATTTACACTACGAAGAGTTACTTTTCTTTTTGTTTTGAGGGACTTTGTGAATTAAAGTTGACTACTGATGAACTGAGTTAAATCCACAAACATAGGATCCGCAGAACTCCATACCAGTAATCTGCTTACAAAAGGACAAAACAGAACGATAAGCTGGGCAACTTTTTTAACATCTGTTTAGGACATTTTTTTTATTGGGTCTTTAGGAGGAATTGGTATGAGTTGCCGGTGCTCGGTATCCCGGCTGTTAGAATCCCAATGCCGGCATCTCGATAGGTTTAAAATACCGACACTTGTTGGTCAGTATGCTAACTCTCCCCCTCTGCCTACCCTAACCCCATCTCTTTGGTGCCTAACCCTAACCCCCCCTAAGTGTCTGACCCTAACCTCCCCAGTGCCTAACCCTAACCCTCCCCCCTTAGTACCTAACCCTAATCCTCCCCCTAGCGCCTAACCCCCTAACACCCTGATAATTACCTTTGGTATACTGGTGTGAAATAAAAAGGATTTGTAAGGACAGGATGTCCAGTGAGCAAAAGTGTCTAGTTAGGGCTCTTTATATGGCAGCTCAACAATGACAAGACGAAGGGGGTATTCCCATACTTACCTACTTTATAATTCTCCTCTCTCAGCAGGTGGAGTTTTTGCAAGACACGTCTGCATTATGATGTCATACTTAACAGAACCAACCAAATGTCTGACTATGGTACATGTATGAATCACCTGCAGGATGAGCTCTGTTGTTTGTATTTTAATAAAGAGAATGAAGTACACTTGTATGTTTCTCGAATATTAATTATATTTGTAATAGCATAGGCTAAGAAGTGGGAGGAGTCAGTACAGTAAGGGGAGGAGCCTGGTGTTGACACGATGTGGGCCTGTGTGCTTTAAATGCCAGGGCCTATATTTAGTGTCAGTCCGGTCCTGGCTATGTCCCAGTCATGATTTTCATTACACCATTACTCTGTAATTGCTACAATATCTAGTTCATCCCTTGTCATTATTGCAATTAGTTCAGAGCTTTTATCTGCTATGCTCCTGGCATTTGAACACATAGCTCTAATGGTGCGTACATATGATAAAAATGCATGATATGAACGATAATGAAAGTAATCATATCGTTATCGTTCATATCGTGCATTTTTTGGACCCCTCCAACCCCTAAATGACCAGCGATGCGCGGGCATGAATGGTCGATAACGATATCAACCATTGCCAGTGCATCCATGCCAACGTGGTCGATATCAACCAGTTTACATAGGTACCCATGATCAAGGATCGCGGGTCGTTAGGCCATCATTAGGGGGTTGGTGGTGTGCTGGATGATCGATATCAAATATCCAGCACTCCAGGAAGGTGCAGGGAGATCATACAGGGATATCATTATCGCTGTACATCGTCCCGTGTGTATGCACCATTAGAATTTTGCTTGTGCAACTTTTTTTCCGAGACATGGTTAGACAGTATATTAGAAAATGACAATGTTCAAGATTAATTTTGGTATTACCTGGTCTCAGATGTTGTTCAATGTTTGTTAATTTAAAATGTATCCTCACTTTGTATATTTCTGAACTCAGACAACTACCCCCACAACTGAATGCAAAGATAAAGTAGGTCTGATAAATACAGGCTACAGCTGAAGCCACATGACCAGCTAATCAAAGGAGTTAAATGACCCTGTGTTAAGTAAACACTAGGCCATAAATGACACTTCACAACATTTTCAAACAGACAATACCAATTACAAACATGTACAATAGTATATACATACTTATAAATACAAAGCTTATTTTGCATCATTGCAAATATAAATTAGGAGTTGTAGTTTGCAGGATGGCAAATAAACTCACATACATTGCCTATACAGCTAAGGATAAGGTTAATGCAGACTCTGGGACTTGTGGTGCTCAGCAAGGAAAATCACATACATGATGAGACGCAATCTGAATAGGGTTAAGACTATATAACCGGTCAACTGTTGCTAGGTAGAGAAGTTGAGGGGTTTTATTTGGTTGGTTGGTTGGTTCTGACCCATGTGTGAGTTTTGTGGGAGTTGCTTATGTGGACTTTATAAGCCTGGTGTATACCCAGCAACTTCCTTTCTGGATGGTGTTTGTCCTCAGTGCACATCTGGACAGGATCTGGTGACATTTTTATTTTCCCTTCACCTTGTTTCTTTGGTTTCCTGTCACTTTTCTTTTAACCTTTGTTTCCCTGTGTTTTTCCTTTTATCCTCTCCTCCTCTAATCATTTGTTATGTCTCCCCCTCCATCCTCTTTTTCATGCTTAACCCTAAGCACTTTTACCCCCCTTCCACCCCAATTTCATGTGTAACCCCTGTCCTCCACCTCCTGCATGGTGCGGCCTCAGCCCCAGCGCTGCCTTTTCTGTCTCGAGTCTCCCTCCGGCTTTGAGATCAGCCATGCCTCCCCAACGCAGATGGCCTCATACCCGTGCCGATCACCCTCCACCAGGTGAGCGGCCCCGTATCCCATGTGGCTGCCGTTCGCCTTGGTGCACCCTTCCCTAACTCCCTTGTGTGCGCCATTCTGCTGGCAGCCGTGGGTGTCTCCTGCGGAGCCCCACTGACAGCACCCGGACTGGATGTGCCCCCCCCTTTATTTGCTTCCCAGTTGGGTCCTCCCCCCCACAGTGTGGTATCTAGCCACAGAGGTCCCGGTGGCATGCCCTCACTGCTGCGCCATCCCTTACCCTGCGGGGGCTACATAAGCCATGGTGGCCATTTTGTTTTATGGCCCCACCCCCACAAACACGCTGTGCCAGCCATTTAACCCCTCTGCATGCCACTTTTTCTGGGGGACTCATTGCAACCCCCTTTTTCCCCTGGGAGTGGAGTTCCTCCTGCCCTCTCCTCCCTTGTTCCCCCCATTGCCTGCCATCCAGCATTCCAAGCGCCCCCTTTTTCCCTGCCTTCAGTACTCCCATCTATCCCTGCCCTGTCTTTTCCTCCTGCTCCCCCTAGCCTGGTCCCCCTTATTTTTCCCCTTTCTGTTCCCTCACCCTTGTTCCCACCTTAACCTGGCCCAGGATTCCCCCCTCCCTCCTTTTCATTATCCATTCCTTTTCCCATTATTCTGCGCCTATTTTTTATGGTTTCTTTCCCCCCTGCCATGTCGTAGTCTGAGCTTTTCGATTGTCCACATGTTGCAGCCCACGTTCACCGTCCCTACAATATGTGCTTTTGCCGCCTCTCCTCCTTTAACTCCTTCTACCGCTGCCCCTTCTCTGCCTGTTCCTGAACTTCACCCATCTCTGGTTCCAGGTCCCCCTGCTGTGGTGCCCGGTAATGTAACATTGTCTGTGTCTCTCCGTAATGTTCGCCTAGTGTTCCCACGTTCTGCTGGTGATGGGAACTCGAGCGGAAGCAGGGTGCAGGTATTTCCACAGGTGTAGTTATCGTTGCCCCTGATGTTGCGGTGCCTGTGGCTGGTGGTGATGGAATGCTGGGGTCAGCTAGTGGTGAGTCTGCTGTCCCTCCTTTGCTGTTATAACGATTCTTCAGTGTCTAGTGTTAGTAGCTGTTCGTCAGGGTCACTGGCTCACCCGTGTAAGTGGTTGCACATGGTTGCGCAGCATTTATTTACAAGGCAGCTATGCGTCAGTCAGCTCCCCTTGTTATTGTGGCACCAATTGAGGATTCTGGTATGGTGCACTTTGCTGATACAGCATGGGACAGGGGTTTGCGTAAGTGAGTTAAGGACAAGATTCGTAAGAGTGAGTTTGACCAAGAAACTCGGGGGTGGATACGGAATCTTGCCGCAGTTCACCATCGGCTCAGTGGCATCCTAGTTTTTTTGGCCTGCTGCCCCAAAACTCACCCTATGGAGCACAGTAATGTTATTAATTATATTCATTTGGTGCATTATGTGTTCATGAGATGCAGGGGCTTTGTTTGGAGAGATTATAACAAACAGATTTGTTGGTAGTGGGAGGGTCGGCTGGTTATGCTGTTGAGGTGGGTAAGCGGTTACCCAGGATGCTGAGGCACCTGCGGAATGGTTCAATGGGCAGAGTTAACAAATAAGGTTTATTCTCCCTGCGGTATTAGATAAGGTGTCTTAAGTGGTTGGGCTGGTATCCTTTGCGGGAACATCCCCAAGTTTGCTGGAGGGTTTTTAGTGTGGGTTTATGGTTACCTGTAGCTAGCATGTTGCATGTGGTTGCCCCTCCCCTGGAATTTGTGTTCGGCCAAAGAGCTTCCCCATGTGGTACTACCGAGAGTGCTTTGCTGAAGTGGCTTTCGGCCTTATGTCCAGGCCTTTTACCGTTCCTCTTTTGCCAGACCTGTACATTTCCCATCTCGGTGTTATGCTGAAGCAGGCACAGAGCCCATATCATTTGATTCAGCATTTGTCGTGTCCTCATGTGGGCTCTGTGAACGATGCAACCCCTCACTCGCTTTGCCAGTTTCACTACCTGTTGTTCGATGTGGCACTCACATTGATATAGGGCACAAGTTGTCGGGCTCGGTAATCAGAATCCCAGGCAGTGCTTGTTTTCCAGGTCTCCTCACAGTTTTGCAATTGAAATAATTAGCTCCACCTTTTGAACCTTTTTGCCAGTGAGTGATGTATACACCTGGGTACCTCCAGGATGACCTGGGGGTGTGACCTGTGGGGGCGTGTCCCAGCACACACGCTGCAACCCAGCCTCCCAGCGGCTCACCCATCCACACCTCTGGCTCTGCACAACCAGCAGCATGACCAAGGGCCAACTTCAGCTGCATACTCCGGTCACTGACCTCCGCAGACCAATCAGAACAGCCGTGCACCGGCAGCACACCAGCAACACGCTGATCCAGCTCACCAACAAACCTGCAGCTTCCAACCTATCTGCAACAGCCGCAACGTCAACCTACATCACCAAAACAAAAAACCTACCAGTAGGTAAGTACTGCCAAGACTCACACCTACACGCGGGATGCCGCACAGGTGATCCAACCCTCTCTGCAAATCCCCCCCACCCCCCGAGACTTCCTAGACTGTCGACCATAGGTCCAGCAGGGGTGACGTGCAAGGTCACTGAACCGCACGGGAAGGAGCCCCCTAAAAGGGTCCACCAACCTCCAGAGTCTCATCACCACTCATCACTGAACCCCACCAACCTGCCCGGGATCTCAACAGCGCAGCATTGTGACTAGTCAATAAAAGATTTTGCCCCAAATTACTGTGTCTTGCTGGCCTCATTTTGATCCTATTTCATTCCCCTTTTCACATTACTCCAAACCACACTCCATACCCAATCACACCCTCCTTCTCACTCCCAAAACACCACCACCACCAGAAGAAACATTCCAATTAACACCACTCACAAACACACGCAAGTCATCACCATCACCACTACTAGCAGGAAGAGCGCACCTTACCCCCCCTATACCCCCCCTACCACCTCAGTCCCTACGTTTTATGGGTTTTGAATTGGACGGTCCATTTCTGTTGACAGGTGCCTTCCCATGGGCTGCACTATCTCGTGTGCACATATTTGTTAAGTTGAGTATAGGCCATGTAGGAATGGTGCATTATTTGGATGATTTTGTCCACTGGCCCATCAGCGCAATTTGTGGTGAGGTTTTTGCTGTCTGTGCAGGCCCTTTTTACGGGTGTTTGGCGTTGCAGTTGCCTTTGACTAGGCGGAAGACCAGTTATAGTGGCTGTGGATTTGTGGGATGATAACTTGTCTAACCGGAATATAATTTTTGGTGTGGCAAGCTGAGAGTGGTGCACGCTGTTAATAATCTGTGTTCTTCTTCTCCTATGGCGCTGCATCTGTTGAGGTTCTTGGTTTTGAAGTGTTTGCATGCGATTATTGTTTTTAGGGCGGGACACGTGCCGGTCATTGATAATGGGATAGGGATTCCCTGACCCATTTTCACTTTGAATGGTTTCAGATGTTGGCACCTGAGGCTAATCCGATTGGGAAGACTTGTCCATCTACTGTATGGCAGATTGTCTAACCGGGTTAGTCGGCCTGGCTCGGAGGTGCCTGGCTCCGTCTGCTTTGCAAGGCAGCATGGCGCAACTAGGACACTTATCCAGTAGGTATCATTCTGCTGGTAAGTCTTTAGATCAGCATTTGGTTGTTTGTGTGGGGTCATTATTAGAGGGGCCGATCTGAGACGGCCATGGCTTCCACCCTAGTGGGTATTGATTTTTCTCTCACTTTCATGGTGGGCACGACCCCACAGTCATTTATGCTGTCTAAGGCCCTTAAGGGTTGCGATAAAGAAAACTCCCTGATTGGTGATTATTGCTGCCCAATTGATGTGGCACTGCTGCTATGTCTGGTAGGGGTGATTTAATGAATTTCTTCTTCTAATTTTGAATCTGTTTTGTTCCAGTTTGCATTTGCGCGGGCATACTTTAGCACATTTAGATCTATTACATAAGCATGTGGTACATTAGGCCAGGGCTGTCCTGTGCAAAAATTCCCCATTCTAATACTGATTAGTTAGGGCGCGGGCGTTGGGTTGCCATTGAGCCTTATACTATTACTGAGTTTTGCCCTTTGTGCTTGGCTGGTTATATGAGGGTCTGCCTTGCAAAGCCAGGGAACTCCGAGCCAGGCCGGCTAACCTGAATAGACAATCTGCCATACAGAAGACAGAAAAGTCTTCCCAATCGAATTAGCCTCAGGGGCCAACATCCAAAACCAATCAAAGTGAAAATGGGGTAGGGAATCTCTATCCCACTTTCAATGACCGGCACATGTCGCGCCCTAAAAACAATAATCGCATACAAACACTTCAAAACCAAGAACCTCAACAGACGCAGCACTATAGGAGAAGAAAAATGCAGATTATTAACAGCGTGCACCACTCTCAGCTTGCCACACAAAAATTATATTCCGTTTAGAAACTTTATCATCCCACAAATCCACAGCCACTATAACTGGAAAAATTCTAATAACAGCAGGTTGGACTGAAACCACGTGATATCCATGACACAGGCCATTGAGCAGCGCACCAGTCCCCTAAAAAGAATGCTCCAAAGTCAGTTGAACCAGCAGCTTGGTGAACAAATGTAACTCAGCATTGTCAACCGGCTGCTAGGGCCAAATCAACTCCAAAAATGAAATCTCCCAAAATGAAGCCAACACCCTGAGGTCATTCAGGATTTCCCTGTAAAGTCAGACACAGAAATGCGGGTAGGAGACCCCGTAATAGCACGCTTTATCCTACTGCAAACACCCACCTCATCGGTATAATCCGGCAAGCAAAGTAAATTAACAGAGGACCGACTGCACCTGACGCAACCGAACCTGCCGAGAAGTCAAACAACACTGAATCTGCACTAGCAACCGCTGCACCTAATCGGCCAGAAACCGGCAGCACCTGCAAGTGTACCCACTGTAATTTCAAGGTAAGACAAGCAGGAAAATCGTGCCTTCCGCCTAGTCCAAGGCAACTGCAACACCAAGCACCCGAAAAAAGGATGATGAGCCGGTGAACAAAATCGACCAAATAATGCACTATTCCTGCATGGCCCCTACTAAATTTCCAAATATAAGTACATGTGATAGCGCAGCCCATGGAAGGCACCTGTCAACAAAAATGGACCGTCCAATTCAAAACCTATAAAACGTAGGGACTGAGGGCCCTATATCAATAGCTCTCAACCTCAGCCCCCAGGACCCCACACAGGTCATGAACCCAGGTCATCCCGGAGGTACACAGGTGTATACATCACTCACTGACAAAAAGGTTCCACAGGTGGAGCTAATTATTTAAATTACAATACTGTGAGGAGACCTGGAAAACATATACTGCCCGTTATCCCGAGGACCGAGCTAGGTAACGTGAGCCCTATATCATTGCAAGCGCCACATCGAACAACTGGTAGTGAAACTGGCAAAGCAAGTGAGGGATTGCATCATTCACAGAGCCCCCATGAGGATACGACAAATGCTGAATCATATCTAATAACATTACTGCGTTACATAGGGCGGGTGTTGAGGTAGCAGGCCAAAAAACTAGGATGCCACTCAGCCAATGGTGTTAGCTGCAGCAAGAATGCCCCCCCAGGTTTCTTGCCCCTTCTAAGGCTATCCACATTTCATCTGTAAGGGACAAAACACGCACAAACGTACCCTTACGAAACCAGTCCTTAACTCGCTTACGCAAAACACCTGTCCAATTCCGTAATAGCACAGTGCACCATACAAGAAACGTCAACTGGTGCCACAATGGCAAAGGTACCAGACTGACGCTTAGCTGCCTTTGAAACTAAACGCCGCACAACCATGTTCAACAACTTACGTGGGTTTGGCGGCGACCCTGACGAAAAGCTACTATCGCTAGACACAGACAAAATCGGTATTACCAGCAAATGAAGGACAGCAGACTCACCACCAGCAGACCCTGGCCTTCCATCACCACCAGCCACAGGCACCACAACATCGGGGCAATGATCGCTACACCTGTGGAAATACCGGCCACCGTGCTTCCGCTCGAGATCCCATCACCAGCAGAACATCGTGGGAACACTAGGCGAAACACTACGGTGAGGCACAGACAATGTTACATTACCTGGAACCACAACAGGGGGACCTGTAACCAAAGATGGGGGAAGTGCAGGAACAGGAGAAGGGGCAGAAGCAGAAGGAGGTAAAGGAGGAGAGGCAGCGAAGCACAATCTGTGGGGATGGTGAAGGTAGGCTGCAACATGTAGTGAAGTGGAAAAGCTCCAGCTATGACAGGGCAGGGGGGTAAAGAAACCAGAAAGAAAAAACAGGCACAGCATAATGGGAAAAAGGAATGGATAATGAAAAGGATGAGGGGAAACCAGGGCCAGGAGGGGTTGGTAAAGGGGGAAAAATTGGGAGGACCAGGAGGGGGGAACTGGGGGAAAAGGCAGAGCAGGGATAGATTGGAGTACTGGAGACACAGGGGGAAAAAAAAAAAGGAAGGGGGGGGGACTGGGAATGCAGGCTGGTAGGAAATAGAGAGGCATGGGGTAAACAACCCCCATGGGAAAAGGTAGGTCGTTAAGGAGCCCCACCAGCAAAAGTGGCCTGCAGAGGGGGAAATGAATGGTGTAGCGTATAGGTGGGCAGGGCCAGCAAACAACATTTCCATTGCAGCTTATGTAGCCGGGCATGGCATCGGCTTGATACCATGCTGCGGTGAGAAAGGGGGGGGTGGGGAAAACACCTAAGGGACCGCATCCCAGCTCAGGCGCTAATGGCGGGGCTCCGCGGGAGTCACCCCCGGCCACCGGGAGCAATGGCGCATGTAGAGGAGTCAGGTGAGGGTGCGCCAGGTGGGCGGTGGCCACACGAGATACGGGGACCGCTCACCTAGTGGAGGAGGGTTGGCATGGTGGTGCGGGCCTCCACATTTGGGGGCGTGGCCAAGCTCATGGCCGGAGAGAGACACCGGGCTGGAAAGGCAGCGCTGGGGTCTAGATCGGCATCAGACAGGAGGGGGAGGACAGGGGGGATACCTGAAATGGAAGGGAGGAGGGGGGAAAAGGATTAGGGTGAGGCATGTACAAAGGGAGTGAAGAGTGAAAAAGAGAGGGGGAAGGCACAAGAAACGATTAGAGGAGGAGAGGATAGGAGGAAACCTAGGAGACAAAGGTTAAAAGAAAAGTGACAGGAAGCACACAAAGTGAGAAAAAAATAAATAAAAAAATAAACGTCACCAGTTACTGTCCAGATGTGCACCAAGGGACAAACACCGTCCAGAAAGAAAGTTGCTGGGCATACACCAGCCTTATAAAGCCCACATATAGCCACTCCCAATATATCACACATGGTTAGAACCAACCAACCAAATAAAACCCCCTAAACTACTCTACCTAGCAACAGTTGACCAAAATTCTACACAATTACAAAATACTAAGGACTCTTATATTAATCCTATTCAGATTGCGTCTCATCTTTTCATCTTTCTGATATGTATCTTACATTTCATTTAAGGATTAAATAGTAATTGTATTTTATCTACTATGTCTTCCCTAGGTGCACTTGGTTCTCTTTTATTAGATAATGCAGGAATAATAGCTTCCCATGAGTATGGACTCTCTAGGTCTATTGTCTTAACAGGCAATTGGCAAAACTTACTAAGCAGCAGTTTCTTAACCCCGGGGGGTTTGGTGGTGGTTTTGCAGCGGTTACTAAATGACAGCCCTGTTCTCTTCTATTCTAAAATGTGTTTTGATGGTGGTTTTATTGCGTTTTTGCAGCGGCTTTGGCCTTAGTAAATCTGTGGATAGCAAAACCACTGCCAAACCGCCACCAAACCGTCGGGTTTAGAACCAGCTGCTTAGTAAATTTTGCCTAATGTCTGTGTTACATACTGTATGCTGGATGCTTCTAACCAAAATGTATAAGCCTTCTACTCAACAGGATTGTTCCCTATTGTTTTTCTTAATCCTTTCCATTTATCTATATTGAAGCTTCCCAACAATGGAATATCAGGACATTTTGAATGCAACCTCTTGAGAAATGTCACAGTCATACTTCCATAGTTCTGATACATGCTAGATTGCATTTCTGGATCTTTAACATTAGAGAGTCTCTACCGACTTAAGGAGGCTACACACCTATACAATCATCAGGCCATTCATCCATTATCGAGAGAACGGTGGTTGGATTGTATAGGTGTGTTCCCTGTCCTGATGCAGGAGCATTAGCCAATAAATGGCTTTTAACACTCCTGCAAGGGTCGGGATCGGGAGGTCACATCTTATGTACAGTTTAATATTCATCGGTTCAGTGATCAGATTGGAGTAACCTGATCAGTGATCAGGGCTAACAAGTAATCTGCAATGTGCTAATTTTTGTTCCTGACCAGCTAAATAGATTCTCAAAATATTTGGGTACAATCTAATGGCCCTTGCAAAATCCACCATACACACTAAGAATACCAGAGTCAACAATAGGTTCCAATGTTTATGTCAAAGGCTTCAGCAAGAAAACCATTTATCCTGATTCCTGTAGATGGAGAATCATATAGGGCCAAAATTCTATGGAGATAAGTGAGCCTTAGATGTTGCAGTAGACCTAGCATGTAGACAAGAGAATTGAGTGTGACATTTTCTGAGATTAATTTAACAAGATTAAAAACATTTGTGGTATTGTCTGTAGTCACACAGCCACAGATAATGCCCACTTGTTCTCCATGAATCAGCTAAGAGAGCAAAGCTTTTAGATGAATTATGTAAGCTTGGCGTATACTGTAACAACAGTATCAATACAGTATTTAAAAGGTATAATGGCTGATAACTTGGGCAAATGATTTGTCATTCTCTTTTTTAGGAAGATGAAATATAAATGTGACTGCACTCTGGGTCTCATTCAGACCCGCTCGCGAGCACAGGAAGCTCGCAAGCGGGTCGATGGTACCCAAATGTGCATGCGCACGACGGAGGCTGCTCCGTCGTGCACATGCGCGAGACCTAGCGAGCGATGGGGAAGCCGTCGCTCAGGGTCTCGCACCAAAGGGGGCGTGCTCTCGATGGTGATTGACAGCACGCCCCCTTTGGTGGGTGTGCCGGGGGCATGGCTGCCCAGATGGAGGCGTTCCCATGGGAACGCCTACCGTCTGGGTCCGGCCCCACTGACATCACTAGTGATGTCAGTGGGAGTGATTTTGGCTCTGATAGAACCAAAATCACTCCAGGGCTTGCAGCAACGAGACCCTACCGTAGGCTATCGGCGCAAGCCCGATGGTCGCGATGGTCTTGACCATCGCGACCATCATCTTGGACGCTCGCATAAGCTGTGGGTGGTAACCCACAGCTATGCGAGCGTCCAAGAGGCCGCTCCAAGATTAGGTAGGAGGGCCCTGATTCAGAGCGAGCACTCTGGTCAGAGTGTCCGGCTCTGAATCAGGCCCTCTGCTCTCATAAGGCCTTAGCAAACAGGTTACCTGGCATATTGCCCCAATGATAATAGTGGTTGCAATAATTGTGATAAGACAAGTTAAGGTTGTCATTCAAGAGTCTATTTAAGGCTGTCCAAGCTTATACCAGTTTGGCATAGTGAATTGTGGATAGAGAGATTAATGGGATGTTTTTAAAAGTTTATTTTTGGCAAGTAATGTGTCTCTCCACTGTACAGACTAGATGGGCCAAGTGGTTCTTATCTGCTGTCAAATTCTATGTTTCTATGTTTCATGATTTACCCTTTGTTTTCTCAAGGAACCTAGTCAGATGCCTTTGCCTTGTAGGAAATATTTAAATGCTTTCCAAGCATGGTCTCAGACAGATCATTGGATTCAATATATTCATCTAAAAAGGATTCAAATTGCGTCCTACAGTACAAATCCTGTAGCCGAGGGTCATTTAAATGCCAAGTCCAAGGTTTCTTACAAATAGGTAACTGGTCCTGGAATGTATCAAGTGTAATTTATGCGGCCCATACACAGTACGATATTTTGCATGATGTGGCCGATTTTGATCGATCGTAACGTTCAATCGTGTACATCGTGTGTTGTTTTTGTCCGTTTACGATGCCGATGCGAGTCCCCGCCTTCATATAGCTGGATTGTAGATCTTACAGAAAAACCATATTGTTGCGACCTATCATGTAGGATGTGATACATATGCATATCGGTATCGTATGCTCATATGTACAATTGTGTACACCATTTCACCACATAGTATTGAGAATTTCAAGGGAAGAATCTCAAGGGAAATCGTACAACACATCGTTACGTTTCTAAATCACACCATGTATGGCCGGCATAAGAGTAAAATTTTAAATCTAGAGTGGTGAGATGTAAAAGTCTCCAGGTATTGGCTAACTGGTACTCATGGAGTATGCATCTTACCTGTCTATAGTCTTTACTCGGCGTAGAGCAATATTGGAAGTGATCCAGATATAAGTGAGATCTCAAACCACCACCACAATGTTACCAAGCAGAGATTTTGCCTTCTCTAAAGAACTGGAAATAAAAGTAGGCTGACCATTGTTAGGTATATACAAGTTAAGAAAAGAGTAATACTGATTGAATAATTTGCACTTTAACAAATGATCTCTCCCTTCTACCAATCAATGTAAGGCACATTAGTGATAGGTAGGTGCTTAGCACATTATATAGCTACACCCAATATTTTCCCCACAGAATTGTTACTATGAAAGGCTTGGGAATAATAATGGCTGTGTAAAGAATTTAAAATGGATTTCCTGAACCAAAATCTGAATTTAATTTAGCAGCCCATAGATACCTCAACATGTTAGGGTGTTTTTTAGTGACATTCAAATCTTTCTAGCAATTATATTTTTAGTACACATGGTGCCGCTCATTAGAAATTTTATTACAAAATACTAAATGAAAAAAGAACAAGGCATGCATAATATACAAATTAAAATTATCAATGAAAGAACACTGCACCTGAAAAACATGGAGGAGGCTGTCAACGCCATGTCCAGAGAAACTAAGGTTAAAGTGTTGGGGAACTGGAGGACATTATGAGTATAAACCTACGAGCAATAGAAAAATAAGTGAACTATATGGTTAAGAACCCTCAATACGCCACTACTATGGTGATAAAACTGAAAACTAATATAGAAAATTAAAATAACAAATTGATTGCAGCTAAGACAATGTGAACAATCATAGTCACCCTAAGCAAGGTTCAAGTATCATCAGATGCAGTTGGATCAGACAACTTTCTAGATTTCTGCCATAGCTCCGTATTCACCGAAAATTGGTGGGAGGTGGGGGGGAGAGTGGCACATGATGTAGTGATGAAGGGTAGTTTATTCTAGGAGGCCTAGAAGTTGAACTCCAAAGATAGTGAAGAACGTATCAAGATCCGTTTGTATCAGACTTGTCAACTGAACAGGAAGACCCATCTATATTCAAGGCCAATTTTGCTAAAGTTGTCTGTGAAAGGTATTAGAGCTCTCTATTTTTGCAAAGTGTTCCACAAGTCAAGAAATATTTGTATTTTGTCATCATGGAAGCCAATGCCATCGAGCTGTCTACATTTTCTCAGAATAGCCTACTCTTAATTGTAATAATGGAGGCAACAAATGACATTACAATGTCTCTAACATATTAAACCTCTAATATGTAGTGCTCTTAGAGCCCTATAAAATAATATTTTACTATTAGGATTCAAGCCTAGAATTTCACAAAAATTATTCATGAGGATATCAATTAAATTGGATTGAGATACATTTTCAGGCAAGCCTTGGATATGAATGTTATTACATTGCCCCCCGTTGTCTAAATTGTCCATTCAAGACTTCAATAAATAGATTTTAGATGACTGGGAATTGACAACATCCCTAGATTGCTAAAAGGGCTCTTCTGAAGCTTCTTTATTATCTTTGCTCTGTGGGGTGTGTCATGTTTGATTGGAAAGATGTCACCTCTTGACGTATAATAGCCTGGAGTTTGCTCTTTACAGACAAAATCATGTTTTGTTTGTATTGCTTAAACATTCAATAGAATCTCACCATTCTCTTTTAGAATGGTTGGAGAAATCTGAGTAGCTGAGACCTCTGCAAAAAACATTCCAATTTGTGAGAAGAATGGAGATGGGGAACATAGTAGTGGGGTATCAGCTTCTGTTTTTTAGCTGGATATTCTTATAAATGGTTTTATTTCAGAATGAGGAGAGAAATCCTTTCTGCTTACTGAATCCATCTTAGATTATTCTTCTTATCTTTCCCTATAGGTGAGTAGGAAGCTGTTTATATAATGACAGAAAAGGGGTCAAATAGGCACTGTCCTCAGGAGATTAGTTTGAAGAGCAAATTGTGGTCATTTTCATATGAAATGGTTTCCCATGAAATAACTATACAGTCTTTAGTCGAGTGAAAGGTGCATTATTAAACAATGTCTATGTCCATTCCAGAGCACACCCAGTGCCAGATCTATGAGCTTGTCCCAGTCTGCCATGAGTAGTAGTGCTAAATGGAAGCATTAACAGTGAAAAATAAAACTGATGGATCAGCTGGAACATGCCAATCTTAGGATGGGGGAAGGAGTCCAGTAGTAAGCACAGGTTGGCTGTGGTTGGGACTACTGTAGCTGCCAATTGTACAATTCACCATGAGTGGAATAAGCCACAGTGCAGGAGGATGAAACAGGCCAACAGCAGCCAAGTTTATTTCACTGTATAAAACCTATAAGGCAGTGGTTAGAGCAAGGTCGTAATGGTGATCTGTCAGTCCTGTGATAATAAGATGGGCACCCGGTAACCAGTGATTGAGGAAGTCTGGCTACAGAATAAAGGAACTGGCACCAGTATGTCACTCACAACAGTGACACAAAGCCATCCCTGGAGCAAAGACAAAGCTGTGGACCACAAGGTAGGCATAGCCAGCTGGGCAGTCAGGAGATAGAAGGAGAAGGTATTGCAACCAGAAAGCACTGCAGGGAGAATAAGCTTGCCTGACAGGAGATATCAGTTATAGGCTGTCAGGAGCCACTGGTAGGCATCTGACCACTTGGAACACAAGGGTTTTAGACCCTGAGCAAAGGCTAATTATTATTCCACTACATATACAAACCACCTCATAGAAATTATTTTTGAGTTATATCTCACAAAAAAAGCCCTTGATATAATATCACAGTGGAGATGCACCCAAGAATAAATATATAGAATTCCAAACTAAATTTGCAAACAAATGGCAAACATTTCACTATAATGGGCCACTCAGTATATGCAAACATATCAAAACTAAAATATAAATTTCATAATTTGTATTTAAAACATTGTTTATTCAAAAGGAGACATGCCAAAATGCAACATATACTGCCATACACTTATAAACATTTAGGATATTGTCTTAATTTTCAGGATACAGTTATCCTGGAGTAGATAGTTGAAAACAAAATAGATTGGGGTGTTAATACTGTAGGTTGGTGGTATGAATAGACACCAAACTCTAATAAGGTGCAAAAATATGGTGGGAAGAGAAAGAGGCAATATATATAGAGAAAATGAACAGAAATCAAAGATACTGTAACTAGAACACTTGGATGGCACTACAGCATAAAAATAATATTAATTAACTTAGTGGAATTCCAAGGATAGAAGCAATTTGTATAAATAGTAGATAATGTGTTGGTTTCTATTATAACTTGCTGGAAGTATTGATATATGGTTCAGACAATATTAAGTCATAAATTCAGAAAAACATTATCAGTCAGTGTTATGACAGCTTGGCCAGTTAGTGGCATTTCCCAGAGTCAAATATGCAAATTGTCAAGGCAAGGAGTGAAGAAAGAAAGACTCTGTATGGATGCATACCTATGGAATGAGACCCTTTAAATTAAGAAAATAAAGTTACAAATGTAACCTTTATTAGTCTCAGTTAAAAAATAGAGCAAACTTAGATATACACTATGTAAACATAAGTGATAGGACATCCCCGTGTTTCAGCTGGTTTGGCATGGGTCCACTAGTTGTGATGCATGGTCACATTAACTCTGAGACGTATAGAGATGTTCTTAATAATTATGTGCTCCCTACATTGTGGCAGTTCTATGAAAACAACAAATGTATTTATCAGGATGACAATGCTATCTGTCATGGTTCCAAGGCGATGCTGGACTTGTATACAGAAGTTCAGTAACCCAGATGGACTGGCCAGCTATGAGTCCAGATCTTAACACCACTGAGAACCTCTGGGACAAATTGTGGTGACAGGTGCTTCTAGGCCGACTCAGCCTTCTTTCTTATCACAGTTGGTCACCATACTTAAGGCGGAATGGCAGAACATAAAACTTGCTGCTATCCAGCAACTTGTGGACAGTTTGCCAAGAAGGGTGTCTGCAGTAATCACTGCACGTGGTGACCAACAAAGTACTGATGTCACTAACATCTCAGTGATCTATTTGCTGTCAGTGTCCAATCACTTTTGTCTACATAGTGTACAGTATATTACAATTAGTAGTATGGCAGATCATATGAGCTGTCTGGTAACAGATACTAGATAAAGTTATAGTAATCAGCAAAGCTGTTGTGACATAATAGATCAAGAGGCAAAATATTAATTTCTTCACAAAATAGCACTGGTCATCAATGTATTACCAAAGATTTGAATATAAACAAAATGCTGGATAAATTTAGGATCTGCATTGATACATATTTCAAATTAACTGGAGTCATTCAGTATGATGCATAGTAAGTATGCCTGTAAAATGATCATCCTGGTGTATAAAAATGATGTATTAATAATAATACAGGCTGTGCTGTGACGTAGCTATGGGCCTGATTCAGACCTGCTCGCAAGTGCTTGAGCGCTCGCAAGCGGGACAATGGTGGGCTCTGTGCATGCGCAGCGGCCACAGTGCACGTGCGCAAGCCCTGGAGTGAGAGAGAAATTCTCTCGTTCTGTGGCTCACTACAAAAGGGGCGACTGTCGAAGTTGATCGACAGCTCACCCCATTTTGTAGGCATGGCGGGGTGGTGGCTTCACAAACAGAGGCGTTCCCAAGCGAATGCCTGCCATTTGTGGGCAGGCCAACTGACATTACCAGTGATGTCAGTGGGAGAGCTTCCAGCACTATTAGAGCCGGAAGCTCTCTTGGGCTTGCGGCCACGAGACCCTACCACAAGGGTCTCGTCACAAGCCCCGATGGTCGTGATGGTCTTGACCATCGCGACCATCATCCTGGCCGCTCGCAATAGCTGTGGGTGGCAACCCACAGCTATACGAGCGGCCAGGAGGCCGCTCACAAATGAAACAAAAGGCCCTGATTCAGAGCGAGCACTCTTTCAGAGCGTCCGTCTCTGAATCAGGCCCTATATGTGAAATGCACATCAAAATTACTTCCAGGTCATGTGATACGCTAGCGTGACTCACAGGCTGTCTTGATGACAAGCATATTTAGAGCACCATTGATAAACTCTGTATCCCCCCTGTTTCCTGAACAGTACAGCTTTCAAGGGAATGGGATTGAAATCCCCACAGCAGATGCCCGACAAGATCAAGATCCCGACTGGGGCAGGTAAGTACCCAACCCTCTCCTGCCCCCCCTAACCCTCCCTAAGTGGTGCCTAACCCTAACCTCCCCCATAGTGCCTAACCCTAACCTCCCCCAGGAGTGCCTAACCATAACACCCCCTTACCACTCCCTAAACCTAACCCTCCTGGGGGGATGCCTAGCCGCAACCTTCCCTGAGGGTGCCTAACCCTAGCACGCCCCCCTAGGGGTGCCTAACCCTAATCTCCCCCCAAACCTAATTCTAATCCCGCTAGACTTCTTAATACTAACCCTCCACTCCCCGCGGCTAACGCTAAGGGCACCCCGGACTTAATTTCATTTGGGATGGTGTTGTCATGTCCCACGATATATAGAAGTTTCATATGCTGTTAGTTATTGTCATGTTACCAGTGCAAGGCTTTGCATCTTGTTAAATTTGTCCTTCCTGGTTTTCTGTAGCTAGGATCTGATGTCATCAGCACTCATTTCTTCCTGTCAGTAGCTCAGTGTGTGTGTCTGCCATTTTAGCTTGCAGTTGCTTCTGTTGAGCTCTGGTAAACTGTCATCTTTTCACCTACTATGTTATGCATAATTACAAGAATATCAGCTTGAAATAAATCCTCATCTGGATTCTTCATACGTGCCTTACTAGTTGATTTGACACTGTCTGACAAAGTCTCTTGGTGTAAGTACTGGTCCAATACAGATAAGCACAGAGGAATTATCTCAGGGACCTTACACTTACAGCCTGGTTATTGAGTCAGAATAGGCATCCTCGGCATTCCAGCATCAGGATTATGATAGGCATCGGTACTTTGATGCCTATCATAAATCCCTAGCCGGCATTCCGCTGTTGGGATTTTGACTACATCCCCTTTCAAGGTATGGTTGATAACCGCTGCTCTACCTAGTATACCAGGACAGATAGACACAATTCTTGCTTAGATTGACACCATTGCTTTCTTTCACTAAAGGTTACATTTTATATGCAAATTTATTTCCCCACTTTAAAGGGTCTCTCTTATCTTCTATGCCACCTTCTTTCTTCTCTCCTTGTTTTTGCTGAATAGCTTGCCACAGAGTTGGGCACAATTTAATTTATTCAGTTTGGTTTTTTTTTCTCCTGTGGTGCCCACGAAAGGATCACTGACAGCTGACATGGGGAAGCAGCAGCTGGTATCTTATTATCTGTGAATATATTGTCTATCAATACCCCTTAATCTATAAAACCCAAAATGTCGCTGTTTAGCGATACAAGTTGTATAAGAAATAATTGCTTTCCAGACTTATATTGTGGTTTCAAAGCACAAAAGTTCTTATTGCAATAAAATAAAGTTACATGCTTTCATCTAGCACAATTAGTGCAAAAACAATTATATACAAAAGGTACAAGCCGATACATATGCATGCGCACTGGTCCCAGTAAACAGTCGTCACTCCAGAAGCCTGTGGTCATCCAAGAAGAATGGCTGTATACTAGAACCAGTATGCCAGCTATATACCTTACAGAACAAAGAAACTAGTTAACAGGTTTCCATTAGGTCTTGCTCCTGGACATTCTGGTACGATGCAGGTCATTGGACAGTTCATATAGCATCAAAGGGGGTACGTCTTAATTCCTCAGATGTTTCTTTGTGTGGTTTTCCTGCCGAAGAACTGGTTTAAACTAATAAAAGACACTTCGTATAGCTTTACATCTAACCACTAATTTCATATAGTTCATATCTTGCAAACGCATGATGCGATTTCTTTGCAGGTCGAACTGGAAATCTGCAAATAAACAGTGATTTAGAATGGTATCAAACATGAGATGTCTACTAGCTTATGTACCTTAAATATTATATACATTACATTTCACAACATAAGTATTCGCTAATAAAACCAATGATATTAAGCTTTTAATGCGGAGGAACCTTTTTATAAGTTATTGTATGTGTAAGTGTGAGAATATTGCGTAAAGTCACTAATATGCGTGGTACATTTGTGTTTTGTGCTTTGATAAACAGCGTAACTGTGCATTGTGCATCTTGTATATTTTATATGTTTTATTTAATGTGCGTTTTGGGTATGGTAGGACTTTTAACAATATGCGGTAGCATATTGTTAAAAGTCCTACCATACCTAGCAGACGCATACCTAGCAGACGCACGATGCTAATAATCGCAAAACAAGATGGCGTCTTCAGAGGCGACACAAAATGGCGTTGCCAAATATTAATTTAAGATTTGATCTCAGTCAATCATCCAGCTTCGACAGTCAACCGTTTGATAACAAACAATACGCTATCACCTACTGTCTTTAATCTATTTTAGTTATACACCACAAAGTATTATTTAATGTTATATTATGGGATGGCACAATTTGGTCTTTAAACCATCAATAATGTGTCCCTCGGAGGGACATAAAACTACCCTTATATGCACACCGCGGGTCTTGGAAGATCATTGGAGGATGTGGCGATGCGCCTAACCTATAAAGGAAGTCTTGAAGGGGATAGGGACTTACAATATTTAAGATGTTTTAAATATAACATTTAATAACACATTTCATGAATGTCTACATCTATACATCATCTGATGGTACATTCTAGTTCAGGAATATAATGCAGTTCTTCATTTAACTTGGTATTCATACTATTACTACTAACCACCATCATAATTTAATTCTCCCAGATTACTTTAGCATTACATTTTCCACATTTCAACACAGCAGGAACACATCTGACACATAAGCCAATTACTAAGATGACAACCAATATGAGGATCAGGAGCTTACCTACACTAGCAACCATTTCTTGGACCCACTCTCCTAGACCGGAGAACCATTTTACAGGGTTCAACCATGAGAACCAGTCTTCTACCTTTTCCTCTACCTCAATCAATGAGGCATTATGATTCTTTTGAAATTCCCATTTCTGCTGCAGAATCTCATCCATCTTCCGGTCTATCACCTCTTTTGGATCACTAGTATTATTTGTGATGTAAGTGCAACACTTGACACCAATTTGGGTGGCCAGAGTCACACATTATCCACCAGTGACAGCTGTTAAATAATTTAACACTAGTCTATGTTGCACAAGTTCTTTCTTATAGGCCGGTAGCTCCTTACCAGTGTATCTGAATGTGTAATCATACATCTTGGTGATATTATCTATTACTTTAGCAAGATCTTGAATGTATCTAAAATTTAAAGTACCCCAAATGATACTGGTGGGATCTAATGCTACCAAAATTTGGAAGCCAATTGTTTTGCTAATCAACTGTGTGGCTGTATGTACATCACCAAGTATCATAGTTCTTTTGTCTCTATGTTCAAACTGTGTATGAAGATATGGTGATGGTGTGTTTTTATGAATACCAAGCATTTCACCATGTGTAAGGGTCATAACCTCTGGGAGTACCCTTCCCAGATAACATAAACCTTCTGAACTCGGAGTGAGCCACTTGTACGCTTTCCTTCCACATATATAATACACATTGTCTGGGAGTACGTAGGGAATAGAATGCATCATTACTATTAAACACATTTCTCTGACAAAGGATCCTATCCCAGGTTCTCCCATTTGGCTAATACATGTCTCTGGTTGTATAATATCTGCACAGTACCCTACTGGCACCCTACCAACCATCTCCTTGATGGGACTACGAGTATACCTATACCGGAAGTATCTCCCACTGTAAGTAATGTTATGTACAAGTTTATTATCTAGTAGCCCATTATCAGCTCTGAGTGAGAAGGTCATTGTCTGATTGTTCCCGGTCACCTCCCAGTTTCCTGGTTTATTGAAATTGGTGAATTAAAACATAAGAGAGTTCTATCTACCTGGTACGGGTGAAGCTTAAAATTTGGAGGTTTGGACTTAACGAACTTCCCGTCCAGCATTTTCCCCTTATGTAATCCAAGAACCTCAGAGACATTTAATGGGAATGATACTAAACCTACATTATGTTGTCCCTGAGGCACATGAGTGCAAACCCAACAGTCAGTCTGGTTTAAAACCTTACCCACTAAGGAATGGTAATCCTTTAAAGGATGCTCACCCAAATACAGGTTACTCTTGGACTGGTATTGCTGGATGCACTTTTCATCAATTAGAGATCCACAGTTTTCACACATACAGTATTCCTAAGACAATAGACCTTCACACTGACTCCAAGTTTCTAGAAAGACAGATCTCTTAATTACTGTACTGAGTTTGGTCAGATACTGCCCTGGTAAATGTACTGCTCCTTCTCCCGACACCACTCCATCAGTATCACCATCGACCTCTCCCTCCATCATCTGCCCATCATTACAGAAACACGACATCCCGAACAAAACAAGGATGATGAGAATTCTGGAAGAAAATAGGAATGCAAAACCAGCCTGCCATTCCATTGCTGGAATAGTGGACTGCAAATTTCTCTAGCTCAGGTATCTCACTGCAGTCTTTAACTCTCCCGGAACAAGCTCGCAATTGGCAGGTTTGAGTTATCTGCCTCAACTCCGCCTTGTATTTCCACCGGATAGTTGATGTTCCTGCATTGAGTGGAATGGACCCAGGTATCTCTCTCTGCCACTTTCAAGGATGTCATACTTGTCAGCAACACTTGATATGGACCATCCCACTGATCTGTCAGACAACCTGAACATAAGAAATTTCTGATCATAACAAATTCTCCAGGTTCAACATCATGACAGTTTGTTTCTGGCATATCAGGTGACAAGAATTTCAATTTTGGCTGCTGCTGTTTCAACTGTTTACTCAAGGTTATAAGACACTTCATAGTAACCTCATTGTTACTCTTCAAATCTTCCTGTGGACTTACAATCAGTTGAGGTTGTCTCCCAAACAGTATCTCAAAGGGGGACAAATTAAGAGGGGGTCTAGGAGTTGTCCTGATGCTATGAAGGACTAGCGGTAATGCTTCTGGCCAACCTAATCCAGTTTCAGCCATGATCTTACTCTATTTGCTTTTAATAGTACCATTCATCCTCACCACCTTGGTGCTGGCTTGCGGTCGGTAAGGGGTGTGAAGCCTACTATTAATACCCATTAACTTACACATGTTCTGGAAGATATCACCAGTGAAATGGGTACCCCTATCACTTTCAATAATTCTAGGGATACCGTATCTGCATACAAATACCTGAACAATCTTTTTAGCAGTAAATGCAGCAGTATTAGTGGCCTCTGGATATGCCTCAACCCAATTATAAAACACATCTGTACAAACTAATACATACTTGAGATTCCTTCAGGGTGGTAATTGGATGAAATCAATTTGTATTACCTGAAAAGGTCTGTCTGTCGGAGGGATATGGAATGGCTCAGTCAGTATTGTCTTCCAGACATTCTTCCTCAAGCAGGTCAGGCAGGACATTGCCCTTTTCTCAGCTTGAGAAGAAAAGCCTGGTGCACACCAATATGCTCTGACCAACGTGCACATACCTTGTTTACCTAGGTGAGTCAGACCATGCGCTGCCTCAGCTAGGCTTGGGTAGTATGCCTTGGGAGCCACCGGCTTACCTTGTCCATCTCTCCAGAGTCCAGAGGACTCTTGCCCACATCCCTTTGATCTCCAGACTGCCTTTTCCTGAATGGAACACAAATTTTGCATCTCAATTAATTTCTGCATATCAATTGCCTGAAAAACTATTATTTGATTAACTGGTATGTTAACTCTTAACCGTGCTGCCCATTTGGCAGCTTCGTCTGCTCTATTATTGCCCAGTGACACCAGGTCTTCTTCACATGTTTGGGCTTTACATTTGATGACAGCTACTGCCTTTGGTAGTTGGGTTACTGTCAAGAGTCCTTTTATGTGGTGTGAGTGTGCAACTGGTGTGCCTGCTGCTGTCATAAAATTTTGAAGACGCCAAAGAGCACCAAAATCGTGGACTACCCTGAAGGCATACCTAGAATCAGTGTAGATATTAGCTGACTTACCTTCTGCCTGTTCACACTCCTTAATGCCACCAGTTCAGCCACCTGTGCTTAATGAGGTGGACCAAGTGGTTCAGATTCTATAACATCTTCATCATCTACAACAGCATAACCTGTGCCTAATTCTCCTGTGTCAGTTTGTCTATGACAACTCCCATCCGTGTAAAATGTCACATCTACATTTTCTAATGGTGTATCACGTATGTCATGTCTTGCAATAATGGTCTGATTCAAATATTCCATACAATTATGTGCATCAGTATACCTGCAAAACTCACCTTCCACCATCGACTCACCTCTCTCCACCCTTTGTGCATCCTGAGGCACATATGGTAAATGCGTTGCTGGGCTTAACGTACTGCACCATTTAATGGTGATATTTGACGGTGCTATTAGAGCTAGTTCCCATTACCTGAACCTAGCTGAGGAAACATGTCTGGTTTTGGCAGAATTCAGTAAAGCAGATACAGCATGGGGTGTATCAACAATCATATCATGGCCTAAAATTACATCCTCACTCTTACTGACCAAAAGAGCAGTTGCTGCTGCACTTCTTAAAGACGTTGGGAGTGATCTTGCTACAGTGTCCAATTGTGCACTGTAGTATGCTACAGGTCTACTAGCATCACCATGTTTTTGTGTGAGGACACCTGCTGCACAGCCATCAGCCTCCGTACAATATAAATCAAAAGGTTTTTTGTAATCAGGTATTCCCAATGCAGGTGCTCTTGTCAGACTGTCCTTAAGGTTAAGGAAAGCTTGCTCTGTTTCCTCAGTTGAATAAAGACAAAAAAAGGTATATAGTCCTGGCGCTAGGGTGGTGATAATCAGAGAATATACAATCACATAATAACAAATTAAAAACAATCATGTAACAAGCGGCAGTCAACCTGAAAAGAGGAATGCCACTCCTCAATAAACAGATATAGAACACACACACACAGGAGGCGCTGCTTGATAAACAATTGAGTATGTTTAATAAATGTATAGGAGATATATAATAAAAAGTACTCCCGGGAGTGTATCAACAATGACAAAAGTGAAACAAGTGCATACACAAATAATGTCTATTAAAAAATGCTAATATTAGCAAGATATATACCAATCAATAACTCCTGTTGGGTGCGGCACCAACCAGCTGGATATATATAATAACAGGGTAATGGAATATAAATTAATAATGAAAGCTCAGATGGCTCATAATAACATACAATGAATGTGAACTAGAGACTCTCAAATGTGATGGTAGGTCTCTAAATAGTTGTCAGAGTTCCAAAATGAGTGGCTGTACAACAGTACAGTGTAGTATAGTTACCAAGAGAAAGAGGATATTCAAATATATTGGAGGGTATCCTGCAATGATGTGCTCACAGGGATCAGTGTCACAAGTGTCTGCTTTCAACCCCCGTCGGGGCTCCTGCGCAGTGCGCTCACCTCCGGGTGATGCAGCCACTCCAAATGATGAGACCCACATGGAGTGCTCGGCAAATGAGACGGGGCTCCCGCACACCGCTGTCACCTCCTGGTGACACAGCGGCTCCAAACAATGTAGCCGTTCAATGTGCACGGCAATGGAAACGGAGCTCCCGCACAGCAAGCTCACCTCCAGGAAGTGTAATGCTCCAGATGATTCAGCCGCTCAGTGTCCACGGCAATATGCGGAGGTGTAGAGTGAATGACCACAAGGCCGGGTGAGCTGGTGTAGTGTGCCGGCACCTCAAAACAAATGGTAATAACCGTCAAGAGTCTCTGGCATATAGAACAAAAGGTCCGTAAACTTCAACCGTTTCCTCAGTGTGTGTGACACGGTCAGGTTTTGAGGATGACACCAATTCCTGCCAAAATAGAAAAACCTGGCATCCATGATCTGCAGTGTCCACACATGCCCAAGAAGGTCGGATTTGCTGTTGGTTCTGCTGCAGTGTCATTGTCTGTATGGCCTGTATTCTGTCAGTTGTCAAATGTCGTAGGCCTTTGGTTAGAAAGTGTCCCAAATATTTAACCTTAGTCTTGCATGGCTGTAATTTGTCCTTTGCAACCTTGTGTCCTGTCTGTGAGAGATGAAGCAACAGTAGTTTAGTATCATTTAAACATGATATTAATGAATCAGAACACAAAAATATATCCCTTACTTTGTGCTCAACTCTCTCTGGGATATCTAGGAATATACCATCAGTGGTACAGTAAATGACACATCCCATTTTACATAACAAATCCCTTCCCAGCAGGTTAGTAGGAGCCACTGCTGCCAGGGAGAAAAGAATGCTTGGTATGCAGTGGCCCAATAGTAACTTCTGCAGATTTGGTTAAAGGATAATGCTGCACTTTACCCGTTACTCCCATTGCAGGTACTGTCTTGTTGGTCACCTGTAAATTAGTTGGAGAATTTACAACCAATCTGGTCACTCCTGTGTCTACAAGAAAAGAGTGTTTAGTACCAGCTATACCTACTGTCATTGTAGGTTCTCCCCTAGTACTCTCAGTTAACCTGACTGGCTGTAGATTACAGGTATGACCTAACCCCTCATGCTGGCTGTCACTCTCTAACTGGGCATTCACTGCCACAATGTGGGCAGGTGATTGCTGGAAGTTTCCTGATACCTGGGTGTGCCCTTTCTGTAAGTACCTAGGTGCTCCCAGTTTAGGTGGCCCCCACTTTGCTTTACAAAACTTCTTAAATGTCCCTGTTGGTTACATTTAAAACATGTCCGTGGTTCAGATATGTTAAAAGGTTGTTGCTGTGTAAATTGGGGTGCATGAAGAGTTTGCAGCTGTGTATGGTATGGGTGTTGTGGCATGGTATGTTGATATGTGCTTTGTTGCTGGGTGTGGTATGCATGTTGTGGCTGGGTGCACATTCCATCTAAAGCTTGAATGCTCACTGCCATAGTTTTTCACTTTGGGTTTCTCTTTTCCTGAGGATGTTTTTATCATGTTCTATAGCTGATTCCTTGAGAGCATCTACCATAATCTCTCTCCAGTGAGGCTGATAGGTTTGAACCCTGGTCTTCACACTATCTTTAAGACCATCCATAAGTACCATGACAGCTACTTCCCTGTGGTGTGTGTTATCCTTTATGTCCTCTATCCCAGTGTACTGAGTGATTGTCTGCAGTGCTCGGGTGAAATACTCTGCTGCAGACTCACTATCCTTCTGTCTTATAGTGAAGATCTTACTCCAGTTCACTACCACAGGAAAATATATGGCAAATTGTGTGACTATACATGTAATGTTCTGCTGATTATCCTCGTCAGTTAAAGGTACATCTCCATCCAATACACAAGATGTGATAAACTTTTTTACATTGGTATTAGAGGGAAGACATGCCACTCGCCAATCTTTGTTAGTTGGCTCGTGGGCATTACCCAAATCCTTAACAAACTTCAGACACTTAGCTAATTCTTTCCTAGGATCTGGGAAATATGACATTATGGAACGTAACTCTGCCCTTGTCCATGGACAATGCATAGTTACTTCCCTCTTGGGAACTACACCATCTCCGTTCGTATTCCCATTGGGAACAGTTATTGTCCGGACAGGATGGACACCTACCACTTTGCTATTGTTAGAATTAACTATGGGAACTTTGGCCTTGGTACTTGGGGGGTTCAATCTGCTACTGCTATGTACTGCACTGTTCTCACCAATCTCCACGGCCTTTACAGCAGGTGGGATCACTTCTGCTGCTACACTTGGGAGGGTCACTTCCCTTTCCTGTATCAGTGCTGTCTCTAACAGATTAATTGCATGTGAAACGGCTGACACAACAGGTTCATCATCTACATATGCATTTTCCTTATGATTACTCAGGACAGGGCACAAATTATTTGTTACATTTTTATACATTTTGTAATTGGCTGTACCATCACCGCCCACTGCATAAGGCGGTGGTGGTGTGCATGCGCTATTCCCTTTGCTATTGGAAGTGCTACTTTGCAGTGCGTGTGTGCTCCCATGAGGTGCGCACTCGATGCTATTCTGTGTCATGTACACACTCCCTTCCGTAATGTGCACAATGCTGTTTTGCATTGCATTCGCGCCATTCAGCCACGTGTCCCTCGTGCTGCCACAATTTTAAACAGTCATTGTACTTTATACGTGTTTTCAGGGATTTGACTACACAAATTATATCTCTTAAATTATTTAGCACCTCAAGATCGAAACTGCCGATTTTAGGGAAAGGTTTCAAACATTCCTCGGTCATCTTAACCCATACATCACAGTATGCAGTTGCATATGCACCATACTTAGTATACATTATATGCCTTTCCGATCCTGTCGGTCCTTCCATGAGAAGCCTATCGTCGACCATGACAAGTGATTGCCTAGCACCCATCTGGGAAAATGCTAAACTCTGCTTAAAAATGTCGACCGGTACACGAATTTATTAGCTAACATGTACGCACTCCCTCCCATTATGCCTGGCGACCCACTAGCCCTTTCAGTCAGCTTGCACAACGAGGAGCAAAATACCTGCCTATTGCAATCTACCCTGCTTGTGGCAAATTCAACCAAGCTTCACCGCTTGCTTGTACTCAATTCAGAGCTAACGTGTATGCACTCCTGCCCGTTGTGTACTACCTGCCCGCTAGTTGTTATGGACAGCGTGCACAACGTGGAGCAGAACACTGCCTAGAACTACTCTAGCTCACAGTTTTTGAGTTACTCTCCACCGGTAGCATGTAATTGTTCCAATAACGCTTACCCTTTCCAGTGATTTCACTCCCCATGCCCCCCGTCACAACCACGGTCTACCCAAATGTGTGGTGTAATCGCAATGCCCAGAGAACCTAACTGATTAATGGATTTTGTGATCACTCTGAGGGGCCAAACAAAAGCCAACTTTTGTATTCCTGACGCACGGGAACCTACGTTTTTCTCCCATCTGCCACAATGTACCTGCTCTGTACACTGTCCTAGTAGTTTTTCCTGCCTAGTCAGAGTTACTCCAGGCCTAACAGACAGTGACCTATTTATTACAAGCATACATTCACTTTCATACACCTTTTGTTTTCTGCGCAGAAAAACTTTTACTTAAATTTGGCAGTTGCAATTTAAAGGGGTTAACCAATTAACCACGCTATGCATATAACAAGACTATTTATCAAAAATGACTGTTTAAACCCACGGCAGTATTACCGGATACACATGTACGCTATTGTGCGATTAGTCGCATACACAATAATGTGACTGATGCATAAAATCACGAAAATAAAAAATTGCGCTATTGTGCGACTAGTCGCATACACAATAATGTGACTAACACACAAAGCACGGACAGACAATGAAAGAAACAAACCTTTCTCTCTTGTCCCCAGGTTCCTAATCAGCGCCCCTTAAAATCACACAATAAAGGACATCGATTCCACAACACTGAATGGTAGCAGGGTTTCGAACACAGGGCCTAATTCAGACCCACTCGCGAGCGCTCGCAAGTGGGTCGATGTTGGCCAAGTGTGCATGCGCACGACGGAGCCGTCGCTATGGGTCTCACACCAAAGGGGGCGTGCTGTCGATGGTGAGTGAATGCACGCCCCCAGCACGCCCCCTTTGGTGGGTGTGCGGGGGCGTTGCTGCCCAGACGGAGGTGTTCCCATGGGAACGCCTACCGTCTGGGGCCAGTCCCACTAGTGAAGTAAGTGGGAGTGCTTTTGGCTCTGATAGAGCCAAAAGCACTCCAGGGCTTGCGGCAACGAGACCCTACAGCAAGGGTCTCGTCGCAAGCCCGATGGTCGCGATTGTCTTGACCATCGTGACCATCTTTTTGGCTGCTCGCTATATCTGTGTGTGGATACCCACAGCTATGTGAGCGGCCAGGAGGCCACTCTAAAAACTAAGAGGGACGGCCCTGATTCAGAGCAAGCGCTCTGTCAGAGCGTCCAGCTCTGAATCAGGGCCACAGTGCGTTCTAACCTGCTTATGGCACCTTCCACCCTTTGGTGTAGAATCGAGGTTCATTGCTATCGTGCAATTTTCGTTGGCATGATATCAACTGCGAGCCCCCATCTATCGATACCCCTTAATCTATACACCCAAAATGTCGCTGTTTAGCGATACAAGTTGTATAAGAAATAATTGCTTTCCAGACTTATATTGTGGTTCCAAAGAACAAAAGTTCTTATTGCAATAAAAGAAAGTTACACGCTTTCATCTAGCACAATTAGTGCAAAGACAATTAAATACAAAAGGTACAAGCCGATACATACGCGTGCGCACTGGTCCCAGTAAACAGTCGTCACTCCAGAAGTCTGTGGTCATCCAAGAAGAATGGCTGTATACTATAACCAGTAAGCAGGCTATATACCTTACAGAAAAAAATAAACTAATAACAGGTTTCCATTGGGTTTTGCTCCTGGACATTCTGGTATGATGCAGGTCATTGGACAGTTCATACAGCATCACTGGGGGTATGTCCCAGTTCCTCAGATGTTTCTTTGTGTGGTTTTCCTGCCAAAGAACTGGTTTAAACTAACACAAGACACTTCATACAGCTTTACATTCTAACCACTAATTTAATATAGTTCATATCTTGCGAACGCATGATGTGATTTCCTTGCAGGTCGAACCGGAAATCAGCAAATAAACAGTGATTTAGAATGGTACCATACATGATATGTCTACTAGCTTATGTACCTTAAATATCGTATACATTACATTTCACAACATAAGTATTCGCTAATAAAACCTCTGATATTAAGTTGTTAATGCGGAGAATCCTTTTTATAAGTTATTGTATGTGTGAGAAAATTGCATAAAGTCACTAATATGCGTGGTGCGTTTATGTGTTTTGTGCTTTGATAAACAGTGCAACTGTGCGCTGTGCGTCTTGTATATTTTATGTTTTATTTAATGTGCATATGGGGAATGGTAGGACTTTCAACAATATGCGGTAGCAATGCAGACGCACAACGCTAATAATCGCAACAGAAGATGGCGTCACCAGGGGCGACACAAAATGGCGTTGCCAGATATTAATTTAAGATTTGGTCTCAGCCAATCATCCGGCTTCGACAGGCTGCTTTATCTCTATGTCAGGGATGGACTGAGAGTGTGGTGCTGAGCTATGATGTTGCAGTCCAGTGCTAAACTCACTGTCTGACTGGTTGAAGCTGGGGCCCTCTACAACTGGGTAAGAATAGTGGAGAGGTGGGGGTGCAGCATCCAAGAAAGACAGGAACCTAGTGTACCTTCCACCTGCCTGAAACCGGAAGGGAATAATGTAGACCACACTGTAAAAGATAAGAATAACATGAGCCAAAGGGGAGTTATTTGAATGTAAAAAATTGTGATGCTACAGGTCACAGACATCCAAGCAAAGTGGTTTATCCTGAAACATTTTAAGCTTTCACAATGGTTATTTATATTTGGATTATTTTTTATTATGCCAATATAAAAGCTATAAAATGAATTTTAACAGTAAACTGTTAATATTTAAGCCTTAACATTGTAAAACCAACGCACAGAATCATAAGAGAGAGAGAAGGACAGATAGTAAATCAGACTGAGATTACAAGGCTAAAGAAGAAAAGAAAAACTCAACACGAAAGAGATCGGAAACAGCTGGAGACAATATAGCAGATGTATAGTAAAAATTACTCTGCAAAGAAACATGACAAACTAACAATAATCAAGAGGCAGAGGTCCAGAAACCCAAATCTAGAAAAGAGGGGAAAGATATACATTGATGCTGAGAACTCCCTGCTTAACTGGAACTGCAGAGAGGTATGAAATGTACTGTGATGCAGTCCTGTGTATGTGGCTATGCATAAGTATTATGTATTTGTACTATGTATTTATCTTTATCCATGTATGCATGTATGTATATACTATATATATGTCAGCACCTTATAAATGACAGTAAACGATCAATTTATAATGTGCATAAGTGTACACAGTATGTGATATCAGGATCCAACATTGACTGCCACCGATATACTCACATGCTGTATACATGGATTCTATATCCATTTTCCTGCTCAGTCCAGGAGCTGGTTGTGCCACTTGTTATACAGCGCAAACAAACAAACATCAGGAATATGGTCCCTGCTCTGAATATTTCACAATCTAATTAACAACATTTATGCCATGTGTGAAAGAGGAATCTGTAAATACATGGATGAGGAAAAAAATGTTTAGCTTTGTTACAATAACATTATCTGTCAGCAGAGGAAGAGGGTAGGGTGCTACTTACCTGTGCCTGGGCTTGCTGTAGGAACCCGGTGGGGGCTCGGGACTGACCCCCCACCTTACCTGTTAGCAGTGTAACCCTGGTTAAGGGTTAAAATAAGAACTGTACTTATAAATCTATGTAATATTTATAAATGTACAATTTATGAGGTAATATATATATATATATATATATATATATATATATATATATATGTATAGTCACAATTCATGATATATGTATTTAATGCATTAACATATCAACTTATGTGGTACTTTTTTTATCTCTGTGGTGAGGATGTGGTACAGTGTGTTGGATGCACTGGAGGAAAAGAGGCGGAGTAATATAGGTGGGAGTGAATTGGTTCCTGTCAGGAAAAGAGGATCCGGTGAGAGGGAGGATATATAATAGCTGTTAGCGCAGCTGACAGGCAGTCTTCTGATCCCTCCCTCCAGTGCCTGCCCTCCTGTGACCTGGGCAGCCAGTGAGCATAGATGAGCTGCCAGGCACAGGGGACAGAGCCGGAGAGGGAGCTGAGTTGGGGCAATGGTACTCACCCTGCCGTGCTGGTGGCGTCTCGGGAGGTGGTCCCGGTGGCAGAGAGGATCGGAGGGACCCGCACTGATCGGGGCATTCCCTGATGGGAGGAGGTGGCTGGCTCAAACTGGAGGCCAGTGGTGGAAGGGAGACTGCCGGCGTCATGGAGCAGGTGGCTACAGCCTGACCGGAGGCGGAGCCTGCAATAGCCAAAAGCAGTAGAGAGGTGCCAGTCATGTTCAGTAGGCAGAGCAGTGGCTGGGATCCAAATCGGACAGGGCAGCAGCAGCGCTGTGCTGGAGTGAGTAGCTGCTGCTCTAAAGGTGCGTACACACGGACAGGTATATCATTACAATATGAACGATAACGATATCGTTCAACGATATATCATTCATATCATTAATTTTTATGCAGTGAATGACCAACGATGCACGTTCCCGCATGAACGATAACGATATCTATGATCGTCCCTGCATGCAGGCCAATCTGGACGATATTGTCAACTTTGCATGTTCAGAGGTGTGGAAGGATGACTCACTGAGAGATATCTTTCATGTCATTGGTGGTACAGATCGTCCCGTGTGTATGCACCTTTACACTCAGTAGGAAGCCCAAGCCTTCATCTAAGTCCCCAGACACAAGCAGATAGGTGGACTAGTCTGTACAAGGTGGGGGCACATGCAGCAGTAGTGCCGTCTGGCAAAAGCATGTCCCAGAGCAGTGAGTAACATTGAAACAATCCACTCCCACAGATGCACCCTCAGTTTCCATATTAATACAGCTCAGTACAGTATACTGTACCTGTCTCAACTATATCAGCACCAGTTAGGATGTATTGAGGGGAATAGGGATGTCCACCCCTTTCCAATAGTAGAAAATAATCCAAAACTACTACAGTAAATAGTGGATTATTTTTTACACTACTACAGTTGCACAGTTATGTGGCGTTACATAATAATAGAGAGGAATATAGAAGACACGGGGCTCATTAAAAAGAACTAAGGTAACCACTTCTAGTAATTCTCTGCTATAGGAGGAACTCAGGGGAGTGAAGAAAGTAGCATTAACCCGGTTTGTGGATATTTAAGAACTGAGATCAGTTATCTATCACAACAGTATCTAAATATACACAGTGGAAAAGACTGTAACTTCTGTCAGAGTAATTGCAGCTACAGTATATTGGATACAAATCTAAGACAGAAACAAACCATAAATTGCTGGAATATAACATTAGCCTTACTTAGGAAGAAATTCCATATAGTATCTATAGCACTGACTCCCACTCCTGCAAGACTCATTCATATCATGTATAAACTGATGATCTAATGTTAGATTTGTTTTGTATAGCCCTTTGTCAGCGTCAGAGCCGTAACTAGACTTTTTGGTGCCCTGTGCCAGAAAGAGCATTGGCACCCCCCTCATTTTTAAAAGGGACATAATGCACCCAAAAAAGGGCCATGGCTTCATGGGGAAGGGCCTGGGAAGAGATAGGAGAGGCCAGGAGATGCTGGGGATGAAATAAGAGGAAGCTACAAGCAAGAATGATAATAAACAGAAATTTGACAGGCCCAAACATCTCCCCCTGACCTGTGGTGCCCTGTGCCATGGCACTGGCTGCACTACCCTAGCTACAGCCCTGGTCAGCGTTATATAGAGGAAGGGAGATAGTGGAAACATGGATACACTGACAGGGCTCATAGTATGTACCCCGGAGCAGTACATTGACTTGGATACTAAATGTTTTATTGCACAAACAATGACACTCACCTTACACAGCTTCAGTAAACTTTGGGACTAGTGAGATAGACTCTTTAATCTTAGAGGATATTACCTTTTTAGAAGGGGGATTAGTGTATCATATAATCCTCAGACCTTTGTACCTGTTATGTAATTTCTATTGTATGCTATGCATTTAAGGTAAAATGTAACTGTGGGTCTAAGCTTCCCACTATAAATGTGTTTAGCAATAGAAACCTAATACCCGGGTATATGGTAATGCAGGCAATTATTAATGGTTATAGTTTGTATATGCTTTAAGTATGATAGACATCTATATTAAACTACAAGTCTGCTTAACTGGATTACTCAATTTATTATTACATTGTTCTAATATTTGCATAATAGGGTTTTCCCAAGTAGGCCCACACTATATACTAGTACTTGGGTGGAGGCACTGATAATATTATATGTACCACTTATAGGGAGGAAATAGGTGGGTACATTAGACTAGTGAAATTGGAGTAAGTAACCTGGTGTCCATTTTAGAGAGTAAATGGGGGTTACAGCAGCCCAGCACATGCTGCTGTGTGCTGGGCTGCAGTGGTAGACTGCTCGCTGCTTCTGAGCAGCAGCAGCCTCCTCTGCTGTGGGGGCAGGGCTGGATTATAGGCAGGGCAACAGGGGCGGGCATCCCTGAGCCCCCACACATAGGGGGCACAACACACACTGGGCATCATTCAGAGGTGGTTGTTAGATACAAGCGGTCGCTATGAATCAGGGCGGCCGCTTGCATCCTGAACAGCCGCCTCCTTGTCGATCGTTATGCTGTGGGTTACCACCCTCAGCTCTAACGACTGACATGGGTGATGGTCGCGATGGTCAAGACCATCGCGACCATCGGGGCTTACGACCAGACCCTAGGGTAGCGTCTGGGCACTCATAAGCCCCAGGGAGCTTCCTGTCCTGTTTGAGCAGGAAGTTCCCCACTGACATCAGCAATGATGTCAGTGGGGCCGCCCCCAAATGGCAAGCATTGCGACTGGAATGCCTACGTTTGGCCGGGTACGCCCCCGGCCTGCCCAGCCATCGGGGCGAGCTGTCACTCAACATCGACAGCTCGCCCTGTCTGCTACGCGACCCCTAATGACAGAGCATCCATTGTTAGCCGGGTCTCGCGCATCCGCACGACGGAGCCGGCTCTGTTGTGTGCATTTGCTGTGGGACAACATCAAGTTAGTTGGGAGTGCTCAGCGCTCACGACCGACTCTGAATGAGCTCCACTGTCCCCAGCCCCCTTTCACTACTACTTACTATAACCAGAGTACAGCATTTAGCTGTCTCCACTGCGGTCCTCCTCGGCAGTACAGCCGAGGAGCATAACTACAATCATTGTGTCACAGTCTCACGAGATTTTGACGTGTAATCTCACAAGATTGTGACTGTTCAGCCCCCAGTCAAGGCAAGGCTGCCGCTGCCTGCAGTGCTGTCGAGGGAGGCGAGCCTGCGAGGCAGAGAAGAGCTGAGTCTCAGCATTTCCCTGTTTTGTGCAGTATAATTGCAGGTAGCCCGGTGTGTGCTGTGTAGTGATTACTGTAGAGCGCGGCCTGTAGGTTTATATCACCGACCGCTGCTTCAATAAATCCTGTGAGTGCCTCCAGCCACATTTTTTTTATGACTACATTATGGAGGGCACCCGGTCATGTTGTTAAGGAATGGGATTGAGTGCTGAGTCCTATACTTTGATCATTTTACTGATAGGGGCCCCACGGGTTTGTTGCCCATGGGCCCCAACTGACCTTAGTATGGCCCTGTGTTAGGAGGAGTGATCACACTGATTGTGCCCCCCTGCAATTGCTCCGGGCTGAGGGGCTCACAGCGCCCCCCTTCCCAGCATGCAGTTTTTTTTCCCTAAGAGAGCGTGGCCATGCCTCCCTCGATTAGACCATGCCCACATCCCTGGGCCCAGGCTGGCTCTCTATAGCCCGTCTGTCAGTAATGAATGGGACTTTTTGGTTTTAAATATGAAGTTGCTAGTGGATTACTATTTCATACAGAAATGCATTACTATCCCTGTATAACAATATATAAATAGGATGTTAACCCATACGGAATTAGCTGAAACCTAATACAGAGGCGCGGAGTCTAACATGTCAGTGGTGTTCACCAGGCACCTCTGCAAATAATTTTGGGCTTTGTGGCCCTCTGACTGGGTTTCTTAGTATGGATCTGGTCTGTGATGTGTGGTAAGGTACAGTAAATGGCTGGGGAGGCATTGGCTAGTATGAGAGTCAGATTTGCAGATACATACAGTGTCACGACCGGCTGTATGGAATCCCCTACTTTGGGGTGCAAGCTAAGGTTCAGGACTGAAGGGGGAATCTGAGACTTGGGGTCTGTACACAAGATCTCCTCATCCACGAATACCAGTCATTGACGAGACCAGTACAAATGTGCGGAGTCTAACCAGCCAGGAGGTGTTCGCCAGTGACCCCTCCAAGCGGGATATGGGCTTAGCTGCACCCAACTTGCAGGTTGTGGTCCTTTGCACCGGTGACTGATAGTGTGAGAAATGGAAAATATTGTTACAGTGGCCCTAGGGAATATTTCTACAAGAAATATGTTATACTCTATTATAGCTTCTAATATATACCAAAGAGTCTAAGATGCACAATGGCACAGAGGATTGGATGCTGAAGGCTGGATGTAGTAGTAACTACAAACTGAGGCTGGATGCTGTGGTGACAGCAGTATTGAGGCTAGATGCTGTAGTGACAGCAGAACTGAGGCTGGATGCTGTAGTGAGCTGGCGAGCGACGGGGAAGTCGTCGCTGCAGGTCTCGCACCAAAGAGGGCATGCTGTCGATGGTGAGTGACAGCATGCCCCCTTTGGTGGGTGTGCCGGGGGCGTGGCTGCCCAGATGGAGGCGTTCCCATGGGAACGCCTACCGTCTGGGTCCGGCCCCACTGACATCACTAGTGATGTCAGTGGGAGTGTTTTTGGCTCTGATAGAGCCAAAAGCACTCCAGGCTTGCCGCCAACGAGACCCTACCACAAGGGTCTTGTCGCAAGACCGATGGTCATGATGGTCTTGACCATCGCGACCATCTTTTTGGCCGCTCGCATAAGCTGTGGGTGGTCACCCACAGCTATGTGAGCGGACAGGAGGCCTCTCCAATTTTAGGTAGGATGGCCCTGATTCAGAGCGAGCGCTCTTGTCAGAGCGTCCAGCTCTGAATCAGGCCCTGAGCACAAAGATTAGGTATTTGCTGGAAACACAGGACAGACATTCAGAACACACTGGAGCACAATGATTAGGTATTTGCTGCAAGCACAGGAGAGACATTCAGAACACACTGAAGCACAAGAGTCGGCACTGGTAAGCACAGGAGTAACACAAGGACAGACCAGGAATGAAGTAGCATCAGCAGACACTGGAACACAACAACATTGCTCAGGCAACTTCCTGGAGTTCTGGAGCTGGATATATACCCAGGGGTAGCAGATGATTGGAGCACAGCATCAGCTGACCGAGATCATGCTACCATTGGTTGGGATACTGTCACATGATATGAACTGTCATGGCGGTGCCCATGCTAGGAACTCCAATCCCCAACACACACAGCTGACCATGGAAGATTGCAAGCACCTAAGGCAGAATACTCAGCACCTCGCCCATCAAAGTCAGGGATTTTGACGCCTGTCATTAGACACTTGGCGAGATTAGACAGTTGAAAAGCCGGAGGTCTGGATTACGTCCGGCAGCTTCCCGACTGCCGCTCGCAGTATATAGTGCTGGAAAATTTGTGAGTTTTGATCAGGGATGTGCAGAAAATATAGACAGGGGAGGCAGTGCCTCACCTGTAATACACTTTTTACTCCAGAGTTTTGACTATAAAAATGATTAAATACTTATAATATTTTTTTTCTTTTTTTTATAATTGTATAGTCTTTTGAGTATAACTAAGTATGATAGGAAAGGCTCTGCAAACTTGTCTCACCTGACTGGATATCACAGGAGCTGGTATACAATGGAACTGGTATAGAGTATTCACCATGAGGTGCATAGACACAAAGACAGCTGACAACAGACTGGATTGGAGCTGGACAGGTAGGTCAGGAAAAGGTACAGAATCAAGAAGCAGACACAAGGATGGCAGGAACCGGGAATGGAGTACAAGGTAGACAGGAATCAGGATGGAGTACTGGGAGGACAGGATCCAGGGATGGATCACTCATGTAGAACACTGATAAGGACTAATGGCTCTCAACATTGGAGAAAGATAATGAGACTATATTCTGGCACTGTCTTGTGCCTAGAGACTCTCTTTTATAGGAAGGAGATTAAAAAATTGCACCAAACATGATGTCACGTTTGGAGCACATGTCTCTTTATATTTTATAACAGTCGGCATGCAGCTCCCTCTAAGGGAGCCACGGCCAACTGTACACTGCAGTTGGAAAGATAAAGATCCTGAAACAAGGGGAAGACTCACTGCAGTAGGTGCCAGGGACCTCCTGCCCGCTGCCTAACTGAAGATGACGTAGAACAGTGCTTCTGGACCTGGTAAGTAAGTGCCGGGACCATACCCTTCCAATCCACCAAGTATTGAACAGAACTTCTAGAAACCTTGAAGTCCAAGATCTGTTTAATTTTGAATTCCTCCTGATGGTCTATGCAGTGATTTTCAACATTTCTCAACTCATGGCACACTGAGCAAGATTTTGAAAGTGCTAAGGCACACCATCAGTCTCTCATGGGAAAAATCCACACACATTGTCCCTCACGGAAAAAACACTCAAAAATTGGCCTCTCCACAAGAAAAAGAACAGACATTGGCCCCCACAGAAAAAGAAAAACACACATTGCCCCCCACAGAAATAAATAAAAAACAACGGCCCCCACATAACAAAAACAAACGCATTGGGTCTTACAGAAAAAAAATCTCATTTGCCCCCAAAGAAAATATAAAATAACCAGCTGAGAAGGCTCACTGTCCTCCCTGTCCCTCATCGGCTGGGGTTGCTCTGTCACACTCAGTGACTAAGCACACAGTGCAGAGCTGGGAGAAGTGTGCAGAAGGGCATGAAACGCAGCATGCATGACCTAGGTCACACCGTCTAGTCTCCATAGGTCACGGCCTGTGCGCGCCTTAGTGATCCTGCAGAGCCCAGCACTGCCCAGAGAAGAGGTACAAGTAAACGCAGCTCTGTCTGCACTGACCTCGCGAAACACTTGACAACAGCTCGCGGCACACTAGTGTGCCATGGCACAGTTGTTGAATAATGCTGGTCTCACCCACGCACAAGGGGGGGTTTCCGAGTCCCTGGAAACCCCCCCTGTCCGACCCGGCGAGCAGCGCTGCTTAACAAATTTTTTTTTTTTTCAAGAAATACTGACAGTGCCTGGGCTGGCTGTAGGGGGAGCTGCAGCGCGCAAGCCCCTCCAAGCCAGTTCCCAGGCAGGCACCATGACATCAGCACCTCTCATGCCGCCCTGGACACTGTCAGCGGCGCGCTGTGGACTGCGCCTCCAGAGCTGTTGTCCCTCTTTAAGACGTAGGTGGCCGTCGGGTGCCGCCCCGCCTGGGGGGATAATGTTTAATTGTTCAAGCTGCTGTATGTGTCAGGGGAGCGCCGGGGATCTTGCGGGCAGGCGGGCGGGCGGCAGGGGCTGGGAGTCCGAGTATTTTTTTTTTTTTAATGGTGCCATTTTCTACTGCTCAGGGGGGGGTCGTGGTGTGTAGCAGAGAGAGGAGACGTACGGGCGGCGGAGCAGCCAGGAAGATGGCATTTTCCTTGAGCCTTTCCACCCACACTTATGTTGTGGATTAAACAAGGTATGTCACTTTTTGCCTGAAGTACTGGGCCCTGTCTCAGACTTATATTTCTTAGTTGACCTTTACTAGAGGAAGTAGTTCTTCTGCCAGTTATTAGTACTGAGATGTTCCCGATTCATAGATCTATCCATGGCAACAGCAATAAAGCTGTGTACAGTGGCGTCACTGGGCAATAAATCAAATAATATACTGATATACAGTAGCTGCCGCAGCACCATCACAGTAAGGCAGGAGAAGGACAGACTACAGAATTGTTACCTTGAAAGTCACCCACTACAACACAATTATAAGCTTTATATATATATATATATATATATATATATATATATACACACACAGAATATTGCTATATTACTTCTCTCAGTATTATAACAAACATTAATTTACTGTTTTGTGCTTTCTATTTTTTGTATGCTATGCTGAGTTCTCTCTATATATGTTCTGGTCTCCAATACATTTTGAGCCGCACAATATTGAATTCATTGATTTTTTCCTCTAGAATGTTGATTTGATCAATTACACTAATTTGCAATGATGATATGAAGTGAGAACAGCAACCATGGCTTGAACAACTGCGTTTTGCACTGCTAATAACACACACAAAGGCAAATTTTCAAATTACTACATAGGCACACGTGGGGGCTTCTGGTTGCCTGGAAAGCCCCCCTCCCAGGCCACACCATGACCATAATCGAAATAGTAATTTAATAGAATTTTTGCTAGTGCTGCATGTTCTTCTCAGTATTGCAATGAAATAGTTAGCACCACCTGTGGATCTTTTAACATGTGTTAGCCACCAACTTGGAGATCTGGAAAACATGCACTGTTAGGGGTGCACTGCTATAGACCATCAATAGAGTTAATTATTTATACTGCATAATAATACACTAACCAGTGCATAAGGAGACCAATATGTACATATATGTCCAGGGCAGTGCTAGGTTCTTCTGCTGCTCCCAGACTCCCGGACTTGCTCCCATGCTCTGGAATGGAGCCCACATCTGAAATAACAACAGCTCAGGCAGGATGGCCCTATTGCCGCATGTAATGGATTACTATGATCGCTGGTCCTGTATATACTGGAATTATAACACACAATACACTGTATGATGCATACTAAAGCTGGAAAAGTGCTAATTATGCCCTCTTCATGGACTGGCCATACTCACTCTAAAATCAGGCATCTGGAAACCCCCTCTAGATATCCTGAGTTTGCCACTGGGTCTATGGGAATTGCAGAAGGAAGATTGCAGGGTGTCAAAAACAGGTTAAGAACTAGAGCTTTGAAAAGGGAGACATGAATACATAGTGTGCCAGGAAACTTCAGTCAGTGTGCCATTGGATTGATCGTTTGGAGACTTTGGAAGGGACCAATGAGACTCAGAGCAAACATTATGGTGGGAACCTTCAAGAGCAAATGTTTGCTTGACATCCAGACTGTATCTCCATTTCTCATCAAGGAAGCTGTTCTCCTCTTTTTATCAGCAAATAATTTGTACCATTTAGAGACTTAACACAGATGACTTTTTACCTCATTCCAGATTTTAATAAAGCATTTCACAGTGTCTTGAACTGCTGGTAAAGATACTGACTGAAATGAAGGCAATTCAAGTAGAATCAGGTGGAACCCATTAAAAATAAAGAAAGGCTTAATGCAGAAATGTATTATGAGCATAGCCCACAGTAGTAAGAAGACTCAATTGTCTTAGATAGCTGACACATAAATTCTGATAATTTTTTGTGGTCCTGGTTCACTCTCTCAGTTTGGCCATTACTCTGGAGGTGATTAGCATAAGAGAAGCTCAGTTTGATGTTAAAACACTTGCATAGAGCTCCCCAGAATCTTGAAGTGAACTATACCCCTCAATCCGAAATTATATCTTTAGGGAACCCATGTAGCCTAAAGATCTATTTAATATATACTTCTGCCAACTTAGGGGCTAAGGGTAATCCCTTTAAAGGAATGAAATTACCTGCTTTAGAAAACATGTCCATCACCACCCAAATGGTATTAAAAACCTGACTGGGAGGCAGATCCATAATAAAGTCTATGAAAATATGGGTCCATGGACATTTAGGGACTGGAAGTGGATGTAACAGACTTATTGGGGCTTGAGGAGGAATTTTGTGATGGACACATGTAGGACAGTCAGCCACAAAGTCTTTAACATCCTGGCACACTGATGGCCACCAAGAATCAAGAGATTTTTTCCCCATGCATGACCGGTAAAGCAAGACACATGGACCCACTGCAGCAGTTTTAGATGAAGTTTTAGTGCCACAAATGTCTTCCCCAGAGGAATCTTAACTTTAGTGGTTACAGAAAATAGTAAGTGGGATTCAGTAATAGTTTGCTCTCACAGGTTTCCAATTCCTCTAAATAATTGAATGCCCGAGACAATGCTTCAGCCTTGATGTTATTTTTACATGGGCAGTAGGTAATTACCATGTTGAAACTGTCAAAGAACAATGACAACCTAGCTTGACGGTAATTCAGGCAGTGAGCTGTTCTTAGATACAGTAAGTTTTATGGTATAGATTGTCACAGTAAATTTGTCTCCTTCCAGTTAGTGACACCATTCTTGCAAAGCCAATTTAATAGCTAGCTGTCCTTTGTCCCCATGGCAGTTTTTTTAGGGCCCAAGAATTTTTGTGAAAATAAACCATAGTAATACCACTTGCTTGTTGCTTCTTTCTGTGAGAGTACTGCCCTAACACTGACTGCAGATGCAGCCACTTCCAGAAAGAAAGGTGGATCAGGATTGGGTTGCCTTTGTATGGGTGCTAAAGTGAAGCACCGCTTCAAATGGGAGAACGCATGTTCAGATTCAGGAGGCCAATCCCGGGTATTTTGCCCCTTATGAGTGACCACAGAAATTGGTGCCACCACTGAATTCCAGATAGCATTGCATTGCCTGTAGCCCAGTTGGTCGAATCTAAAGGCAATCAGGCGGAGGCAACTGAATGCATTCAGGGGCAATTTCTCCACAGGTCTTCTACACTTTTCACTGTATGATACATAGACCACTTGGGGGTAAATTTACTAAGATGGGAGTTCTAGTTAAGAAGTGATGTTGCCCATAGCAACCAATCAGATTCTACTTCTCATATATCTAGCACCTTCTAGAAGAAAATATCTGGAATCTGACTGGTTGCTATAGGCAACATCACTTCTTAAACAGAACTCCCATCTTCATAAATTTACCCCTTGGTCTAAATTAATTTTTGACAAAAATGGTAGAATTTAATATGAACTAAATTAGATGTTGTCTCATTTCAGCAGCTAATATCCAAAGTAAAATGCACAAGAAGACTTGGAACAAGGGGTTTGGAATTGTCTTCAGCATAATCCTTGGTGTCCATATACCACGTGAGTCTTTACAACAAAAATAACACAGCACTTTACATTCTTTAATGTCCTTAAAATATGGACATTAGATAGATGGGGATTAGAATGATAGACTGCAGATTTAATGTATTGTCAGTTTAGTGGATACTGTAGGGAAACACTGTCAGACTTATCTTTAGATGATCTTATTTTATATTAGCGGTGAGTCTGTTTCCAATTGTTGGAAGCCATGAGTGATACCTGCTCCTTGCTTTTATCATCTGCCTCATATCCTCCATCTCTTTATGTAATGTTCAGCTGTGGATCTAATTCACACCTGTACGGAGAAGAACAGCTGCTGCATATTTGTACATCAGTCTAGCATTCAGGCTGTGGCTTAGTGGGCACTGCATTCTATCAGGCCTATGGGCAGATCAGGTCATGCACATGCACATGTTCTCCACCATTGGAAATGTATGTAAAACATTGGGTTTATGTACATTTCTGAATAAGAAGCAGGGGGTAAATGTAAGCCTGTGGACTGCAGGCATCGGCGCGTTTCATGCAAAACTGCCCAATTTTTTAAAGTAGTAGCCAATTAAAAGGCAATACCAGTTTGATTTTGCCTTTCAAATGACTGCTACAGATGTGTCCAAATACATCTTACCTCCGTGCGCTGCAATTCACATTAAACATAGCACCATTCACAAATGAGCATAACAGCAGCATTTTACTACATAGTAATTGATCCTAGTCTGATCAAAAATAAGTTTGTTTCAACAAAGTGTATTTTCCTTCACTTTCCAGATAGTGCACAGACCTCCAAATTGGACAAAAATGTGATTACACATGAACCTTCAAACAATAATAATGATGATGATACAGATCTCACTGAGGATCTCTCAATACAAAGAGAATATTTTGAACTTTCGCTGGTTAAGGAAGATACAGGATCTAAACACCAACACCCAATGTCTCCACGAGACACCGGAGACAAATCTTTTCACCACGAGAAATCAGAGGGTGCCATTTCAAGGATAAAGAAATCAATAGATGGTAAGACACAACTATGTTTTACATTTACTTATATTTCTTTCAGGAAACCTACTCAGTCTTTTTCCACTGCTATGCTTACTGACAGAATATATCCAAAATTGACATTTGTTGAGTCCAGAGTCCAAAAAGAAGATAGTGGTGATGTCACTATGAAGGTCACCAGTGACACCACACTTTGTTCAGTTTGGAAAGCAATGGGGCTGGCAAAGTTACAGTAAAATAATGACTACAAAAAGAAAGAGCATAACATTTTTTTTGGCATACATTAGAGATGAGCGGGTCTTGTTCAGAGAGAACTGGACCCTCCCGAACTTGCAGATCTGAAGTGAGAACCGAGTAGGGCTCGAGGTTTTCCACCTGACTCAGATCTGAAAGCAAGGCAAAACATCTTCATCTCGCTGTGTTGGTTTCTCACGGGTTTTGGTTAGTATAAAAGTCCCTCCCCCACGGTGATCAGCGCCATTTGCTTGCTGAGTCCCAGGCTGTCAGGGCTGTGCTTCATCCAAGAGGGTCTACTGTGTTCATCCAGGGGTTGCTGTTGTTGTGTCCATCCAGGGGCAGTGAGTGCTGTGTACATCCAGGAGCAGCTGTGTATATCCAGGGGTTGTTGTGTCCATCCTGGGCAGGGGCTGCTGTGTCTATCCAGGTTCTGATGTATCCATCTCTGCAGTGTCCATCCAGATGTTGCTATTGCTGTTTCCATCCAAGGGCTGCGGTGTCCATCCAGTGGTTGTTGTGTCCATCTAGGGCAGGGTCTGCTGTGCTCATCCAGGGGTTTCTGACTGTGTTCATTCAGGGACAGGGGCTGCAGGGGTGTATTCGTTAAAAATATTGACACCATTAGTGGAAACGCAGTGTATTCAGAAAAATATTGTCACACTGTAAGTGGAAAACGCAGTGTATTCGTAAACAAATATTGTCACACTGTAAGTGGAAAACAGTGTATTCGTAGAAGATATTGTCACACTAAGTGGAAAACACAGTGTATTCACTAAAAATATTGACACTGTTAGTGGAAACGCAGTGTATTCATAAATTATTGTCACACTGTAAGTGGAAACGCAGTGTCTTCATAAAAAACTATTTTCACACTGTAAGTGGAAAACACAGTGTATTCTATCCACGGGCAGGGCCTGCAGGGGTGTATTTGTAAAAAATATTGACACCATTAGTGGAAACGAAGTGTATTAGTAAAAAATATTGTCACGCTGTAAGTTGAAAACGCTGAGTATTCATAAAAGATATTGTCACAGTGCAAGTGGAAAATGCAGTGTATTTGTAAAAAATATTGACACGGTAAGTGGAAACGCAGTGTATTCATAAAAAATATTGTCACACTATAAGTCGAAAATGGAGTGTATTCATAAAAAATATTGACACTGCCAGTGGAAAGGCAGTGTATTCCTATAAAATATTGTCACATTGTAAGTGGAAAACGAAGTGTATTCATAAAAAATATTGTCACACTGTAAGTGGAAAACATAGTGTATTCGTAAAAAATATTGTCACCCTGTAAGTGGAAAATGCAATATATTCGTGAAAAATATTGATACTGTTAGTGGAAACCCACTGTATTCGTAAAAAATATTATCACACTGTAAGTGGAAAACGCAGTGTATTCTAAGCAAATATTGTCACACTGTATGTGGAAAACGCAGTGTATTCATAAAAATATTGACACTGTTAGTGGAGACGCAGTGTATGTGTAAAAAATATTGTCACACTGTAAGTGAAAAACATAGTGTATTTGTACAAGAGTATTGTCACACTGTAAGTGAAAAACATAGTGTATTTGTACAAGAGTATTGTCACACTGTTAGTGGAAATCCAGTGTATTCATAAAAAAATATTGCCACACTGCAAGAGGAAAATGTAGTGTATTTGTAAAAAATATTGTCACACTGTAAGTGAAAATGCAGTGTATCCGTAAAAAATTGTTTTGGCATACATTAGAGATGAGAGAGTCCGGTTCACAGAGAAACGGACCCACCCGAACTTGCAGATCTGAGGCGAGTTCTGAGTCCAGTTTGGGTTTTTCCACCTGACTCAGATCTCAAAGCGAGGCAAAACATCTTCATCTCGCTGTGTTGGATTCTCGCTGGTTTTGGATTGTATAAAAGTCCCTCCCCCGCGGTGATCAGTGCCATTTGCTTACTGAGTCCCGGCCTGTCAGGGCTGTGCTTCATCCAAGAGGGGCTGCTGTGTTCATCCAGGGGTTGCTGTTGTTGTGTCCATCCAGGGGCAGCGGCTTCTGTATACATCATGGGGCTGTTGTGTATATCCAGGGGTTGCTGCATCCATCCTGTACAGGGGCTGCTGTGTCTATCCAGGGTCTGATGTGGCCATCTCTGCAGAGTCCATCCAGGGGTTGCTGTGTCATTCTAGGGCAGGGTCTGCTGTGCCCATCCAAGGGTTTCTGACTGTGTCCATCCAGGGGCAGGGGCATCAGGGATGAATTCGTTAAAAATATTGACACCATTAGTGGAAACGCAGTGTATTCAGAAAAAATATTGTCACAGTGTAAGTGGAAAATGCAGTGTGTTCCTAAAAGATAGTCACACTGCAAGTGTAAAATTCAGTGTATTCGTAAAAAAATATTGACACTGTTAGTGGAAATGCAGTGAATTTGTAAAAAATATTGTCACACTGTAAATGGAAAACGCAGTGTATTCATAAAAAGTATTGGCGCTGTTTGTGGAAATGCAGTGTATGCATAAAAAATATTGTCACACTGTATGTGAAAAACATAGTGTATTCATAAAAATTATTGTCACACTGTAAGTGAAAAACGCAGTGTATTCATAAAGGATATTGTCACACTGTAAGTGGAAAATGCAGTGTTTTCCAACCAGGGGCAGGGGCTGCAGTGGTGTATTCGTAAAAAATATTGACACCGTTAGTGGAAACACAGTGTATTCATAAAAAATATTGTTATATTGTAAGTGGAAAATGCAGTGTATTCGTAAAAGATATTTACACTGCCAGTGGAAACGCAGTGTATTCCTAAAAAATATTGTCACACTGTAAGTGGAAAACAAAGTGTATTCATAAAAAATATTGTCACACTGTAAGTGGAAAATGCAGTGTATTCATAAAAAATATTGTCACACTGTAAGTGAAAAGAATTGTATTCATAAAAATATTGTCAAACTGTAAGTGGAAAACGCTGTGTATTTATAAAAAATATTGACACTGTTAGTGGAAACCCAGTGCATTCGTAAAAAATATTGTCACACTGCAAGTGGAAAATGCAGTGTATTCATAAAAAATATTGACACACTGTAAGCGGAAAACGCAGTGTATTTGTAAAATATATTGTCACACTGTAAGTGGAAAATGCAGTGTTTTCATAACAAATATTGACACTGTTAGTGGAAACGCAGTATATTCGTTAAAGAAATTGTCACACTGTTAGTGGAAAACTTGGTGTATTCGTAAAAATATTGTCACACTGTAGGTGGAAAATGCAGTGTATTAAAAAAAATATCGTCACACTGTAAGTGGAAAACGCAGTGTTTTCATAAAAAATATTGACACTATTAGTTGAAACGCAGTGTATGTGTGAAAAATATTTTCACACTGTAAGTGGAAAACATAGTGTATTCGTAAAAAATATTGTCACATTGTAAGTGGAAAACGCAGTGTATTCGAAAAAAATATTGTCACATTGGAAGTGGAAAATGCAGTGTATTCATATATTGACACTGTTAGTGAAAACACAGTGTATTCGTAAGAAATATTGTCACACGGTAAGTGGAAAACACAGGGTATTCGTAAAAAATATTGTCACTGATAGTGGAAAATGCAATGTATTCATAAAAGATATTGTCACACTGTAAGTGGAAATGTAGTGTATTCCATCCAGGGGCAGGGGCTGCAGGGGTGTATTCGTAAAACTATTGACACCGTTAGTGGAAACACAGTGTATTCATAAAAAATATTGTTGCACTGTAAGTGAAAAATGCAGTGTATTCGTAAAAAATATTTACGCTGCCAGTGGAAACGCAGTGTATTCCTAAAAAATATTGTCACACTGTAAGTGGAAAACAAAGTGTATTAGTAAAAAATATTGTCACACTGTAAGTGGAAAGAATTGTATTCATAAAAAATATTGACACTTTAGTGGATACCCAGTGCATTCGTAGAAAATATTGTCACACTGCAAGTGGAAAATGCAGTGTATTCATAAAAAATATTGACACACTGTAAGTGGAAAATGCAGTGTATTCGTAAATAATATTGTCACATTGGAAGTGGAAAATGCAGTGTATTCATATATTGATACTGTTAGTGAAAACACAGTGTATTTGTAAAAAATATTGTCACTGTTAGTGGAAAACGCAATGTATTCGTAAAAAATATTGTCACACTGTAGGTCATTGATACTTCAGTGTGATATTTAAAATTGGTACAAATTGATGTATGTGCTGTACCCCATTTCATTTGTCTTTGTTAATAAAATGGAAAATGATCAGTTAAGAGGAGAGCAGGTACCACATACTAGTGGTGGAGCTGCTGCCAGTGCTATCAGTCATGACAATACTAGTCCATCTTCATCGTCTACTAAAGCTGATGCCCAAGGGCATACAGGGCTTAAGTCAAGGCATCTAAAATCAAGCAAGCAATGTTTTACAGTGTTAAATAAATAATTATAAGCTAAGTTATCTGCAGAGAAACAAAAAATTGGCAATATGCCATTTGCTTCTGGAAGTGGCAAAGAAATGATTAGGCCTTGGCCTTTATTTATGACTGGTGATTCTGCATCTGATGATGATGTAAGCCCTTCTCCCTGTAGAAGTGTCAAAAAAATGTAAATCATTAGCATGAACCAACTGTGTGCTCAGAAAAGTCACAGATCTTCGAGGAGAGTACAAGTGTTGTCTATGGTTGCCATGTATGAGCCAGACCTTTCTAATACTGTACTTGAAGATAATACTCCTTCCACCATTTGTGTGCCCTCTGCAAATGTGGGGATGAGCAGCACAAGTCAACATGCTGATGTAGAAATCAAGGATGCTTCTGTGGAATTGCACTTGGAGGATGAGGAGTATTTTTCTGTACTTGGCGCTAACAAGGATGATGATATTGATAATGATGAGGATGTTGATGCCAAGGATGTTTGTGTAAAACTGTAAATCAGGCAACAGTTGTTGCCCATGGTGGGAAAAGGCCCATTGTTGTCATGCCTGGGCAAAGGACCAAACAATCCACTTCTCATGTGTGGAATCATTTCCACCCAAATCCGGACAACAGTTGTTAAGCCATCTGTAACCATTGCCAAGTAACAATGAGTAGAGGTAAGGACCTTAACCATCTAGGAACCTCCTCCCTGTTACGTCACTTGCAGTGCATTCATCAAATTGAAAAGTGTTTTTCATATTTAGAAACAGTTGGCTAAAAAAACATAACAACAATCAGTCCAGTGTCACCTAGCTGCTCCCTTCTCTCTGAATCCAAGCACCTGCAATCTCCACCACCAACACCTGCACCATCATCAACATCCTCTGACTGACTCATCTCCTATCTGTGGTTCCTCAGAAGGATCCTTGAGTGCTACAGCTGTTGCTGCTGCTGTGAGTGGATCTTCATCCCACAAAGGGTCTACTTTTAGTTTAACCAAACAATTGACTGTCAAACAATCCTTTGCAATGGGGAATAAGTATGACAGCAGACACCCAGTTGCACAGCGGATTACTGATGCCATAACAGCTATGCAGGTATTAGATGTGCATCCAGTATCCGCCATTAATGCTGTGGGTTTTAGACAGTTAATTGAGGTCCTGTGTTCCCGCTACCATGTCCCTACTAGATTCCACTTCTCTAGAATAGCAATTCCCAATCTGTAGAAGGACATAAAAAACACCTTATTAATGTCCTCCGAAATGCCATTGTGCCCACTGTCAACTTAACCACAGATATGTGTACAAGTAGGACAGGGCAAACTAAAGATTACATGACTTTGACAGCCCACTAGGTAGGTGTATTGCCTCCAACAGCACAAACAGCAGCATCAAACAAATGGCAGCTCTTTCTGAGGCAGGCTACTCTTTGTTTCACTGGTTTCACTAATACTCCTTTCAGATATACAACCCGGGAAATTTCCTGCTCAGACCCAGGTATTTCTCCTGTGCAAATTCCAGGGTATTTGGTCGAGACCCCCCTTTCACACTACAGTGTCTACCCGGGAAATTCCCAGGTAGACCCCTTTCAGACAAGAGCAGGGTTTTTCTGCTTACCTACCTCTTCTCTGCCGTCTGTTCCTCCTAGCCTATCCCCTCTCTGACTGATGATGATGATGATGATGATGTCATCATTCAGCAGCCAAAAGCGGCCAATCGTAATGCAGTTTTTTTTTTATTATCATTTTTTTAACTTTTTTTTAATTCCCTGGTGGTCCAGTGGGAGTGCAGGCGGCCCATTTTGGCACAGCCAGCCGGTGCTGGGGGTGGTGAGCAGCAGCGCTGAGTGTCCTATAAGACGCTCTGCGCTGTCAGCTCAAAGCAGCAGCGCTGAGCGTCCTATAGGATGCTCTGCACTGTCAGCTCAAAGCAGCAGCGCTGAGCATCCTATAGGATGCTCTGTGCTGTCAGCTACGTGCAAAATCTGCTTGGTGCTGCCCGGGAGTAGTAAATTCCCGGGTAGCACCATTCAGATAGAAGCAGGGTAATTTCCCGACTTAAGTCCCGTGTTCCCGGGTAGGTACCTTTCACACAGACATGAGACCCGGGAATGTTGGCCGAGGCAGGCCAAAATCCAGGGAATCTCAGTATGTCTGAAAGGGGTATAAGAGGCATACCGCTGAGAACCTCTTGGAAAAACTCAGGGAAATCATTGCAAAACGGCTTACCCCACTTGGACTCTCCTCGGGATTTGTGATTTCTGACAATACTAACAATTATGTGCAAGCATTACATGTGGGTGAATTCAAACACATCCCATGTTTTGCTCACGCAATTAATTTGGAGGTGCAACATTTTTTTAAAAATGAGAGAGGCGTGCAGGAGAAGCTCTCGGTGGCCCGAAAGATTTTGGGACATTTTCGACATTCAGCGACTGCGTGTCAAAGACTGCAGAACCAGCAAGTACTGTTGAATTTGCCCTGCCATCAGTTGAAGCAAGAGGTACTAACTAAGTTGAATTCTACCCTCCATATTCATCAGCGAATGGAGGAGCAGCAAAAGGCCATCCAAGGCTACACTACAGCCTATGACATAGGGAAAGGAGCAGGAATGCACCTTAGTCAAGTGCAGTGGAGAATAATTTCTGTGTTGTGCAAGGTTCTCAAACTCTTTGAACGTGCCACATGTGAAATTAGCTTGAGTCAGGTCATTCCCTCAATCAGACTTTTGCAAAAGCAGCTGGATAAACTGAAGCTGCTAAAACGGTGATTCCGCTAAGTATGTCGGACTTGTAGATCAAGCCCTTCATTCACTTTGGCAGGATCCAAGGGTCATCCATTTTTTTAAATCAGATCATTATATTTTGGCAGCCACACTTGATCCTAGCTTTAAGTCATATCTTGTGTATTTCTTTCCAACGGACATAAATTTTAATATATGCAAAGAGCTGTTGTCGAAAAAATTGTAAGCTTAAGCTCCTCCTTCAGTTTCTGCAGCTGCCAGTAAAAAACTAAATTTTCCTAAGAGACCCACTGCTGGTGGTGATGTCGATCAGTCAGCAAAACCTAATGACATCTGCTTCTGAAAGAACTGCCTAAAATGAGTGACATGTCTACCATAACTTTGTCTGATATGGTCACCATGCAGAGAATAGTGGATGATTATTTTAGGGTTAGCACCCAAATAGGCATGTCAGACATTCTGTTTCACTACTGGCAGGAAAAAGAGGAAATTTGGAGTCCCTTACACAAACTGGCTTTGCTGTACTTAAGTTGCCCACCATCCAGTGTGTACTCTGAAAAAGTTTTCAGTGCAGCTGGGAACCTTGTCAATGATCGTCGTAGGAGATTACTTCCCCAGAATGTGGAAAAGATGATGTTCATCAACATTAATTACAAATTCCATGAGGAAGCCCTTTAACAGAATTTAAGTAAAAAAAATACAGAGGCTGTAATGGTGGATTCCAACGGGGACAAATTAATATTGTGTGAAGAAGAGGATGTACACACTAATGGGGATGATGATGATGATGACGACATCTGATATTACCTATGTAGTAAAGCCAGTTTGTGTATGGGATCATTGCCACCAATGTCCACTGCGCATTGGCAGCTTGTTTTGTGGGGGCCCAAACAAACCAATCATTTCAGTCACAAGTGGCAGTCCCTGTTGCTAAAGTGATTGGTTTGTTAAACTGTGAATGTCCTGTTTCATTTACACAACATAAGGGTGGGATGGAGGGCCCAAGGACAATTCCATCTTGCACCTCTTGTCTTTGCATTATGTGTTGTTTGGGGCATTACAGCCTGACATTTTTAATTTTATGGTTTATGAATGTCCATAAATTGTAAAGGCCACAGACATCATCTCCTGCATGCCCCTTTCATTTTTTAAAAAAATTCTGAACCACCAAATTGATGGGGTGGGTAAATATGAGCAGCAAGTAAGTGCACTGCAAGTACGTTTAATATAAAAATGTGTTGTGTATATCGGTCACATACAAATATATTTACATGGTACTGTACATACAGTGCGTAAAGCAGGCTTGGGTAACCTGAAGCATACCACCTGTTGTTGACAAATAATTTCCAGTAGGCCCAGCAAACATCACAGATGCTGGGAGTTCTAGTTCAGCCGGAGAACTACAGGCTGCTTTCCTCTGATGTAAACAGCAAGTCTTGGTCCCATTATCCCTAACAACCTCCCTGAGTACAAACTTGTAAACGTCTGTTTACAGTATGTTCTAGCAGCACCTCCAAAAGTAAGGCCACCTCAATTTTTTTATTAGATCATAATGTATGAAAAATTAAAAGATCTTCTCCAGAGTAAAGATGTGTTTTAGGAACTGAAGAACTTGATCCTAGATTGATCTTCCCTCATATTTTTTTTAAGAATGAAAATATTAAATTAAATATATTAAAAAACTGTTAAGGACTGTGGCCCTCAATCAGAGGTGGTCGCAAGAAGCGATCGCTCTCTCTGAATGAGGGCGGCGCTTACTTTTTTTAGTGCGGCCACCTGGTCGCTAGCTTAGCTGTGGGTTACCACCCACAGCTTAGCTAGTGACCAGGATGAAGACCATCGTGACCATTGGGGCTTGCGACTAGACCCTAAGGTTGGGTCTCGGCAACCGCAAGCCCCAGGGAGCTTCCTGCTCTGATCAAGCAGGAAGCTCCCCAAAGACATCACTGCTGATGTCAGTGCGGCCGCCCACAAAACAGCAGGCATTCGCTTGGGAACACCTCTGTTTGTGTAGCCACCCCCCTGCCCCGCTTACAAAATGGGGTGAGCTGTCGATCACCATTGACAGCCGCCCCTTTTTGTAGTGAGCTCCGTAGCGAGAGATTTTCGCTCTCGCTCCGGGACTTATGCATGCGCAGTTCAGCCAATGCGTGTGCGCAGGGCCAAAACATCGAGTTGGTTGCTGTTCATGAATGGGTTAACTGAGGAGACAGGTTCAGGCAGGAGTGGGTCTGGTGGAAGGTGCAGGGCTGATCTCCAGCAGAGTGCAAGGCAAGGCAGAGCGGTGCAGGCTATACAGGGAGCCAGAGGCTGACAAGGAGCTAGGGCAAGCACCTGAGCACAAGTCTAGGTTACAGGAGCCCATATAACTCTATTGTCACAACTACGCTGTACACTGGCAACTACAGGGAGCTCCAAACACCCTTAAGTACCCAGTAGCGGAACATGATAGGCCAGAGAGAGCAGGTGACCTACAGATGACTGGCCTGCTATGTCACATGGCCAAAGATAACATGGTGGCACCCAGACACCTGTGACGCAGAGATGCAGCTAGACTTACCTTTGCCAGGATGGCCCAATGCTGGCAGACCTCTGCGTACAGCCAGTGCCAGTCTCCACACGCCAGCTCCCGCGACAGAAGGACCACACCACAGAGCCTTTACCCATAAGGACTGCAAACCTCCATGCTGCAAAACCCTAGTCATGACAAAAACTAATCAATCTTTCCATCTTTTCTCTGTCTTTATTCCATAAACATTCCAACTCCGTCAGGCCTCTGACCTAGTTAAGGATAAAATGATTATTTTTTTTTAATTCCTAGGGGTTGTATAGTTTATTAAACTGCAATCCTGTGTACCACTGTAATGCCACTCTGTGCCATGTTCGAAGCTGTACTGCCACATGTTAGTGTCGCCCACTGCTGTCACTTAGTTTAGTCAGCCAGCTAGCTGGATGCAACCTTTTGGCCCTAAACTGTTGAAAAGAAATCAATATTGTGAGCTGTGAGGCATTAAAATTGACTGGAAATTAATGTTATTGAGGTTAATAATACTGTGGAAAAGAAGCCCAAATTATGTGATTTTAGCTGCTTTTATGATTTTTTTAGAAATAATACAGATCCAAAACCAAAAAACAAAACCTGCAAGGGCGGTTTGGCAAAACCAATCGAGATCCAAAACATGAGGAGATACAGATCCAAAACCAAAACAAAGGGGTCGGCGCACATCTCTAGCATCCATATGGTTAGGCATACACATTGCATCTGGTTTACTAAAAGTCTTCAGCCTGATTCAGTGGATGCAGTGGCAGTGTGAGATGCAAATGGCCAATGTTTTAATACTGTACCGGCATCTGAGTTGCACTGTGTATGTGACCTGATGGTCACCACTTCGAAGATGCAGAAAGAATTTGGATGCAGGGAGAGTGGATGTCAGTCATTGCTTCTGGGAGGTAACATGGGGGAAGGCTATCCAGGTGCAGGGGTGATGTTGACATTGGCTGTGTATAAAGATGCAGTAGCACTTACAGAGGACACCATATAAAGACAGAGAAACGGCACCTGCCATAGGGCTTGTAAATGTTTTGATGTTGCGATCAATGGTGCACCGATGGCGTGTCTAAAGATGCACTGAGATGGATTAGTTCCGTGGCAAGTGGGTGTCTCTAATGAATATTATTGGTTGAGGCATTAGTATAAATATGCGGCTGGGACCAAAGACACAGCCGTATCTGCATCAGACTCAGAAGGAGCCCCCACAAGTGTATATTTGCACCTTCCTACAGCAGGTGCAAATATACTCCTCTCTAACAGGTGCATCTGCATATTTCATGAATACAAACAAACAAGAAGAAAATGCTTCCCACACTGCACTGTTACTGACAGCTCCAAAACTGTTGATCTTTCAATACAAATTTTTATTTAACATCACTGTGTCCTAGTGCCGTTCATATACTTGGAGATATTTGTTGTTTTTGGATTCTGGCACAGGGTCACATTGATTGTCATTTGTTCAGAGTGCCTGCAGAACTGTGGATATATATATATATATATATATATATATATATATATACAGTGTGTATATATATATATATATATATATATATTGTAGCAAGGTCGGAGAACTGGTACCATCCCCTGAGGTAGATGGCACTGCGCAGCAGCTGAGAAATCACACAAAGTCCACTGGGTGCAACTGGTTTCCACCAGTTTTATTAGGCAAACAAACAAAATAAACAGAAGTAAACACCTTGCCATCTGACTCTAACTATACAGAAGTGATCCTAGCTCACTACTAAACAAAGTATTAGGGTTTTTCAGGTTTAATTTACCTGCTTCCATCAACCTGATTCTCACATAGAGACACGAAAGTCTGTCCTTTCCCCAAGCAGTGTCTTCCTGTAATGATCAGCCTCACAGCACTAAAAACAGCCACACAGCTAAAAACCACAATTAAAACAAAAAATACCCAAGAGCTAATAGACATAAAAATAATTAATTTAAACAGTAATAAAAAATAAGAATGTACATACAGAATAAATTGAATACAGCAGCAGAAAACGATATGTGCATGTGAAGGCACAATGTATACCTGAAAATCACTCTTTGAAAAAGCTCCCATGCTGTGGTGTGAAACATGTCAGAGCTAACTACTGAGCTCACTGTGTATAATCACTGACACTTGCTGTTTGCTGTGGAGACCCGGAGATTTGGCTGCTTTATTGTGTGGCTGGACACGCTGCCACTATCCCAGTGGAAACTGGGCACATCAGGAGATCTACAAGATCGGGCACACCTGACTATTGTGGAGCCCTGGAGACATAGACATTGTACTGCACAGCTGACACATTGTTGCAGTTAAGGTTGAGGCTGGGCACAACCCGTGAGTTACAGGTTGGTATAAGTAGTTACAACTTACAACAGCATGTGACTGGGTGCTCTCAGATGGGCTCCGCAGAGCTGACAGCATATGATTGGATGCTCTGAGTGGGGCTCTGCACAGCTGTCTGCATATGACTTGATGCTTTGAGAGGGGCTCTACACAGCTGGCAGCCTGTGACTGGATGCTCTCAGAGGGGTTCTGCACTGCTGGCAGCCTATGACTGGATGCTCTAAGAGGGGCTCTACACAGCTGGCAGCCTGTGACTGGATGCTTTCAGAGGGGTTCTGCACTGCTGGCAGCCTATGACTGGATGCTCTAAGAGGGGCTCTGCACTGCTGGCAGCAGATTACTGGATGCTCTCAGAGGGGCTCTGCACTGCTGGCAGCATATGACTTGATGCTCCCAGAGGGGCTCTGCCCAGCTGGCAGCATATGACTGGGTGCTCTCAGAGGGGCTCTGTACAGCTGGCAGCATATGACTGGGTGCTCTCAGAGGGGCTCTGCACAGCTGGCAGCATATGACTGGGTGCTCTCAGAGGGGCTCTGCACAGCTGGCAGCATATGACTGGGTGCTCTCAGAGGGGCTCTGCACAGCTGGCAGCATATGACTGGGTGCTCTCAGAGGGGCTCTGCACAGCTGGCAGCATATGACTGGGTGCTCTCAGAGGGGCTCTGCACAGCTGGCAGCATATGACTGGGTGCTCTCAGAGGGGCTCTGCACAGCTGGCAGCATATGACTGGGTGCTCTCAGAGGGGCTCTGCACAGCTGGCAGCATATGACTGGGTGCTCTCAGAGGGGCTCTGCACAGCTGGCAGCATATGACTGGATGCTCTCAGAGGGGCTCTGTACAGCAGTGAGAAAATCTTGTCTCTCCATTATAACATTTTTACTGGTAAACATATCTCAGAAAACATTTTGTTATTAGTGTTTCTGGATTCTCTTGATCCTCCCATGTCTGAATGGACAAATGTACAGTGTATCTTCTTTATCAACACCCTACGTACCAGCTGGGTTGAGCAGTATATATGCCTGTACCTTTTTAGACATGTCTGATAGCCTGGCACAGCAGTATATGCACCATCCTTCTTGAACTTGAGTCATGCATCTGCTATGGCATAATAAATAAAACAGCGGATCTCAGCATCGAAAACCTTGTGCCATCAAGCCAGACTTCTCACCAGTCGTGGAACTCCCGGAGAAAATTGAGTAATTTGCCGCCAGGCACCAACCTTAAAGGGGGCACACTGCTCCATTGTCACCTGGCCATTCTGTGTCCACCTGCTGTAGAGGAACAGAGGATCTGCTGAGCGCCGATCAGCAGCAGTACTCCTGCTCCATGATCTGCTGCTACAAGAGTGCTCTATGGTTGCATACGTGATATAGCATGTTACTGCCGCAACCCTCCTGAGCCTACCCGAGTGAGGAGCCGGGACTTCATAGGCAAATGCAGGGGGGGGGGTTCCTGTCTGCCTGGAAATCCCCCTCCCCAGCACACACCATGACCACAATAGAAATAATAATATAATAGAAGGTTACTAGTGCTGCATGTTCTTCTCAGTATCACAAATGAAATGATTAGCACCACCAGTGGATCTTTTAAAATGTGTCAGCCAGTAATAAATACACCTCTGCACCAATTGGAGATGTGGAAAACATGCACTGTTAGGGGTGCACTGCTATAGACCATCAATAGGTATTTTGTAAAAACCGTGCTGCACTACAGGTGGGACAGATATGAAATGATATGAGAGAGTTAAGCTGCATACACATGAGACAATTTTCCTGAACAACATTAACGATAACGATATCATTCAATTATCAGTCATTTTTATGCAGTGAACGATCAACCAACAACCAACGATGAGAGTTCCTGCATGAACGATAACGACATCTATGGTTGACCCTACATGCAGGCCAACTTGGATGATTTTGTAAAGATTTGCCTGTAAAGACATGACTTCACTGAAATATCTATCATATATATCCATTAGTGTGTACACCCAAAATAGTTTGCCGTGCACTAAAGAAAGTTGGAGAGAAATCTATCAGCAATATCTTTGGTTGAGATTTGGTTGAGGTTTAGATTTGAGAAGGATGTGTCCAAACTGAAATCTAAAGGCCCCCATACATTAGCTATCAAAAAGTGATTGGAATTGGTGAATTCGTTTTTCCAACATGTTGTACATCACAGACCAATCGGGGCTGTAGATTGATAGTGTATGGTAATAACCAGCTGATTTGTAGACCTTTACAAGTAAAATGATGGGCCTTTCAAGATTGGTAGATTTGTCTTTCCTGAAAATGATCTTCAAATCACTGAAAAATATCTGTAATGGTGGATATAGAATGGTGGATTGAGGAATCTTTATATTTGGAAAAAAATCACACAATCTTTGAATTGTTTTTTATGATTGCTGATGTATGGAGGGCTTTTATTACAGAGTAAAAAAAAATGGTAGAGGTTTCACTCATTTTGTGTCAGTGGCATAACTAGGGCAGGGCCAAAAGGGGTCATGCCCTGGGTGCCTCCCCCCACCCTGCTGGCCAAGGTACAGGCCCGTCCTAGTTAGCCAGTGTAGTGCAGACTGCAGTGAGTGCGGTCAGTACTACACATTTACACACACATCGCTGCTAGTGTGACGATGATGTGTGTGTTTCAGCAGCCAATTAGAGTCACTGCAAGAGCCGTGCTGAAGCTCAATCATGAGCTCTGCCTTCCAGCTCCTGCAGTAGGTTATGATGTCTCTCTCAAAGGACCAAGTGGGAGGACGGAGGCGGAGGAGCAGACAGTGGTGGGTGAAGCAGGAGTGGGGATTCAGGTAAGTAAGTGTTTTTTGTTTTGTGTTTGTATGTGTGTGTGATCACTACTGGGGGCCTGCATAAGGGGGGGGCACCATGTAATGGGAACCACTAATGGGGGCCTACATAAGGGGGACCACTAATGGGGGCATGCATAACAGGGACCACTACTGGGGGGGAACTGTATAAGGGGCAATAATGGGGGCCTGCATAAAGGGGACCACTAATGGGGGCCTGCATAAGGAGACCACTAATGGGGGCCTGCATAATGGGGACCACTACTTGGTGGGCACTGTATTAGGGGCACTAATGGGGGCCTGCATAAGCAGGACCACTACTGGGGGCACTGTGTAAGGGGCACCATTGGGGGCCAGCATAAGTAGGACCTCTACTGTGGGGCACTGTGTAAGGGGCACTACTGAGGGCCTGCATAAGGGGGACCACTACTGGGGGCACTGCATAGGGGGGACTGTATAAGGGGCACTGCATTAAGGTGCATATGGAAGGGAAAGGAATGTTCCCAGAATGACAAAAAAGGGGGGGTCATGTTGACATGCCCCATTTTCAGTGGCCATGTGCTTTCAGTGCACACACATAGGGGGGCTCCTTTTTGAAATTTGCCCTGGGCTCCAAATACCCTACTTAAGCCACTGCAAAAAAACTCTTTTAGACCAGACCAGATGTCAAAATGTTGTGTTAACTCATCTGCATCACCAATGGGACTCTGAAGGAAGGAGAAAACATTGTCATTTCATGTGCCACTTAAGCTGATAACTTGCTCTCCAGAAGCTCTTTGCATGTCTTAAGATCTTTGTCAGTTGGAAAGAAAAACATGATGTATGACTTAAACCTAATATCAAGCATGGTTGACAAAATGTAGTAATCCAGTTTCAAGAATTTTAACAACCCTTGGATCCTGGTGAAGCATATAAAGAACTTGATCTACAATTCTGACATACTTAGCAGAATCGCTTTGTTTCATCTCCTCAAGCTGCTTTTCCAAAAGTATAATTAGGTGAATCACCTGACTCAAGCTGCGAGAGTCTGAACTCACTTCACATGTTACTACTTGGAGTGGTTTCAGCACCTTGCACAACATAAAAAGTACAGTATTCTCCACTGCACTGGACTAAGGTACATTACCCCTTCTCTCCATATATCATGACTAGTTGTGTAGGTTTTTATGGCTTATTGCTGTTCCTCCATTCACTGAAGCATATACACCTTTTTACTACCTCTTCATTTGGTGGCATAGCAAATTGATCTTTTCTTGCAGCCACTGCAATCTTCTACATACAGTTGCTGAATGGCAAAAATAGACCGACATTTTATGGGCCACAGACAGCATCACCTGTCTGTTCCTTTCATTTTTTTGAAAAATATGCACTGTCAAGTTTTTTTTTTGCAAAACTTAAGATGTGTTCCCACTCACCCAGCTGTAATGCTTTCACAATATTTGTGGTATTATCAAAATTGACTAATCCTGAAGAGAGTCCAAGTGGAGTAAGCCATTTTGCTATGACATCCCTTAATACAGTTTGACACCAGTCTGACTCTTAGTTAAGTCAGTGAAACAAAGAGTAGCCTGCATGGAAATGAGCTTGTGTTTTGTGCTACCAACTGCTACAGAAGGTGATACACCCACCCAGTGGGCTGTCACAGTCATGTAATCTTTTGTCCCCCAAGTACCACTTGTGCACATATATTTGGTTAAGTGGACAGTGGCATTTTGTAGGCCGCGAGTTAGTTTTTTTTCTAACTTCCTGGTACAGGCAAGGAATTGATGTAACAGGGAGGAGGTTCCTAGATGGTTAACATCCCAACCTCTACTTACTTTGGCTTTACAAACACTACAGGATTTGGGTAAAAATAATTCCACATATAAGAGGTAGATTTTTTGGTCATATGCCCATGCATGACAATGGATTTCTTCTTATCACGGGAAAGTACTGCTTCCACTGGTGTATTACTGACACAAACAACATCATCAACATCATCGTTAACGGCATCAGCTGCACAAATATCCCCCTCATCCTCTTGCACTTCCTTAGTAGCATTATCAATTTATATGTCAGCAACTTTTTTTGTGCTGCTCTTCCTCACATTTGCATAGGTGCCTCTATGTATCCTGTATCAGAGAGTTCCAGCTCACACATAACACATGTAGACACGCTTAGACTCTCCTTAGGGATTTGTGACATTTCTGTACACATTGGGCCTGATTCAGAGCCGGACGCAATTAGCGCTCGCTCGTCCAGAAAATAGGTGTGGCTATTCAAATCAACCGTTCGCTCTTTGCGGTCTGTTCACGCCTCTAGGTCTGAACGAGTGAACAAAACTTGCGGTCGTTTTTTGAAAACATATGCCCCCTGGCTGCTCGCATCCTACGTCATGTCCGCTGTTTATTAGATTAATCGAGTACATCAACCAGGGTATGAACTGCTCGCTATTCTTGGGGTTGGTTTTTGCTACCACAATTTTGCGAGCAGTTCTGGCTATAAAATAACCCAGTGACATGCTCAATGACGCTGCTGTTTTAATTATGCACACCCATAAAACGCCTGTTTTGACCTTTAAGCACGCCTGCGTATGGATCTCCACTCCACGTTTACAAGCACCTTCCCCCATTACCACCTACATACGCCTACTCCTGTCACTCAAATTATCAGGCATTCGCTATTTTGCGAGCACATGAATTTCGACCGCACTGACTGGTTCGCGCATGCGTATAACGATCCGTACGCATGCGCAGTTGGGCAAACATCACTCGGAATGAACGGCACTCACAAATAAAGGCCAAGCCCTAAGCCTTTCCTTGCCACTGCATGCAATGCATGGTATTTTGGCAATGTTGTTTTTCTGCAGGAAACTTTCCCTTTATTAGAGGTGATTATTTTAGCAATGTAAAATATTGTTTTTACTTCAGATGCCCTGACTTAAACCTCTATGCTCTTCAACACAAGCTTTAGTAGATGACATTGAGGGACTAGTATCATCATGATTTGTGTCAGCTGCTGCAGTGCTAGTATTTGGTTGCTGCTCCTGCTGCTCTATCGATTGATCATTGTGATCCATATCAATTCGCTGCACAGATTATATTAATTATGGTGATGACCATTGACCTACTGACCATTAGTGTTAGACGTAAACACTGTATAATGGCCTGAAGTTTTTTGAACACACACACAAGAAATGTTTGATTTTTTTTCTAAAAGCAACAACTGCCCACCAACTGCAAGGCACTGCAAAGATCTTAATAAAGGTGATGGCCCTTGACATTCTGACCATTATTGTTAGACATAAACACTGTATCAAGACCTGAAGTTTTTTGAACAAAGAAAAAAATATGTTTTCTTTCTTTATTTTTTTACACACTGTTGTGAATAATGATTGTAATGGTGGGCACCAGTGTGCACCAATAAATAGTTAATGCTGCACAAGGGTTAATGCTGTGTTCATGGATTAATGGAAATTAATTCTGCAGTGCTCTGTTAAGTAAGTTACTTATACAGGCTAACACCAGTGTGACAGTGACAACAAATAATAATACAATAGTGTAAGTAATATTATATTAATTATATGTTAATGGACTATAAAAATAAAAACAATGTTATGCTAACTGCATACATAAAGAATTCGCTCAGCCAGTATTACTTTAATGGATATGTGGGACTCCACACTATCAAACATCCAACTCCTCTGGCAGTCCTGTGTGAAATGGCGGCTAAATCAGGAGGGACTTATATCAGATCCAAAACACGTGAGATCCAACATCGGGAAGATGACATTTTGGAATCCGAGCTTGGAACCGGAAGTTCAAGTGTTCTCGGTTTTCAGAAAACCAAGTTCGCTCATCTCTATTTTAAACTGATTCGCTAACCATTATACATACAAGAGTGCCTCTAACAAAGAGTTGTCTTTTCTCCAGCATTTCCGATATTGCTATTTCTGATGTAAGGGAGAATCACCAACTACCTTAAAACTTGGGGCCATGGCCTTTTCATTTTAAACTTTATGGGCCAAATGTAATAGGGTGTTAGTTTTAGTAACAGCACAAACTCGCACCTTCTCGTATATTTTGAAGGTGCAAGTTTGTGCTTGGACTCGCAAATGTAATAGCCTGTGAACTTTTCAGCTTGAGGCTACTACTCTATGTGAATCTAAGTGAGTTTTTCGCTATTTAAGCTAACACCTTTTAATGCGACAAGCTTTAAAAGGTGCAAGTTATACAGAAGCCATGACAGATCAGATCAGTAAATAATTATGTGCACCCCCTCCCCAAAAGCATAACCAGCTAAGGGCTTTATAAAGACTGTCCTGGTTCTAAAAATACAGAGCCAAAATGCATAGAAGGCCCCTGTATATTAAGAACCAGCACAGGGCTTTGCTGAGCCGGTCCTGGTTGTGGAAAAACAAAAGACAAAATGATAAACCTATATTGTCATGGTGTGTGTGTATTTTTGTTTATTTATACATTTCTTTACAGGTGAACTACAGGTACCAATGGTCCCTAATGTCCTGCATGCTGTTCCGTTGGTTCTCCAAGTACCAGCATGTGGGGGAGGCTTGCTGGGACCTGCAGTTCTACTCATAATGACAATGTTTACACTTCTAATTTTACACTACACTTTGACACTATCAACCTGGCACCCACAACCCTGGGGTGCCAGGGATAGGTGGGCTATCAGCCTAGGCCTGGGGATCCCTGGAGAGGGGGACCCCTTTATTGGGGGGGTCCCAACCTCCCCAGGGATCCTGAGCCTGGGCTGACTAGTGGTCAGGGGTAATGTTTTGGCTGGGAAACCGGTGAAAGATCTTCCCTGGCTATGGCATTACCCCCCCCTTCCCCTGCTAGAAGGAGTCCAGTGCTGGTTATGCCTACTCAATTTGTCCCCTGTTTTTCCACAACCAGGACAGGCTCAGCAAAGCCCTGTGCTGGTTCTTATTATACAGGGGCCCCTACACATTTTGGCCCCTGTATTTTTAGAACCAGGACAGGCTTTATAAAGCCTTTGGCTGGTTATGCTTTTGGGGAGGGGCTATAGTCATTTTTTTTCTAATTATTTTGATATGTACACACAGAAACATGCACGTATCTCATGGATAATTGTATGTTTCTGTGTTACTCTGACCTGCCCAGGATAAATTTGCTATCCTGAAGCCAGTCTATTATTTGGGGACTTTTGGTAAACTTTATTTGTCAGTTTGAAACTCGCACCCTATTACATTGGGCGAGTTTATTGTTTTAAATTGGAAAACATCTGGATGCGATTCTGATGATGGCGAATTTTAGTAACTCCAAAAATATGCGAGTTTGAATGAGCTGACACCCTATTACATGGGTGATTGAGAAAAAGTTTAAGTTAACCACAAACCTTGCAATTTACCAATACAGACACCCTGTTACATTTGGCCCTATATGTTGGTCATATCACATATTTTGTTGTTATTTCTCACTTAATATATGAGCAATATATGAGCAATAGTATGTGAGCTCCTTTTGTACACACCTGGACATAGGAGTGATATCTTGTGCAGAATCCACCTTTTTTTATTTCCTTATATGGAATCAAAGTTTACCTTGAAATATAGGCAGAATATTTTTAAAATGGTCACTTGCCCAAGGTGTACAATTATTGTATACTGTATGCATCAATTCCCATTGATATATATTTATTGTTCTGTGTTTATTTTGCAGGAGGACTCGGTGACAATGAGAAGACTGAAAGAAATCATATATTTTTGATTATTAGTCCTTTACTTTTTCTTTTATTTGCCATTATCATCTGTTTAAAAGGTGAGACATTAGTGTATGAGTATAGTTATTTTGCTAAGAATGATCTGTGATTGGTTCAGTGAGCATTGATCATGCAGAACCACTGACATTATATTATTAGGTACACATGAGGAAACCAAGTGTACACTCCCCGGAAGCCAGCAGACATATAAAATTTAAATTATATACTCGTGACTCTGACTTATAACGCCCAACTTAGACATATTCCCATTGATGTTATATAGTATGGGGAATATCACAGTGTACCAAATAAACATTTAACAAACCTACTCATCTGTTTAAAAAATTCACTAACATTATTTCTAACCAGGTACAGTAGGGATCCCACTTTGTTCTCTATAATAACCTCATCTTAGATTGTCTACAGTAAAAAGGTAGACAATGTTTGGGTAGACAATGGAAGTTAGACAGGCAATAGGTTGATAGTCGACACACTAAAGGTTAACTAGTAGCAAGGTCGACAGGGACATAAGATCCACAGTGTCAATATGTCGACACACAAATGCTCTATACATGTTTGGTTTTCTTTTTTGCAGCGCTAATCTTCACCCTAATCCTCCCCTTGCTTCCTAACCCTAAGACTCCCTTCTGGTGCCTAACCCTAACTGTCGGGGTAGGTGCCTGACCCTAACCATCCCATCTAGTGCCTAACCCTCGCTCCTGGTGCCTAACCATCAGTCATGACAGAAGTGGCCATCAGCTAGCCAATCAGAAGCTGCTTTGTGCAACCCAGAAGTGAATTCCTGGTTAGCACCATTCAGACATAAGCTGGGTAATTCCCAGGACTTAAATCCTGGGAAATTCTCTGGTTGATTGTAGGGTCAGCTACCCGGGAAGGTGTTCCCGGATAGGTATCTTTCAGACATACGCAGCAACCAATGCAGGTTCCTTTTGATCACTGACACAAGGTGAAGTTCAACACTTTTTTATTAGGGAAAACGTTTCATTTTATTATTACTGAATTGTATTAGTACCGAAGGTGTACTTCTACACAGCACAGCAAAACAAAAATTATCCAAATATACACTATACAATATCCAGATGAGCAGCAGTGTCCTGCAGATGGCAGTTCAGTGTACCTGGGTTTGTGATGTCACAAGTCTTTCCCACTGATGCCACTGTATAAGGCTTAGTCAGGGTCTATGCTGAAGATATCCAGTCCCCGAGCTCACTAAAAGGTACTGTGCTTGTACTTTAAAAACTTAAAAATGTCCCCATGATGAGGTGACGCCCCTGGGTGTAAGTTACAAATCCCTAAGACCTGTTTTTGGGTGCTTCAAAAATTAAGGAGCTGACTAGAGAACAGTTGCTTGTGGTTTGGAAACCTAGTATTTGCCCTAGGTCACCTGCTGTTTCACAGCCACAATGTCTACCAGAGTGATAAATCTGACTCACAGGGACAAGCAATGTTATTTGGTTTAGGTCTTTTCAATGCAGTATAATAAAAAATTGCTCAAAATGTCAACAATCAGATTCTAGCTATTACCTTCTATGGGCAACCGTTTAGTAAATATACCCCCTAGCCTCCAGAGCTTAGTCTTATTACCTGGGACATTCCTCACCCAGGGATATAATTACAATAGCTAAAATACATCATTTATGGGTTACAATCTTAATGCGATGGTGCCTAAGTCATACAAAGTCTAGACTATAGCTACAGTACTTTCAAATTGCAAATTACACAGTTTATAATTTAAAATACAACAGGTAGCTTGTACTAACCAAGTTTTAAATACATATTGTCAAGTACATAACGGTGTTAATAATAACATAGAAATATATCACAGCCGTTGCATACTGTATATTCACACTATATAGCGACATTCACGATACAACATTAAAATACATGTACAATATTAAAGCACATTGAATCGCAACATAGGCACTAGTAGCACTCAAAAGTCTTCTGCTTACAGGCACCACTTTGATAAAAATCCACTGGTAGTGGTGGAGCGGATCTAGGGCTATACAAGTCCATTAGCCTGACCCTAGGTTTCCTCACATATATATTTATAATAATTGTTACATCACAAAACTCCTTATTGTATACATATGTATCCACATACATCTTACCTTTGTGCGCTACAAGTCGCGTTACACATAATGAGTGAGAGCAGTGTGACTCTGTAGAGCCTGGTTTCTTTTCATGCGACAATTTACCTTCAGATTTGTCTTATTCACACAGCAGCATCTGCTGATTAAAATGATATGTGACATGCCTATATTCTGTGTGCGACTGCAGGTGTATCTGCATACAAAATGCTATGTTACAGTGTCAGCGGCTGTGACATTGTTATGTAGCATTTTTCATGCAGAGACACCACCAGTTACACACAGAATATAGGCATGCTGCATATCAGTGGTGGTTCCAGAGGTGGGGCTGCAGCACAGTCCAAATTTCAAATAGGGGAGCCACATCAACTGTCATTTCACACGCTGGCTGGGACTCACTGGTAGTTGGTGTGAGTTCCCTATTTGAATTTTGGACTGTGCTGCAGCCCCACCTCTGGAGCCGCCACTGCTGCATATCATTTTAATCAGCAGAAGTTGCTTGTGCGTCCTAGTCACATTACTGTGCAAATAAGATGCATTTGAGGGTAAAAAGTTGCACGAAACCATCGGCGCTGCCAAGTCACATCACAGAATGGCGCGACTAGAAGGGCTGTTTAATGCGCAAGTAGGCTAGATGTATGAGGACACATCTTTAGTTGTATTACACATCTAATCAAGAGTCTGTCAGTACTAGGGGTGAGCGGGTTCGGATTTCTGAAATCCGAACCCCCCCGAGCCCCCCCGATCCGAGTCCGATCCGAGTCAGGCTCGACTTTTCCCGCCTGACTCGGATCTGACATCGAGGCAAAACGTCATCATCCCGCCTTCCGAGTCTCGCGGGTTTTGGATCCTATATAAGGTACCCGCGTCGGCGCCATTTTCTCACTCGGCTGTGGACAGTGAAGAGGGAGGGTGGGAGTTAGTGCTGTGTAGTGTAGTGTAGTGTAGTGCTGCTGTTGTCCACTACTTCAAAGTCCATAGGGGCTGGCTGTGTTGTGCTGTGCTGCTGTTGTTAATAGGGGCTGTGTCCACTACTTCAAAGTCCATAGGGGCTGGCTGGACTGTGTTGTGCAGTCAGTTCTCCATAGGGGCTGTGTCCACTCCAAAGTCCTGTGCAGTGTCCCAGTCCTAAAGGGGTGCTGTAGTGTTGTCCAGGGGGTGCTCTGTCCATCAGGGGTGCTCCCCCCAAGTGCTAAAAAAATAATATATTTTCTGTGTTTGTGAATTGTGTGCGCAGTAGCCGCACGTGCATCAACAAAGTAGTGCCAAGCGTGCGCCTGTGTCATAAGTAAAGGGCCGGCTGGCTTGACCGTTAAAGGGTGCTGTAACCCCCGAAAGTACACTCCAGTCCAAACCAAAAAAAAATTATTTTCTGTGTTTGTGAATTGTGTGCGCAGTAGCCGCACGTGCATCAACAAAGTAGTGCCAAGCGTGCGCCTGTGTCATAAGTAAAGGGCCGGCTGGCTTGATCGTTAAGGGTGCTGTAACCCCCAAAAGTACACTCCAGTCCAAACCAAAAAAAAAATTATTTTCTGTGTTTGTGAATTGTGTGCGCAGTAGCCGCACGTGCATCAACAAAGTAGTGCCAAACGTGCGCCTGTGTCATAAGTAAAGGGCCGGCTGGCTTGACCGTTAAGGGTGCTGTAACCCCCGAAAGTACACTCCAGTCCAAACCAAAAAAAAAATTATTTTCTGTGTTTGTGAATTGTGTGCGCAGTAGCCGCACGTGCATCAACAAAGTAGTGCCAAACGTGCGCCTGTGTCATAAGTAAAGGGCCGGCTGGCTTGACCGTTAAGGGTGCTGTAACCCCCGAAAGTACACTCCAGTCCAAACCCAAAAAAAAATTATTTTCTGTGTTTGTGAATTGTGTGCGCAGTAGCCGCACGTGCATCAACAAAGTAGTGCCAAGCGTGCGCCTGTGTCATAAGTAAAGGGCCGGCTGGCTTGACCGTTAAGGGTGCTGTAACCCCCGAAAGTACACTCCAGTCCAAACCAAAAAAAAAATTATTTTCTGTGTTTGTGAATTGTGTGCGCAGTAGCCGCACGTGCATCAACAAAGTAGTGCCAAGCGTGCGCCTGTGTCATAAGTAAAGGGCCGGCTGGCTTGACCGTTAAAGGGTGCTGTAACCCCCAAAGTACACTCCAGTCCAAACCAAAAAAAAATTATTTTCTGTGTTTGTGAATTGTGTGCGCAGTAGCCGCACGTGCATCAACAAAGTAGTGCCAAGAGTGCGCCTGTGTCATAAGTAAAGGGCCGGCTGGCTTGACCGTTAAAGGGTGCTGTAACCCACAAAGTACACTCCAGTCCAAACCAAAAAAAAAATTATTTTCTGTGTTTAGCCGCACGTATATATCAAATCGATATAACATAAATGGAGGACCAAACTTTCTCCGATAAAAATAAAATAGAGAAAGATCAAGAACCACTTCCTCCTAGTGCTGAAGCTGCTGCCACTAGTCATGACATAGACGATAACATGCCATCAACGTCGTCTGCCAAGGCCGATGCCCAATGTCATAGTAGAGGGCACATACAATCCCAAATGGCAAAGTTCAGGAAAATGACCTTGAAAAAGACATTTAAATCAGCTGAAGAGAAACGTAAACTTGCCAATATGCCATTTACGACACGGAGTGGCAAGGAACGGCTAAGGTCGATCCCTAGTATGTTCATGACTAGTGGTTCAGCTTCACATGACGATGGAAGCACTCCTCCCACTAAAAAAATCAAAAGAGTTAAGCTGGCAAAAGCACAGCGAAGAACTGTGCTTTCTAAGAAGATATCACAAATCCCCAAGGAGAGTCCAAGTGTGGTGGTGGTTGCGATGCCTGACCTTCCCAGCACTGGACGGGAAGAGGTGGCTCTTTCCACCATTTGCACGCCCCCTGCAAGTGCTGAAAGGAGCACCCACAGTCCACTTGCTGATATGCAAATTGAAGATGTCACTGTTGAAGTACAACAGGATGAGGATACTGGTGTAGCTGGCGCTGAGGAGGAAGTTGGCGAGGAGGATTCTGATGGTGATGTGGTTTGTTTAAATCAGGCTCCGGGGGAGACAGTTGTTGTCCGTGGGATGAAAAAGCCCATCAAGGTCATGCCTGGGCAGAAGACCAAACATTCCACCTCTTTGGTCTGGCAATATTTCTATCCAAATCCGGACAACAACTGTCTTGCCATATGTACCATATGTAAAGGTGAAATAAGTAGGGGTAGGGACGTCAACCACCTAGGAACATCCTCCCTTATACGGCACCTGCAGCGCGTTCATAAAAAGTTACTGTCAAGTTCAGAAACTTTGGCTCAGACCGTAAGCAGTCCAGGGACACCTAAATCCCGTTGTCCTGTTGTATCCAAGCGCCTGCAAACCACACCGTCAACTCCCTCCTCGTCAATTTCCTCCTTAGTCAGGATCGGAAGTAGTCCTGCAGGCCATATCACTGGCATGACTGACTCTCCTATCCGGGATTCCTCCGGAGGATCCTGCATTGCTACGCCTACTGCTGCCGCTGCTGCTGTTGCTGCTGCTGCTGGGAGTCGTTCATCATCCCAGAGAGGAAGTAGGAACACCACTACTTTTACTAAACAATTGACCCTCCAACAGTCCTTAGCGAGGAGGATGAAGTACGACAGCAGTCATCCTGAAGCAAAACGTATAACTGAGGCCTTGACTGCTATGTTGGTGTTAGACGTGCGTCCGGTATCCGCCATTAGTGCAGTGGGATTTAGACAATTGATGGAGGTAGTGTGTCCCCGGTTCCAAATCCCGTCTAGATTCCACTTCACTAGGCAGGCGATACCGAGACTGTACAGAAACGTCAGAAAAAGTGTCCTCAGTGTCCTGAAAAATGCCGTTGTACACAATGTCCACTTAACCACGGACATGTGGACAAGTGGAACAGGGCAGACTAAGGACTATATGACTGTGACAGCCCACTGGGTAGATGTATCACCTTACGCAGCAACAGCAGCAGCGTCACCAGTAGCAGCATCTCAGAAACGCCAGCTCGTTACAAGGCAGGCTACGCTGTGTATCACCGGTTTCAGTAAGAGGCACACCGCCGACAACCTCTTAGAGAAACTGAGGGAAATCATCGCCCAGTGGCTTACCCCACTTAGACTCTCCTGGGGATTTGTGATATCTGACAACGCCACCAATATTGTGCGGGCATTACATCTGGGCAAATTCCAGCACGTCCCATGTTTTGCTCACACAATAAACTTGGTGGTGCAGAATTTTCTGAAAAGCGACAGGGGCGTGCAGGAGACGCTTTGGGTGGCCCGAAAAATTTCTGGCCACTTTCGCCATTCAGCGACTGCGTGCCGAAGACTGGAGCGCCAGCAAACACTCTTGAACCTGCCCCGCCATCACCTGAAGCAAGAGGTTGTGACGCGGTGGAACTCAACCCTCTATATGCTTCAGAGGATGGAGGAGCAGCAAAAGGCCATACAAGCCTATACATCCACCTATGACATAGGCAAAGGAGGGGGTATGCACCTGACTCAAGCGCAGTGGAGAATGATTTCCGTGTTGTGCAAGGTTCTTCAGCCCTTCGAACTTGCCACACGTGAAGTCAGTTCAGACACTGCCAGCTTGAGTCAGGTCATTCCCCTCATCAGGCTTTTGCAGAAGCAGCTGGAGAAAGTGAAGGAGGAGCTAAGACGGAGCGATTCCGCTCGGCATGTGGGACTTGTGGATGAAGCCCTTCATTCGCTTTGCCAGGATTCCAGGGTGGTCAATCTGTTGAAATCAGACCACTACATTTTGGCCACCGTGCTCGATCCTAGGTTTAAAGCCTATGTGGTGTCTCTCTTTCCGGCCGACACAAGCCTGCAGAGGTGCAAAGACCTGCTGGTGAACACACTGTCAGCTGAAGCGGAACGTGACACGTCAACGGCTCCTTCTTCATTTTCTCCCGCAACTGGGGCTGCCAGGAAAAAACTTAGGTATCCTAAGCAACCCGCTGGCGGTGATGCAGGGCAGGCAGGACCAAGTTTGGACATCTGGTCCGGACTGAAGGACCTGGCAACAATTTCTGACATGTCTACTGTCACTGCATATGATACTGTCACCATTGACAGAATGGTGGAGGATTACATCGGTGACAGCATCCAAGTAGGCATGTCAGACAGTCCATACCTGTACTGGCAGGAAAAAGAGGCAATTTGGAGGCCCCTGTACAAACTGGCTCTATTTTACCTGAGTTGCCCCCCCTCCAGTGTGTACTCCGAAAGAGTGTTTAGTGCAGCCGGGAACCTTGTCAGCGAAAGGCGTAGGAGGTTGCTTCCACAGAATGTGGAGAAGATGATGTTCATCAAAATGAATTATCAGCTCTTCCAGGGAGACCAGCCTCCAGAACGTACAGAGGGACCTGTGGTGGTGGATTCAAGTGGGGACGAGTTAATACTTTGTGAGGATGAGGATGTACACACTGAAGAGGGTGAGGAATCGGTGGATGAGGAGGATGAGGATGACATCTTGCCTCCGTAGAGCCAGTTTGTGCAGGGACACATTAATTGCCAGCTTGTTTTGTGGGGGCCCAAACGAACCAATCATTTCAGCCACAGTTGTGTGGCAGACCCTGGCGCTGAAATGATTGATTTGTTAAAGTGTGCATGTCCTGTTTATACAACATAAGGGTGGGTGGGAGGGCCCAAGGACAATTCCATCTTGCACCTCTTTTTTTCTTTGCATTATGTACAGTTTGGGGCCTAGTTTTTCTAACTGCCATCCTGTCTGCCACTGCAGTGTCACTCCTAGATGGGTCACGTGTTTGTGCCGCCCACTCGTGTCGCTTAGCATAGTCATCCAGCTACCTCGGTGCAACCTTTTGGACATAAAAACACTATTGTGAGGTGTGAGGTGTTCAGAATAGACTGGAAATGAGTGGAAATTAAGGTTATTGAGGTTAATAATAGCATAGGAGCAGAAAAACCTACAAATTCTGTGATTTTAGCTGTTTTTATGCTTTTTTTCAAAAAAATACAGATCCAAAACACAAAACCCAGAACCCAAAACACGGAAGGGTGGTTTTGGCAAAACCAATCCAGATCCAAAACACGAAGAAAGATCCAGATCCAAAACCAAAACACAAAACACGAAAAGTGGCCGGTGCACACCCCTAGTCAGTACCAGCAGTTATGGACACCAGTGACCGGGTTCTAAAACTCAGCAGGCCATTGATTGCTGGACTTCCCAATTAGAATCTTCGACAAAAGCCAGCTGGGCTCAGCTCCATGCTAGAGATGAGATGACATACCACCTCTCTCCAGCATCGATGACTTATGCGAGAAATCAACCAAACAGTGCCAAAACCTCCATAAACCTTATTGCATGCTATGTGCTGTTCAAAAAGTGCCAACACTTACAGTACATGTACCTTGTTGCATGCTACCAAAATTCCACACTTTGTGTACTCAGCTGTACCTTTGGCATTTGTGCCTACTGTGTTAACACCTCAGGGTATTCCATGTATACCACTTCTTGGAGTATACAGTTATACCTCTTTTGATGTTTTCCAAGTAGAAGAAAAGTCCCAAGGGTTCATTGAAGACTCAGCCCATGATTACAGTTCGAACTCCATCTGTAATGGACCTCATGCAAGACCTCACTGGAATGGGTTGACAAACAGGAGAACAACCAAATGCAGATAATGCTATGCTTGTAGAAATTGTCACAATGCTTGGAGAACAGTGCCTTCTTATACCTCTGGGAATTTAACAGTTCCACCTGCTATTCTTATGCCTCCATTTCCCAAAGCAGAATTCAGTCACCTACTGCTCCCTAAACCAATGGTATATATAGATGACCCCAGCGGTTGCTGGGAATTCCTCAATCAAGTATTTATTCCCTTCTAGTTATTCACTGGTTCATTTTTATTCTGAGAGGACCTGGGTAGCATTTATCATCTCACTATTATCTGCCCAGTCTCTGATGTAAGCTTCTCCCATCTGGGAGTAAGATGGTCCCCTTCTCCAGGACTCTACAGTATTAATCAATGCCTCCAGAAGATCTTTGACAAACCAGGAAGAAATGCATCAGCAGCATCCTCCATTCTTTGGCTCCACAGTGGATGAGTATGTAATTCAATTCTGGACCCTGAGATGACACTGAATGACATATCCCTCCTAGCCATCTTCTGGAAGGGATTGGCAGACCACATCAAGGATGCCTTAGCATCCAGAGACCTTCCACAGTCAATGGAAAGCATTATTTCTGTTTGCATCAAATGTGACATCTAGCTGACTTAAAAAGCAGCTAAGAGAGGAGGATTCCAGTACTTATCACCCAAACAAGCATCCTGGTATCAACTATCTTGTGACCAATGCAAGGATCCTATGCAATGGGTGGAGCATGCCTTACCCAGCAGGAGTGAGTGTTGTATAAATGATAATCTGTGCCACCCCAGATCATTTGCTGGAAAAATGCCCCAATAAGTCAGAAAAAGCAATTCTTAGTCATGATCAGGGATGCCGGACTAGGTAATTAATCAATAAAACATTCCCTGAACCCAAACTCTTCTTGTTACCCATTACACTCGGCTCACCAAGGGCAGGGGTCTCCATCTATTCAAAGTGCCCCACCCATTCTCTCTGATCTCTGTTGATGGGGATAAGATACCACACATCTCCATTACATAGGTTTCTACTGCTACTAACTTCCAAACAGGAGCCACTCACTTCAAACTTACAGTATCTCCTTACTGGTCCAGTCACAAGCCATCCACCCTATAATTTTGGGGCTATCATGACTATGTCTGCACTCACACACACTGGACTAAGCCTCTTTAGAGATCAAGGCATGTGGGATCAACTGTCAACTACAGTATGTTGACTTACCAAAGTGGTCAAGATTATATGCCAATCTGATGTCACCATGATCCAGCCCTCCCACTACTCTGTATTCTCAGACATCTTTGATAAATGGAGAGTGGAGCAGATGCCACCCCACTGGGAGGGTGACTGTGGGATAGACCTGGTTCCAGGAAAGTCCCTAACATGGTGGAGTGTTTTCCCACTCTCTGTGCCAGAGACCTAGGTGATGTCAGACTGCAGTATATCTAGGAGATCCTAGTGAAGGGATTTATTTGAAAGCACTCCATCCTTGCATCAACTACTAAGGTCTCAATTCCATAATTATTAAAAATGTGTGCCCCATCCCACTCATTTCCAAACTATTCATCCTCATGAAAGGGGCCACTGTCTTTACCAAGCTGGACCTGTGGGGGCCTACAACATTATCCAGATTTGACAAGATGTATGGAAGACCAATTTTAACACAAGGGATGGGAACTTTGAATACTTGGTATTATACTTGGCTCTGCAATAGCCGAATGGTCTTCCAGGAAATCATTCATGAGATATTCCAAGATCTCCTGTACTCATGTGTCATAGTCTACCTAGATGACATTTAAATTTTTTCTTCTTGACTCATAATTGACCATCATAAGATATTCTCAAAAAACTATGAGCCAACCAGGTACACAGCAAATTGGACAAGTGTCAGTTTGAGCAGACCTCACTACCTTTCCTTGGTGATATAGTTTTAGGCATGAGATCCGGCAAAACTCCAGACTATATAAGAGTGGCCACTGCCTACTGGCCTTTGAGCCATACAATTATTGCTGGGCTTTTCAAACTACTAACAGCAGTTTATTATGTACTGTTCCACAGTGATAGCGTTACAAATGGTCCTGGAAATGGGGTAACCACAGGCAATGGCCACTGTAATCCATTAAGGCCTTCAATACACTAAAAAAGGCATTCACTTTGGTTACTATCCTCAAACAGCCGGACACCCCTTCATACTTGGGGTGGATGCATCCTCCATTGTCACAGGGCCAATACTATCTCAGAAGGATACAACAGGAAGCATCACTCCCATGTACAGTATATTATTCCCACAAGATGTTGCCCACAGAGAGGAACTACAGAATTGGGAACAAGGAACTCCTAGCCATTAAACTGATGCTTGAGAAGTGGAAACATCTGCTTGAGGGGGCCCTATGCCTGGTGACAGTATTTACAGATGACAAAAATCTAGCATATCTGCTCTTCTTCAGGTTTCAACTCATTATCACCTTTCAGCCAGACACTGAGAACATCAAAACAGATGCTCTATCCTGCTCATTGAAAAACACAGACAGAGTAGAGGAGATGAATCCCAAACCACTGCTAAAACAATTCACCACCACATGTTGCAGTATCATCACAATAGAAGCACAAAATCAAGTCAGTTTTAGATGTCTGCAGATACAGAGGTACCTTGTAATATCTGATAGACTGGAAGGGATACAGCTCAATGGAACAAATCAGGATGGGTGCATCAGAGGTCCATGCTTCACAGGCTATCAAGAAAGTACTGTGGTGATTCCCCCCTAAAAGGATACATGGGTGTCCAGTTGCCACTCTTTTGAGACTAGAGATGACATAACACCTCTCTCTCAGGTGTTATCACTGACCTCCAGCACCAATGATACTATAAGTACCTGCTCAGTGTACTCCTCCAGTGCCTGAGCATCAAGTGTGTTTTACATAGATGCTCCCTATCCAGAAGTATACTCGCCAGTATAGTTTATTTCCAGTGTTATTTAAACTACGGTTTTTGGTTTCCTCGACAGCAGCACATCCATACCCGCATTTCCATCCAAGGCGCAAAATGTAATATGGTACCAGTTTGCACTTGTAATAGGTGGCAAGAACATGCTAACCCACATTAATCTCACAATTCCACTTTCTGCATGGCCCAAACTCACATCCAGATGTTTTCCCAATAAAAACCTACAACTCGCATTTTGTAATATGCTGCAAGTTGAAAACTCGCACAGAACTAGTATTAAAAAAATTGTCATAGTGGTGGGTGAAGGTGCTGCAGCCACCTGTCTGTATATCGTTGCAGGTCACAGGGGCCACTCCCACGACAGGGCTCCTATGCAAAGCAATACAACTAGAGCACCTCAAATAAAAAAATGTTGGTAGAAGCCACAGGAGACGGCTAAATTTAATAATATTGTTCTGCAAAATAAAATATGCCCAGCACTGTAAAACAAAATGGCAAACTTAATTTCTGTGTAGTAAAGCAATTATTACCAGTTGGTGACTATAAGTAGTACTATGCTCAAAAAATTAAAAATGATTGGATAATTTATTGATAAAGTGGTAATTGTAGATATTAATAGTGGAAACTATGGGGGTATTTGCATATACATAACATAACATAACGCAGTTTTGTAATGGCGTGGGGTGTACCATCTGGCTTGGTTTATGCAATTGCTGAAAAGTTGATAACATACAGATATACAGTATACACTACAGAGGGTGGGAGTGTGTGGTTAAATCTGTGTGAGTACCGAGATAATTGTGTTAAGTGAGGGTATGAGATGGGGAAGGGGGAGGGGAAGGATAGTTCTATGTTCAAGGGGGGTGCAGAGTGTGGGCAATATGCCACTACAGGTTGATCTCTATTGCAGAGTGGATGCCGGCTAGTGCGGTGATGTGAACTTTGTGCACTGTCTTTGCGGATGAGAGAAGTCGAAGTCAAATAATTGGATGTGATCATTTGCAATTATTATCTGACGATCTAATCATCTGTTGACTGATAAAGAGTAAATGCTACTTTGCATCGGCGCAGTCCAATGCGCACAACTGCAAACCCACCACACACATACACTGATTCACATAATGCACACACATGGACTTATATGCTTACCCATAGACGCTCGTTTGTGTATCCACATGCAAACACATAGATGCCCATTTGCGTTCTCACATACATACATACGAACATTTCCTACATCAATGGACAGATGCACATATGCGAACACATATGTATATAATGGTTCCTATTTACAATAAGTTAATAAAGAGAGTTATTAAAGGTCTTTTTAACAAGTAATTATGATGTAATATGTACTTAAATAAGATCTAAGGTTTAGAACATACTCCAGTAGACATGTCATGTTTGGTATTATATTAAATCCCTGTTCATTTGCAGATTCCCTGTTCTATCGGCAAGTAGATCGCATCATGCGTCCGCAAGTTAAGAACTATAGGGAGTTAATGGTTAGCATGTTAACATTTTGTATGTAGTGTCGGTAGCCAGTTTAACCAGTTCTTCGGTGGGAAACTACACAAAGCAACTGTTGGAGAACTAAGGCATACCCCTGATGACACCGTTTGAACTAACCAATGACCAGAGTGACCAGGTGCAAGAACCAATGGAAACCTGCCAACTTGTCCCTTTGTTCTCTCTGTAACCTGTACCGAATATATGCTGTGAGGTGGTCTCAGTGTTCAGTAATTTCTTCATTTCTTGGGTGACGGTGACCGCAGGGTTCAGGATTGAAATACTGCATACTGGGACCAGTAGTGCAAAGCGTAAGTATCGGCCATACTATTTTCATTGCTTTTTATTCTAATTGTTAAAGCTTTCCCTGTTTAAATAAATAACTTTTTGTGCTTTGGAACCACATGATTGGACTGGAAAGCAATTCTTTCTTAAGCGACTAGCAGCGCTAAATAGCGACAATTAGGTATCGATATAGAGCTCTCTATTTTGAAGAATAGGAAACAATTTACATAGAGAGCTGAAAAGTGACAAAAAGTAAAATAACATTGTTTTACATAATACATAGATGCTACCTTATGTATAAAATACACTGTATGTTTATTTGTCCGGTTATGCATTTCGACACCCCTGCACTGACTGGGATGAAACTAACATGAGGTGGTCCAGTTGTATTATGGACAGGTTTCAAGGGGGTTAGGGTCCCAGTTGGAACACCCGTTGGTGTACGCTGTGCAGAACTTTAACCAAGGGATCCTGGGCCTGATTCAGAGCTGGACTCTCTGAAAAGAGCGCTTGCTCTGAATCAGGGCCGTCCTATCTAAAATTGGAGCAGCCACCTGGCCGCTCGCATAGCTGTGGGTAACCTCCCACAGCTTATGCGAGTGGCCAAAAAGATGGTCGCGATGGTCAAGACCATCGCGACCATCAGGCTTGCGACTAGACCCTTGCGGTAGGGTCTCATTGGCTGCAAGCATGGAGTGCTTTTGGCTCTATCAGAGCCAAAAACACTCCCACTGACATTACTAGTGATGTTAGTGGGGCGGGACCCAGACGGTAGGAGTTCCCATGGGAACACCTCCGTCTGGGCAGCCATGCCCCCGGCACGCCCACCAAAGGGGGCATGCTGTCACTCAACATCGACAGCATGCCCCCTTTGGTGCGAGACATGGAGCGACGGCTTCCTCATCGCTATCCAGGTCTCGCGCATGCACACGATGGAGCAGCCTCCGTCATGCGCATGCGCACTTGCGCAACATCGACCCGCTTGAGAGCGCTCAGCGCTCGTGAGCGGGTCTGAATGAGACCCTCTGTTCGGACATGTGGAGCCAGTTCTGAGCCATCCACTAGATGGATTTGGACAAATAAAACTTAATAACTTGAAGATACACCCCTGCACAGATTGGAATGAAACCAACACAAGGAGGTCCAGTTGGATCCTGGCCAGGTTTTAGGTGGGATAGAGTCCCGGTCGGACTTCCCGTTGGTGTACGCTGTGCAGAACTTTGACCCGGAGAGCCTGATCTGAGCCTTCCACTGGATGGATTTGGATGAAAACTTCACAGAGTGGTAACATTGGATCCCAGAAGACATACTAGGGGTTAAAGTCCTGGTCGGATCTCCCATTGGTGTACGTTGGGCAGAATTTTGACCTGAAAAGCTTGTTCTGGGAAATACACTTGATGGATTTAGATGAAAACTTTGCAGAGGGGTGGCAATTGTTCTGGGATGCCTAATGAAGTAGTTGGGGTTCTGACCAGACCTCACAACGCAGTGTGCCCATTTAGAACTTTGACCCAGGGAGCCTGTTCTGGGTCTTCAACTACATGGATTTGGATGACATTACTTAATATAACTTATTAACTTGAAGATTTAAACCCTGGCAACAACGTGTACTTCAGCTAGTATTATAAACTATCCTAACATAGGAAGCAGTTTTAAAACATAGGAGGTTATGTAATAGGGAGCAATATTACAGAAACGGAGGGATTTCAGGGAGTTTGCCACTAGAGTTAAAGCTGAACTTAGTTTTGAGACTGGGCTCTGCTTTATTACTGATTGTTGGGTTAAAATTAGTGGCAAACTAGCCAAAATCTTACCAACTTAATAGACATGTTACAGATTAATGTTAAAGAATATGTATGGTATGTCTGACAATAGTATTGCTGTACTGACAATATTATGTCTTTTTATTACATAAAAACGACTCTAGTAATTAAGAAAAAAGAACATGCACAAAAGCATCAACAGAAATGTAAATATGAATCATTCTCTAGCAAAGAGAGAAGCTCCAGAGATCAAAGCTCCGGAGAGAAAGTCCCAGACAGGAGGAGAGATGCAGGTAGGATACTCACACCTATGAGAAAGAGATGTATGGTGTATGTAATAATACAGGATAATGTACTCACTAAATTTATACCACTATTTTATATGGCATGACACCAGTGAATTAATGATTTGCCAATACTTGCTGTCACAAATTGGCATCACAGTTTGCATTTGCTACATTCCTATAGGAAAATACAAGAGAAGAGGAAAGGTTATGTCCGTAAGGTGGCGCGCAAAGAGATTACTATATTATATGTAATAATAACTTAACATTTATTGGATATACTTTAAAATGTCCTTGTATTTATGACAGGAGCCAGCGAAATAATGGTTTAAAAGATAGGAGAGATAGTGATAAGAAATATAATAAAGAATGTGCAATAATTTAAAAGAACCCTGCTGTATGTCTGTATTATTGTGAGCTAAATAATATATAGGGGGATATTAGGATTAGACTCTATGTTGCATAGATAATGAAATGAGTAGTATTAAGAATATTTATTGATTCACAGTGGAGTTATTAATCCCACTCTTATAACCATATATTATTAATGTATACACTTCTGGTATTTGGACTGTATGCAAAATCACCTATCCTGTCTTTACCTCTGTTAATATATTTATCTGTTGCAATCCAAAATCAGTATTTAATTATTGACCGTTTGGTGGTATGCAATATTATTGTATCTCTTTACACATACAATTGCATTACCATTACCATCTGAATATTCCAGATGATATACGTGATTGTTATGATATGAAGATATAGATATGCATCACATCACACCTTTAAGTACGATCCATAAATATTCTTTAACGGATGTATAATTAGATAATTTTTTGGAAGTAATACTAAAGATTATAGCAAAATAATACCTATTGATGGTAAATATTGATATAGCAGCAGTAATTTATAATGGGGATAAATGTCTTCAGTGGTATGGAGGAATCTTGATTTACATTTCAGTAGATTTTTGTACATATTCAGTAGATATTGTTACAAATTGCTACAATGTCTCTGTTAAATATTTAATAATAACAATTGCAGGAAGCACGTGCAGTCTGAGATGATGCTATAAAGATAACACTATAATTGACTAAGGCATCAGTCTGCTGAGTGGGATCTCTGATATAAATGAGCTCTCCTGCATATCTATATCTTCATATCATAACAATCACGTATATCATCTGGAATATTCAGATGGTAATAGTAATGCAATTGTATGTGTAAAGAGATACAATAATATTGCATACCACCATACGGTCAATAATTAAATACTGATTTTGGATTGCAACAGATAAATATATTAACAGAGGTAAAGACAGGATAGGTGATTTTGCATACAGTCCAAATACCAGAAGTGTATACATTAATAATATATGGTTATAAGAGTAGGATTAATAACTCCACTGTGAATCAATAAATATTCTTAATACTACTCATTTCATTATCTATGCAACATAGAGTCTAACCCTAATATCCCCCTATATATTATTTAGCTCACAACAATACAGACATACAGCAGGGTTCTTTTATTTTATTGCACATTCTTTATTATATTTCTTATCACTATCTCTCCTATCTTTTAAACCATTATTTCGCTGGCTCCTGTCATAAATACAAGGACATTTTAAAGTATATTATATAAATGTTAAGTTTTTATTACATATAATATAGTAATCTCTTTGTGCACCACCTTAAGGACATAACCTTTCCTCTTCTCTTGTATTTTTCTCATGATGTTCATCCTTTGTCCTTGGCAGCACCCCTGAATAAAATTGTAATTAACTTATAATATCAAGCAGGGTCATTCTCAATAGATATCTTAGGTGTGTGCAGATGTATATATTCCTTTCTATTTGTGACTACATTCCTATAGAAAGAGCACTTTAGCATTCAGCCTGATTTATCTTTAATTGCTACTGGTTTACACATTGTAATGTCTACTTAACCTATTAATACCACATAATGATTAGCAGGTATTTTCTGTTTTCCATTTTATAGGTCACCATTATCTTATTTTTTATAATTCATTATTGTCATACAATAAGTATGAAAATGAGAATCCAAAGAATAATTATTCCGCTTTTACACCTAAATTTTGGGTCTGACCTGGAGGTTGGAAGAGGGTTCCAATCCGGATCAGACCCTGAATTTATGCGGCACTGACCCAGGATATTCTAGAGTCGGCATCATTCACACTGAAGCCGGGTCTGCAGAGACCCAGCTGTTCCGGCGTTGAAGAGAACGCTTGCAGATTACGTCATCTCCAAGTGCCACTGAAGCCAACCAATCGGCAGGCAAGCGGCACGATCCAGGTCACTCTGACCCGGATCGCGCCATTTACACTACAGGATTTCACGGGTTATTCCCATGTTAAACCCTGCTAGTTACTTGGGTTGGATTACCGGGTGACTCGACCCGGTGACCCAACCCTCTCCCCTTTTGCACCAAGGAGCTACCCGGGTTAAGCTCTGGTGTAAAATGGGTATTGCATTAAGTTACATTAATTCAGTTTTCTTAAGGATTGATCTGGTCTTGCCATACAGATTATATTATTTTATATTCTATTTTTTATCATTTTTCCTTTTGTTTTTATAACTATTATTGCCATTATTTTGCGCGTATAATTTTGTAACAGAAATATTTTTGTTATATCTTAAAGCTCTGTGCTTTTTTCTATATTAAACCTAAAATGTAATTAGTTTGTCCTTGTTACTCTAACAAATCCACAAGACTTTTGTTAAGAGAAGTAGGGCTTAGCTGTGTTAACCTTTTGAATGCTAGAGCAAGGAGCATTAAGCCTTTTACTATTTTGTGTCAGTGTTTACAATTGTGTAACAGAGGCTACAGTGATATTGACCTATAGGTTGTGGCAGGGATTAAGATGTGTATGTATGTATATGTATGTGATATAACTGGATTTAGGGGTGATTCAGCTATATCTGTATCTACATATTAGTTGAGTGCAAGATTGAGCGCTCAAAAAAAAAATACAGTAACATCCAAGCTATACACTCTAAAAGAAAGTAAAGACAGAGGTTTCTTTCATCGTGTAATAATCTTCAATATATTTGGCTGCAACACATTTAGATATTAGCGCACCAATGTATGAAACGGCGAAGCGGCATCAGCGATCATTATGTGCGCTGATACCGCTTCTCCCCGATGTATGATCGGGGGCTGCGTGGTAAATGACAGGTGCGCTATGCGCAAATAGCCTGGGCAATGTATGAATGGTTCGTTCACCTGACCGTTACACCAACTGTAGCTGTCACTATCAACAGCTACAGCCTGGCGATGCCCTATCCGCACAGCAGGGACAGTGCTGTCCCTGCTGCTGCGGCTGCCAGCTCCAGGCTGCACGAAGGGATCTCGCGATACTTGCAAGATTCTGCGCATGCTCAGTGGAGCTGGCCGGGACTGAGACAGAGCGCATCAGTACTAGGCTGATGCGCTATGTCCTCAGACAGGGATCACCGGAGGGGGGAGTTAACGCTCCCCCACTCCGGCCGATGAGATGTTCATAGCTTCCTGCTTCACCTCGGTAAAGAGGAGAAGTAGGAAGCCTTATAGCGGCATGTTAAGTACATCTCCCCCCAAATGTGTGAAAACAGCAGTTATGTCTACAGCATGAGCTGTATGGGGATCTCCAGGCACTGTAACCAAATCACAGACAGCCACATATTTGAGCTGTCACACCTACAAAGCATCTTATCATCAGGACTTCATCAGAAGGTTTAGCTTAGTGCAATGAAAGCTATTTAAAATAGATAATTTGTTGTAATACAGTAGGTATAACTATCACATGATATATACAGAAGGCATTCAATCAGTACTTATTGTAAATCATGCAGGGGTGGTTTGGAATGTTATAATGGGAAACATTCTGAAAGCCGCAAAGACAAATTGTCATGCACACCAGCAGAATGGGGGTCATCATACAATAATACCCTTCTAGTACACTGGCAAAGCTGCATTCCAAATTCTTAGATGTACACAGCTCCCCCTTCAAAGGCAGGGCAGAGTGAACCAGAGCATGCCTGCTGATAGGGTTGGGCTAAAGTAGAAATCCCCCAATTATGACAGTATTAACAAATATATATATCACTATAATCATACATAATTGTGCTAAATATTTAACTGGCTCCTACAAAATACAGAGAACATTGATATCAGCACAGTACAAATGATCAGTCACAGCGCTCACACTGTAACATAGTATTGTGCATGCAGATACACCGGCCTTTGCAAACAGGACATAGGCGTGCCGCATATCATTATAATCAGTAGATGCTGCTTGTGCATTCTATGCTGTGCTGTGTGAATAAGACACATTGAAGGTACAATAGTCGAATGAAAAGACACTCAGTACTACCGAGAGTCACACTGTACTTATCACTATGTGTAACGTGACTTGTAGCACACGGAGGATAGATGTATGTGGACACATCTGTATAATGAGGACATATCCACTGTCCCACTGCTGCTATTAGATATTATCCTTCTGGGGCATCCTACTTCGTTCAAGCATTTCACTGTTTGCTATTCATTATACAAGTATAGCATATCACTCTTCATGGCAGCCTTTTCACCATCAACCCATAGTAACTTCTTGAGTTTTGATATTTCTGTCCTACTAGGTTCATTTGACACCATTTTGGGCCCAGAATCCAATTTCAGCTTGTTATCCAACTTCTTTTCCTTTTCTGATTATTCCCATTTCCAAGTGTAATTTTTTTGTATTTCAGAGAACTGCTCTTCCAGCTGGGTAGTTTTCCCCATAGCACTTTCCAACATATTCTCAGACTGTAGAAAATTGTTCTCCATGTCTTCCAATCAGTCTCAGCTTTTGTATGGCTATTTCAGATTCTGCCATGTTTAACTTACACTGAAGCTCCAGTTCTTTGGCATAAATTTCCATTTTTCTCCAGTTCTCTGGCATAAATATAATTTTGGTTCTGTGTACTTATCAGACATTTCTCAAGGTTTTTATTCTCTGGAAGATTACTTTGAGCCCCATCATTTTGAAAAGAGTTACCACAGAGGATTTCAGAGTTTAAATAACTTACTTGCAACACACTTGCTTTTTTTTTCAGACCGTACTCTCCAGTCCTTGATTTGGATCTCTCAGCTTCAAAACTTGTAGGCAACCTGCCTTTTCTGAAAGCTTGCTTTCTTTTCCCCATATTTATCGGTACACAGCATAAACACAGTATCCACTATATCCCACTTTGCCTTCAAAATTATTCTTAGTACAGAAAAAAATGTCACTTGATGTGGCACTACAATTACCAGCATGCACTGTCTTTTTAACAGCCTTTGCCAGAGGTATCTTTGCACTGTTAGTACCACACCTTAACTTGAGTATGCAGATTTAAACCATGTATTTTTTCATTTAACACTTTGGGCCTGATTCAGAGTTGGGAATATAGAGAGAAATTCTCTCTCTCAACTGATCATCTTGGTGAAACCATGCTGCACTGCAGGTGGGGCAGATTTAAAATGTGCAGAGAGATTTAGATTTGGGAAGGACGTGTCCAAACTGACATCTAAATTGTAGAGTGATAATAAAGATGTGCAGTAATTGTGGGCTACATACAAAAGCAGCCAGTATTTAGACTACATGCAAAAAAATTTATGTATTTACACCCCCTGCATTGCAATATGGTTTGTCCAGGTTCACAGTTAAGGGCTATCTCTCTCTCTATTCCCAACTCTGAATCAGGCCCATTCTCTGCTGAACACTTTAGCGGCTTTGCAAACAATGGGCCTGATTCAGACCCACTCGCGAGCGGCTGTCCGCTCGCAAGTGGGTCGATGGTCTGCACTGAGCATGCGCACGACGGAGGGAGCTCCGTCGTGCGCATGCGCCAGACACGACGAGCGAAGGACTTTCCTTCGCTCGTTGTGTCCGATCAAAGGGGGCGTGCTGTCAATGTTGATTGACAGCACGCCCCCTTTGGTGGGCGTGCCGGGGGCGTGCCGGGGGCGTGCCTCCCTGACGGGGGCGTTCCCATGGGAACGCCTCCCGTCAGAAGCCGGCCCACTGACATCATTAGTGATGTCAGTGGGAGTGATTTTGGCTCTGATAGAGCCAAAATCACTCCGGAGCTTGCGGTTGAAAACCTCAACCGCAGGCTCCGGCTCGCAATTTCGATGGTCGCGATGGTCACGACCATCGCGGCCATCAAAATGCACGCTCGTATAGCCTGTGGGTGGTGACCCACAGCTATACGAGCGTCCAGGAGGATGCTCCATGAAAATGGAGCCCGGCCCTCATGCAGAGCGTGCGCTCTGCTCAGAGCGTACGGCTCTGAATGAGGGCCAATGTTTCTTCCTCTCCAAAAGAAATAAAATAACTGCACACTTGCTTTCTAGCAAATTTTGTCTCATCTAGGCAGACAATATTCTGTTCAGACACTTCAAACATAACAGGCCTTTAACACTCACTACTTCCCTGGGTGAGAACTGCCTTGTGGTTTCCATTATGCTGTGCATCCATTATTTTGGCATAGACCTCCTTTATAGATCTGATTATGCATAGATCCTTATGCTGCTGCTGGCATTCTCCACCATATTGTGATAACTTGCGGTAACTTAGCTCAGTAACAGGTCAATGGTGCAGTGTAATGGTGCTTAATAACGGTCCAAATGCTGCTTTTCAGGTTTAAATGAAAATATATAGAGCTTTACTGTCAGCATTCAGGAACAAAATAAAAAACACCTAGCCCCAATCACTACTTGGGGCACTGCATAAGGAGGACTACTTCTTGGGGCCCTATATAAGAGGCACTGCACAGGAGGACAACTGCTGGGGGAACTGCTTTTGGGGGGACTACTACTGGGGCACTGCATAAGGGGCACTGAATAGATGGGACCACTACTGGGGGCACTGTATAAGGGGCATAAGGGGCACTGTATAAGGGGCACTTCATAGGGAGGACCACTACTGGGGGCACTCTATAAGGGACGCTGCATAGGGGGGATCACTACTAGGGGCACTACTGGGAGCACTTCATAGGGGGGACCACTACTGGAGGCACTATATAAGGGGCAATGCATATGGGGACCACTACTGGAGGCACTGCAATGGGGGGATTACTACTGGGGCACTGTATAAGGGGCACTGCATAAGAGGGACCACTACTAGTGTCACTGTATAAGGGGCACTACTGGGATCACTGCAAAGGGGGGACCACTACTGGAGACACTGCATAAGGGGACCACTACAAATGGCACTTTATATGGGACATTACTGGAGGCACTGTATTAGGGGCATTACTAAAGGCACTGTATAAGTGGCACTACTACAGGGGGCACTTTATAAGGGGCATTACTGGGGTCACTGTATAGAGCACTACTACATGGGGCACAACATAAAGGGCATTGCTACTGGGGACATTGCATAAGGGGCACTACTACAGTGGGCATTGCAAGGGGGGAACTACTACTTGGGGCATTAAGGTGCATATGGAATGGAAAGGAATATTCCCAGAGTGATGGAAATGGTGGTGTGTCATGTTGCCATGCACCCATTTTCCAGTGGCCTTTTTCAGCATGTGCACCTTTTGAGGGGGGCTTCATTTTTTAACTATGCCACTGCTTATAGATATGTGATCCTCCCTGCCTGACAGCAGGTCTGGACACTAAACTCTAAAAACCACTGAAATTCCAAACATTATGGTTGATTTCTTAATGGACGTGTTCCTTGTGCGTTACAGGTTAGTATGACATCACACCCATGACAGTGCTGACTCTACAGTTACCCACAGGGTGTGATGGCACCATATCTGTATTGCACAAGAAACGCATCCATTAGAGTATTAGCCACAATGATCGTAATTTCATTGCTTTTTGTAGTTTGAGTGGAAGAGTTACAACAGTTTTCTGAAATTTCAGATCATGTATAAGAAGCCCTAATGGGACATGTGCAACTGTAATGTTTCAATAACTGTGATATTTCATAGCTTTTTGAAAGTTAATATATTTATTCTTTAACACTTAGAAACAAAGAAATTATCAAGCTACCCATGGCCCACCAGCTTACCTCTGACACATCACCTTCTACCCACCTGTGTTTCCTCCATGTGCCACTCTCTATACATCTACTTCTCCCTCAGACCCCAACTTCTGCCTTCCTGTTTTTCCTCACACACTAAACTCTGCCCATCTGTCTTTTCCTCACATGCCACCCTCTTCATAACTGCTTTTCCCTCACACCCTACCATCAGCCCATCAACTTTTCATTAATTTATGGGATACAGGACAGTGAAGACTTGATATGGAGCTGCAGGGTAGTGATAAAAAAAACAGGATGCAAGGCACTGAGGAACGAATATCAGAGATCACACCATTGAGAATGGGTTTTGGGGGGTGCAGGGCAACTATTACAGGATATGGGTGGCAGTACAGCAATAAAAGGAACACATCTGTTGTGAAAGGACATTAGGAGCTGCCGCACACTGATGACAGGACATGAGGGTACATTGATGAAAGAACATTGGGGGTGTAGCACACTGATGACAGGACATGTGGGGTGCACCACACAGAATGTTTCAGAATGGGACTACAGGACATGGGAGGTTGCAGAAAAAAACAACAGGAAATGGGGGTGCAGAACAGGACAACAGGACATGGGAGTGCAGAACAGGACAACAGGACATGGGGGTGCAGAACAGGACAACAGTATATGGGGGTGCAGAACAGGACAACAGGACATGGGGGTGCAGAACAGGACAACAGGACATGGGGTGCAGAACAGGACAACAGGACATGGGGGTGCAGAAAAGGACAACAGGACATGGGGGTGCAGAACAGGACATGGGAGTGCAGAAATGAACAAATGGACATCGGGGATGCAGAATGGAAAATCAAGACAAGAGCGGGTGCAGAAATGCACAACAGAACATGAAGGGGTACAGAACGGGAAAACAGGACATGGGTGGTGCAACAGGTGTTTACGTGGCTATGCCAAGTTTCATCTCAGTACATCCAATAACTTTTGATTATCTCTAGTCTACTTATTTGTGTTTCACTTCATTATAGGCGCTATGACCAATAATTAACAAACTGATGTTTAACTCCAATTAGTTCCAAAGGGACTTGCAATTAGTATGATGAGATATTACTTATTTACAAAATTACTATGTTAGTGGACCACTGGTTGGGTGATGTAGTCAATAAGAGGTCTCATAGGTATCAATTCTATTATTTGTTTAACCTGTTGCGCTCTACCTACTAATACTAGAATATGCATACATCTTGCTATTCAAGTTGTCTCTAGATTTCAATACATATTTATTCTTATATTAGAGGTCTCAATGCAGATGATCTGTCTGGTAAGAATTTCACATATACTCTTCTGTATAAGGTGGTTAGTCCTCTTCAAAAACAAGCCTGCAGCGACTATCATTTACTGTACGTGCCGCTCAGTTCTTAAACTCAACACTGGGTCTTTGAGTCAGAGCTAATATTAGGGATGTGTCTTGGCTGCCAGGGACAGAGATTGCAAATCAAACTTCAGATGTCTGTTATACATAAGCTGGGTACTTATCTGACAGATATATCTGTCACTGCGTCATCACTTTTGATTTAAAAATACAAAAGTAAATCAGGACGTCCTTTCTGCTTTGCCATGGTGATGTCTGTGAAAAAATAAACAACCAACAGCAATTCTCCTTGCTGATGCCTTGGGAGGTTGGGGCAGATAACACACATGAGGGTCACGCATCCATACTTACACATACTACACACACTCACAAAAAGAAGAAAGAACAATCCACCCTCCGGCGCTTACTAATATATCAGACCATGTACAGAATAAAATGTAATTACATTCCTTTCTAAAAAAGAGTCATATGAGTTCTTTCATCAGATTGGATTTTTCCATAGGATACATCATCTTCTTCAGTGAAAGGTATTTATCTCTCATGGATACCGATAAATTCAATATGTAATAAAATTGAAAAGAGAAAAACAAATAGTGTAAGACATTTAATTAAACATGTATGTCAATAAAGAAAATATACAAGTAAACATAACAATCCTATCATTAGAATGGAGACAAATTACCGGCAGAACTTTTAGAACTATAAGTAACATCCAGGTTACAAGTTCTAAATAGCAAGATGGAATACTGAATCGTGCTGGAGTCCCAGGCCTCCCTCCCAGATTCGCAATCTGCCTCCTTCCAAATACTCACTTAGCCACGCCGACGCGTTTCTACCGTGCTCGGGTCTTTTTCAAGGCTGATTAGGCAAGTGACTTCTCTTGTAAAACAATCGTCCTTAAATACCCCCAACCACTAATCCAAAAGTTACATGCAGAATTGTAAATCTCCCACAGCAGTCTCCAAATATTTATCCAATGGCATCCTGCATATACTAAACATGTGGTGTAAACATCTATGGTTGCTAGGATACATATGTACACCAATAATACAATCACTTATAAATGCAGATACATTTTAAATCAATCCCTCTGTTACTGTACATGAATCCAAAATACTCCATTTTATCTTTCTTCAGAGTTGTCTCCATGTTGTCTCCGCTTGTATACGTATGATCTCTCAGTTACATATACCCTGTGTCCGTACCTCCATATCATGTGACCATGATAGTAACATCACATGATTGGGAAACTTCCCCTCTATTGGTCCTCAGAAACGCCTTTGCCATGGCAATGCCGTTGTCATGGCAACCACTCGTAGTGCACAGTTCTTTACTTATGATCTGAACGGGGATATCCAAAGTTCTGACTGAGTTATCTCACTCGCTTCCATGGAGATCTTCCTACTTAATGAAAGTGTGCGGAGAGACGGAACGGGTGATGTTTTCTTACACCTATATCTTTCCTCAATGTGTATAATTCATAGGATATATAGGACTTTAGCTGATATTTGGTATAAATGCAGTCTCAAGATGTAGTCCATAAAGGGCTATCAAATAAAAATAATGTCAAGGCACTAAAATAACATCAACAAGCATTCACAGTACATAGAGTATGAAAGTGCCATAGTGCATGTGTAAATAAGCATGTAAACATGATGACAGGGTAAAATAGAAGCAAGATAAAATAGTATTTATATAAAAATTATAAGAACTATTTCAACTCAAAATCAGAATTTAATCCTACAGGCATAAGAGTACTGAAATCATAAATATATTTAATCTCACATCTGGCTAATTGACCTGCAAAATCATTGCGTCTCCAATTACCTTTTACCAGTTTTATGCCAGCAAAACATTTAATACCCAATGTAGAACAACTATGTAAATTTTTAAAAGGTAACGACAACGCATGGCTCTCCAGACCCTTTTTCATATTTCTAATGTGCTTCGCCAAACGCACCTTTAAGGGTCTGGAGGTCCTGCCAATATAAAATAAATGACATGTGCATTGGATGGTATAAACCACATTTTTAATGTTACAGGTTATAAAATCACTGATTGTACATTTTTTTTCCGTTGATCATTAAGTCCTCTATTTTATTTAATCCATTCACATTCTTAACCTCCCTGCAGCATATACGCATGCCACAGTGATAAAAAACCTTTGGACTTAATGCTGCTAGGGTGTTAAGTGGGAGATAAGGTACTCTTTACCAGTTTATTACCTACATTTGGTGCCTTTCTGTATATGCATTTGGGCTTTTCAGGAAGTGTAGCACCCAACACTGGATCTTTTTTGAGAAGTGGCCAGTGTTCAGGGTTGGACTGGCCCACAGGGGTACAGGGGAAATCCCCGGTGGGCCCCAATGCCTGGGGGTCCTACCACTTGCTCTAATGTCAGTTTCAGACTGTGCACTTGAACTATACATTGTTATTCTATTAGAGGGTCAGTTAAATGGTCATGAATGTCTGTCCAAGCTTCTGTGGGGACTGGCCTCATGCATGGGCCCCTACCACTGGACTACCCCAGTGGGCCTTTCATTCTCCAGTCCGACACTGCCAGTGTTTAGCCAAAATCTTTTTAATCTCCATGTACTGCATGTTGTTTTTTTTCTCTACCTTTCTATACCTTTCATTGAAGAAGATTGTGTACCATATGGAAAAATCCATTGGGATGAAAGAACTCATATGACTCTTCTTGATAAAGGAATGTATTTTAATTTTATTCTGTACATGGTCTGATATATTAGTAAGTGCCGGACGGTGGATTGTTCTTTCTTCTTTTTGTTATATATTATTTGGAGGTTGGGGAAAATTCTTTTAGAGTATTCACCCTAAGTGCTATTTTGCTCATTTTTCACACACTCACACACTACACACTCTCACATATACTACAAACACACTCACACACTCACACACTCACACACTACACACTCTGACATATACTACAAACACACTCACACACTCACACTACACACTCTGACATATACTACAAACACACTCACACACTCACACACTACACACTCTCACATATACTACAAACACACTCACACACTCACACACTACACACTCTGACATATACTACAAACACACTCACACACTCACACACTACACACTCTCACATATACTACAAACACACTCACACACTCACACTACACACTCTGACATATACTACAAACACACTCACACACTCACACACTACACACTCTCACATATACTACAAACATACTCATACACTCACACTCTGACATACTACAAACACACTCACACACTCACACACTCACACACTACACACTCTCACATATACTACAAACACACTCACACACTCACTCACTACACACTCTGACATATACTACAAACACACTCATACACTCACACACTCTGACATACTACAAACACACTCACACACTACACACTCTCACATATACTACAAACATACTCACACACTACACACTCTCACATATACTACAAACATACTCACACACTACACACTCTCACATATACTACAAACATACTCACACACTACTGCTACAGAAGACCGGATCCTGACGCTGGATGCAGAAGACATTACTTTGGAAGGTGAGTAATTACTGTCTAATTAAGCTAATTGGAAACTTCCAATTGCTTAATTATTCATTAGGGGAGGTGCTGCCAATGTACCAGAGCATTTTCCAATAAATTTTTTCCAAAAATATGGATTTTAGGAAAAATTGGTCATGCTCTGGGGCTGGGGCCTACATCAGAGGGACCTTCTGGTCCCTCTGCAAGAATGGCTGCCTCTCCAGCATGTCCGATCACTGCTGGCCACAGTGATCGGGCACCGTCGGCAGCCCCCCTCCCATAGAAGCAGCAGTGCTGCCTTTTGTGACCCGATCACTGTGGCCAGCAGTGATCGGGCAGCCATCCACCCCCTTCAGCAACCAGCAGTAGAGGCGGCTCTGGTAGCCGCCGCTACTGCTATCTATCCGAGCCACCAGCGGGACACCCGCTGCGGCTCCAGGAACTACAGTGATCACATAGTGATCACTGTGTGTGAAGGAGCAGCGGCGGCGGCTCTGGTTTGCAAACCATCGATGGTCTGACTGAAGACAAGTGGTTTGCCATTGCTTGTGGCCATCAATGTTGAACCATCGATGGCAACCCTCAATCGATGTTTAGGAAACATCGACAGTTGTGGTGTACACAGATCTCCTCAACCAATCACAAAACAATTGATGGCTTCTAACGATGGTTGAACAATCGATGGTACAGCCGTCAATGGCCATCACTACAGTATAATATAAAAATTGCTATTTTTATGGAATACTGTTTTTAAAAAAATATTTTTTTCAAATAAAATAGTGATGGATAAGTTTAAAATTATGTTCGTGACCTAATTCAATCATAAAAGAAACCTACAATTTTGGAGCGGTTTTTGGAAAAAGAATTTGTCAGTTAAGTGGTTAACTGACAATGAAGATCATGCACAAAGTTAGTTAAGGAATTGTCAACAGAACTGTACAGATGAATCTTATCCTGGCTGAAAGCGAAGCTCCAGAGAGGGAAGTCCCAGAGAGAGAGTCCAGGACAGGAGGAGAGATACAGGTAGGATACTCCCATCTCTGAGAAAGATATATATGGTGTATGTAACAAGAGCATAATATAATACAGGATATCAGGGTTGGATATTATGGGTAGGCTGTATAGGCTGCAGCCTAGAGACAAACACCACATAGGGCCCTCTCCAGCAGGAAATAGGACAGTATGATATAATTTTATTGCACGCTGTAGATGTGTCCTAATACACCGATTCCTTTTGCGCAATGTGGTGCGATTTTCGTGCTTCTTATTTTTTCTTATATTTTTATACTTTTTCCTCAACTTTGTTACTTTATTCTGCACTGTGCTACCTTCCCTTCAGTTTTCCTCTAATACCTCTTTTCCACCAAAAACCCAGGTCTGACCCCATTTACACTGCACCTTCGATCTGGGTTACTCCCAGGTCAGCCCTGTTCACACTGAACCCAGGTCTGCCCTGCTAAACCTGTGAGGTCATAAAAAGTGGGAGGTGACTGCTCCACAAACCACCAATTAGCTAATTTTAGGCATGACCCAGGTCGGATAACCCAGGTCGCAAAATTTACACTGCACCATTACCCGGGTCCATCCTGGGTCCAACCCTGGTAGCTACCTGGGTTGGATTGCTGGGTCACTTGTCCCGGGTTATTTTTCAGGGTCCCTTTTACACTGAGCTGTGACCCGGGTAGACCCAGCAAAAACCCAGGTTTTTGCTCTGGTGTAAAAGGGGTTTTACTTTGCTTATAGTATACTAGGTACTTAGGTGTAGAAATGTTGGTGCAAAGGAATTGGAATTAAATCGCAGATTCAGAACCGTATCTAGGGGTGGACAAGAAGTGTTTGCAACAGAGAGAGCAGGACTCTGTGATTGGCACCATTGCTGCCCCATGACCCTTGCTTCTAGGTCACTGAGGCATTGCCACCCAGAGTGTCCTATGGAAGCTCCAGGCACACACACCATGCAGCCTGTGCACTTGCTCATGCAGTACTGCACTTCCCATTGCTGATGGCCAGCACAGGGCGCACTGACACCCTGTTACAGCACTGCGCATATTCAGCATAATGATGCATGGCGCACGTCACTCATATCAGAATTGTCTATTGCCTGTATAACCTGTACTGTGTACTTTTTCCTCCACTTTGTTATGTTTTCCTCAATTTTGCATTATAGTTTGCTTTTAGTCTACATGGTACTTAGGATTAGTTGTTTGGCATTGATAAGTAGCAATGTTCATGGTGCATTGAACAAGCTTATTTGGCACTATATAAGGATAGGTGTATGTGTAAACATTACCCCAAAGTAACCATTTAGATCTATTGTTACCACCTATTTGAGTACAAATTGTTTGTAGTTAATTTGTATTATCCTTTTTATAGATTTACCTTATCTTCTTTTTGTCTGTAATTCAGGAATGTTGTAAGTGTAACAATGGACATTCAAATAATCAGTACATGAAGTGGTACATACTATAGGAAAGCAATTTATCTTCTATATCTAATATTAGAACTATTAGAAGGAAGCATGGTAGCACTGAGGTAGTAAGTACAATTTCTGACCAGGGTTTACATGTTCTCCCCAAGTTTTCATGAGTTTCCTCTGGGTGATCTTGTTTCCACATGCAGTCCAAAAACACACTGGCAGGTTAATTAATCAAAGTATATGTGTGGACAATATATGCAGTAATTAAACAATGTTAATAATAATAATAATAATAATAATAATAGGAACAAGAAGAAGATGATGATCAGCATGACATAATTAGAACATCCACATTCAAAATGTCAACATTACACCTGTCAACAGCCAGAATGTTGACAAAATGAGATTACGGTTTTGCTGCGTACACATGCCATGCGGCCGGCAGTAATACATATCACACCCGAGGGCACGTGCATTGTTGGTCGATGCATGCCCTACATGTCAACAATATGAACGATTGAACTATATCGTTCATATCTTTAAGAAAATCTGACCATGTGTACGCAGCATAACCGTAATCTCATTTGTCAACATTCTGGCTGTTGACAGGTGTAATGTTGAAATTTTGAATGGGTGTGATATGTATTACCGCCGGCCGACAGCGGCAGCCCGACAGAGGAGGAAATCCCGATTGTCCCCAGGTAAGTATAAACTAACCTATTTTCCCCCTAACCCTCCTTTAGGGTGCCTAACCCTAACCTCCCCCCTGTGCCTAACCCTAATCCCCCCTCTAAGTGCCTAAACCTAACCTCCCCTTCCCTGCCGCCTAAACCTAAGTCCCCCGGGGGGGGTACCTAACCCTAACCTCCCCCCGAGGGGGCCTAACACTAACCCTCCCTCCCCCTAGCCTAACCCTAACCCTCCAAGGGGGGGTGCCTAACCCTAAGTCCCCCCCCGGGAGCCCTAAACCTAACCCCCTCCCCCCCTCGCGGCTGTCCGCTGCGGTGCCCGGCATCTGCTCGATCGGGATGCCGGGCCCCAGTCTCCCCACATCGGTCAAATGACAGGCATCTAGATTTAGACGCCTGTCATTCATCCCTGGTCGGGATAACAATGTCTGGAAGCCGGCGGTCAGTATTTAGACCGTCGGCTTCCGGACTACATCTCGTGCCCTCATGTCAGATAAATCATTCATCGTTATCTTTCAATGAAATCGATGAACTGACAAATCTGACCGTGCGTATGCACCATTAAGATAACAATTAGGGTTAAGATTAGACTGCAATTAGGGTTAGGATTCTATGAGGGCAGAGGTTTCCAAACACGGTCCTCAAGGCTCCCCAACAGTACAGGTTTTAGAGATATCCATGGCTGAGCACAAGTGTTAAATCAAATTGACTGAGGTACTAATTAAGTCACCTGTGCTCAACCATGGTTATCTCTAAAACCTGTACTGTTGGGGAGCCTTGAGGGACCGCGTTTGGGAACCTCTGTATTAGGGATTTGCTGCAATTAGGGTTTTGGGTTGGGTGTAATTAGGGTTAAGGCCCTCATACATCAGAGACGGGTCGCTGCGATGCGGCGAGCCTGCAACCCGCCATCGCTCGGTTGGTAAAATCCAACATGTTGGATTTTACAGATATGCCAGTCACGATCAAAAACTGATCGTGATTGCCACATCGGTGAAATTTAATATGTAAATTTCACTGATCCTGCAACGGATCATGGAACATCAGCATTTCCGACCGGGGGATTTGCATTTCCGATCCGATTGCAGCATCGCGGCGATCCATTGCAGATGTACAGTATGGGGACCGTAAGGCTGCAATTAGGGTTTTGGATTGGGTGCAATTAGCGTAAGGCTGAACTTAGGGTTAGGGTTTGACTGCACTTAAGGTAAGAGTTAGGCTGCAATTAGAGACATGCTAAAAAAGAGTATATCAACATATTGTCAACATATTGAACTGGTCGACACTGTCAGTGTTTATATTGTGAATGCGGACAAGTTGACATTTTGAGCATATCATGTCAACATTTCAATGTTGAAATCAACCTTAATAAGTCAAACATAATGAATGGCGACATTACATAGAGACCCTTATTATTATAAATAATAATAATAATAATAATAATAATAATAATATAAACACAAGAGCGCTAACATAACACACTAGAGAACCAGGTTTTAAAACACTTTATTTATTTTCACATCTATAATTTCTGTTATTATTTCCCTTATTTCCCATACATGGCATAATACAAAAGAAATGCTATACTTACTTTCTTTGAGATTGTAATATGTTTCCCTTCTGTCTATTGTAGCAGCCTTCTCCTTCATTCATTAGATTGCATCTTATCACCAATAGGGGTTAGTATACTTTTACTCATGTACAATATATTTTCCAGTTAAGTCATTTTTCTTCCTATATCCAAATGGGGACCACAACCATATAGGTCATAAAATCTATTGGAAGACCATCCTTCAGCCGCAGAGAGAGCATGCACTGGGCCCATCCAAACTCAGTTGTATGCATGCACTCATGTAAACAGTTTTAATTGTATCCACCAGTGAAAATATATAATAGATGCAATTAAAAATAAAACAGCTGAGAACATTATGTTTAGTGAAAGGAGAAAGACATGAGAATAGGTTTTGAGTTGGGTATCAAAGTATTAACCAGCCCTCAATCAGTCATTCCAGGCCAGGGATTTCTCAGGAAGTGGGGACCCTGTCCAAAAAGGAGTTTCCCCTCCCAAGTATACCCTGGGCCCAGGCTTATAGTCCGGGCCTCTCTCCTACACCCCTGACCAATGGGTGCAGGGGTAATGGTTTAAATAAATATATAATATTGTTTTTAACAGTGAGACTACCGGTCCAGTATACCTGCCCTTTGGCACTTGTAAAACTACAAGTGTCAGAAGGCCAGTGGCACCATTACCCCCACTGTGGCAAACATATTACAGTAAAAGAAGTTCACACACCTTATTGTAGTATTTTATTACACATGCACTAACTCATTCACTCACTCACACTAATCCCAGCCAACTACATACTTACCTTATCTATGGAACACGTCATTCCTCTTCTCCAGTTGAGTCCCGGTCTTCAGAAAACAGAAAAAGTATTGCTCGGTCCAGGAACAGCGCAATACAGTGTCTACAGTATTGTGCTAGGTGATTGACAGGGAGCCCATATGGTTCTCTGCAATTCAGGAGCTCTAACCCAAATCAGTTGTGGTTGTAATAACCAGAGCCACAAATTAGAATTTTTGGTGCCCAGGGCGAAAATGAGCATTGGCGCCCCCCCATTTTTTCAAACAGGGACATAAAACATTTGCCCGAAAATGGCTCATGGCCTCATGGGTAAGGGCCAAGATGAATCAGATTTGTCCCGTACGATGCTGAAGGGGTATTGATCCCACTGTACCACTGTTATCCACGTGCCACTGTCAAATACAGTGTGATTTCAATGGATGTAGTGATACACAATAATTAAATTGACAGGCCCGAATAATGCTCCCTGCCCTGCTGTGCCCTGTGCCCTGGCACATGTCGCACCACCCTAATTATTGCTTTGGTCAAAGCAACCAGCCACTGATTGGCTAAGAGCCCCTGAAGTGCAGGGAACCATGTGAGAACTGTCATTAAGCAAGTGCAATGCTGTGAGTTGTAAGGGACATGGAAATGTTATGCACCTGAATTAGACCTAAGGTGCGTACACACTAGATGACGTTTTAAACGATTTTGCCGATCATTACACATCGTTACTACAAATTTGTTTTATCGTCCAGTGTGTACGCACTTTATCACTCGCGATGCGCACTCCCGTGGGTATCTAATGATATTCACAGTTGTCTTTACTTGCAGCTCAATCTGGGGATGTTGTTAGCGATGCCATGCTGCCGAATGCAGAATGGTCCTGCACCCCCCCCTGCTGTCATTCCATTGTTGCCGGGAATGGCAAATGTGTATGCACCTACTGATGCCAGTCGTTGGGTACATACATCATTTAGTGTGTACCCAGCATTACTGTAAAGGAATCTTTATGATACACCTTTATGGAAGCTATTTTTGTGATTCACATATGTGTGGTACAAGTTTCCAAATTTAAAATGATGATGGATACTTTTCTGTTTACCCCTAAATGCTAAATTATACATTTCTCGCAATTATCAGTAGACTATATCATTGAGAAGCATTCGTAGTTTATACATGCACTATGTGCTCATTTGAGATGTGTGTACTGATAAAGGACACTTTTTTCAGACCAACTTTTTGCACCCCAAATGGGGTATGTGCAAGTATCGATGCCAATACTAACGTTTATGATGTAACTGGGGAAATAGTGCGTGGAGCTATGCACAGGCACAGATACTCACATTGCCATAAGGTAGTAAATCTGGTAGCAGCGGATGGCTACATACAGTTTGCAACACGTTCCACCTGACTCAGAATCAGAACAATGTTGCTATTTGCAAGGTGATCACTAAAAAGTAGATGGTAAAAGAGAGTAAGTAAATACAAATACTATTAATACTAATGCAGGAACATAAAACAGCTAAATATAACATGATTACATGAGTTTTTTTTAACAATTTCATATTATGTAAATGTTTTGGTGAAATGAAAAAGAAAAGAATAATTCACAAAAAAATCATATTTGTTATCGAAACCTAAGTGTGAATTTCTCATCTGTAACAGAAACCAGTATCAGGTTGTTACAGGATACATAGATGTTATTATACCATACAGCATAGAAGACAAATCCTAAATGCTGGCGATAAGGAAAAATGTATGGTCCAGCACATTCATCAAAGTATTACTGATGTATTGAAAATGTTTATTTTCTTTATTCCACAGAGCCGAATCTATTAAATGAGGAAGAGATATCCTTAACAAGAGATATGCAGAAACGCAATTCTGATCTGATTCCAAGACCAAGATCTAGAGCAAAAAGACCGAGAGTGGAAATCCCAGACAGCTTGCTGCATACAGATACAGGTAGGATGCTCAGATCCATAGGAAGGAGATGTGTGATGCAGGAAACCAGAGGCGTAACTTCATCCCAGTCCCCCAGAGGCAAAATAGATATTGGCGCACCCCCCCCTACTTTCCCCCCACACACACCCATCTAACTGGTCGGCTTGTAAAATTATTTAAGTTTATGCCAAAAACAAAATATACAATTAAGCATAGGGTTTCCGGATAAAAGATCAACAGTTTCCAGATAGAAACTCAACAGGTTGACACCAGATGGTCGACAGATGATAGGTCGACAGGGAAAAAAGAACAGCTGACAAATTGTTGATAGTGCAAAAGGATCCTCCTGATGAAGTACTAGATGATGTAGATGGACGAAACGTGTTTAGCCTGTACTCCTGTTTTAGAGACTGTGGACCTCATTCAGAGGCGGTCGTTGCGGCCGCTCGTTCGTACGCTTCCGATGTTATCTAAACCACGCATGCGCACGGTTACTTGTGCACACAAGCTCTTACGATCCAAAATGCTGTCGAGCGTACGGCTTACGAGCAGGAAGTCGCTTCAGGGATTTGAATGACATGAAAGGCCGTTTGTGGGTGTTGACGGGGGTGGTGGTCTAAAAACGCTGGCATTCCTCACTGTTTTCATGGCGTTTTAGGGGAGTACACAAATTACCTGCTATGACCAACATAGAAGGCCGGAAGTAGTAAAACGTCACTCTGCGAGCAGGTTAGAGGCCTGGCTGATCATACAGCTTAAGGTTGGGTATGTGCTCTTTCAATTCCCCAGAGTACAATCAATACTATCGAATGTGACTGATGATATGTTTGATGTTTCTATTTTGTGCCACACAATTCAATCGGCTATTAATCGATTGTTGTAGCTATTAACACTGCTAATTGGCTTGTAATTGATTCTGTTGCATTTGCATTAGCGAAAAATAAGAATAAATTAATGTCATGGTGATGGTTTTATATAAGTTTTTTTGTCAGCATGCCAAAATAACATAAAATTATAGACAAATAAATAAAAAAAAACAATTTCGAACACTAATTACATAATTGACAACAAGCTATTAACAAGCTGATCGATAGCGTATGCAAACATGACATGTGGATAGCGTATGCAAAAATGACATGTGGGCATCAAGCGGCCGCAACCATCAGAAGAAAATTAACATACAGCGACAGACAACGACTGACAACGATCGACTCGATCGTTAGCTGCTCTTACTCGTTAGCTAGAGGAGGTGCTTTGTTCATGTATGGGCGTCACTTTGGTTGCGATCACCCGGCCGTACGATTGCTTTTTTAAGAGATTCTCGATCGTTAGGCGTTCGACCGAGCGGCCGCAATGACACCTCTGAATGAGGTCCTGTGTCCTATTGATGCTCCTCTGGCTCAGATAAGCTTAATTTGCACTGATATATTCTGTGCAATATTTTAATGTACACTTAATATATGTTATTTTGTTGGAATACAATTTTTTAAATATACCACACTATGGGGCCTATTCATCAACACTAAAATAACAGTTTTAAGGACATTTTCCTTAATTACTGTTTTCATAGTATTCATGAACACACTTAGCACAGGAGACATCACCGATATCTCCTGGTTATGTCCGCCTGCATTAATTTCCACACTCCCCATACATTAGTACATTAGTACATTAATATGGGGATGTAGAAATTAGACTATTTGTCAAATTCCAAAATGTGGTATTTTTGGAATTTGATGGTTACACTGTGAGGTGGAGTATACCGAGTTACATTTACCTGCTTTCAGCTGGGCAGGTCCTCCCCTGGCTCCCTTCAGCACTCCCTGGTCCCTCCTCCTGCTGCGGTGGCTGCTCTGACATTGTGTTCTCCCGGCAGAACACAGTAAAGTTTTTTTTTTTGTAATTTTTTTTTCTCAACTTTTCTGTGTTCCTCCCGGGAGAACCCAGTGTCAGAGCAGCCACCGGAGCGGGAGGCAGCTGCAGCGGACAAGAAGGTGGGGGACAGGGAGGTGAGTGGGGGATGGAGAGGAGGGAGGGTTGGGGGGACAAAAAATTACCGCAGCTATAGGCAGTGCTGCGCATGCGGTGCTTTTGTGAAGGTAACGGCGCATGCACAGCACAGATTACAGCTGCGGTAAGGTAGGTATAGGCTGGAAAAAGTGACAGCTTTTCGGAATAGATGGTTACGGAGAGGAGGAATGATGAATTCCTCTGGTAATTAGTAGGGGTGAGCGGGTTCGGATTTCTGAAATCCGAACACCCCCGAGCCCCCCCGATCCGAGGCAGATCCGAGTCAGGCTCGACTTTTCCCCCCTGACTCGGATCTGAAATCGAGGCAAAACGTCATCATCCCGTCTTCCGAGTCTCGCGGGTTTTGGATCCTATATAAGGTACCCGCGTCGGCACCATTTTCTCACTCGGCTGTGGACAGTGAAGAGGGAGGGTGGGAGTTAGGGCTGGCTGGGCTGTGTAGTGTAGTGTAGTGTAGTGCAGAGTAGTGTTGTGCTGTGCTGTGCTGCGCTGTGCTGCTGTTGTCCACTACTTCAAAGTCCATAGGGGCTGGCTGTGTTGTGCTGTGCTGCTGTTGTTAATAGGGGCTGTGTCCACTACTTCAAAGTCCATAGGGGCTGGCTGGACTGTGTTGTGCAGTCAGTTCTCCAAAGTCCTGTGCAGTGTCCCAGTCCTAAAGGGGTGCTGTAGTGTTGTCCAGGGGGTGCTCTGTCCATCAGGGGTGCTCCCCCCAAGTGCTAAAAAAATAATATTTTTTGTGTGTTTGTGAATTGTGTGCGCAGTAGCCGCACGTGCATCAACAAAGTAGTGCCAAGCGTGCGCCTGTGTCATAAGTAATGGGCCGGCTGGCTTGACCGTTAAAGGGTGCTGTAACCCCCAAAGTACACTCCAAACCAAAAAAAATTATTATCTGTGTTTGTGAATTGTGTGCGCAGTAGCCGCACGTGCATCAACAAAGTAGTGCCAAGTGTGCACCTGTGTCATAAGTAAAGGGCCGGCTGGCTTGACCGTTAAAGGGTGCTGTAACCCCCAAAGTACACTCCAGTCCAAACCAAAAAAAAAAATATTTTCTGTGTTTGTGAATTGTGTGCACAGTAGCTGCACGTGCATGAACAAAGTAGTGGCAAGCGTGCGCCTGTGTCATAAGTAAAGGGCCGGCTGGCTTGACCGTTAAAGGGTGCTGTAACCCCCAAAGTACGCTCCAGTCCAAACCAAAAAAAAAATAATTTTCTGTGTTTGTGAATTGTGTGCGCAGTAGCCGCACGTGCATCAACAAAGTAGTGCCAAGCGTGTGCCTGTGTCATAAGTAAAGGGCCAGCGGGCTTGACCATTAAAGGGTGCTGTAACCCCCAAAGTACACTCCAAACCAAATAACAAAATATTTTTTCTGTGTTTGTGAATTGTGTGCGCAGTAACCGCACGTGCATCAACAAAGTAGTGCCAAGCGTGCGCCTGTGTCATAAGTAAAGGGCCGGCTGGCTTGACCATTAAAGGGTGCTGTAACCCCCAAAGTACACTCCAGTCCAAACCAAAAAAATATATATTTTCTGTGTTTGTGAATTGTGTGCGCAGTAGCCGCACGTTCATCAACAAAGTAGTGGCAAGCGTGCGCCTTTGTCATAAGTAAAGGGCCGGCTGGCTTGACCGTTAAAGGGTGCTGTAACCCCAAAAGTACACTCCAGTCCAAACCAAAAAAAAAATTATTTTCTATGTTTGTGAATTGTGTGCGCAGTAGCCGCACGTGCATCAACAAAGTAGTGCCAAGCGTGCGCCTGTGTCATAAGTAAAGGTCCGGCTGGCTTGACCATTAAAGGGTGCTGTAACCCCCAAAGTACACTCCAGTCCAAACTAGAAAAAAAATTATTTTCTGTGTTTGTGAATTGTGTGCGCAGTAGCCGCACGTGCATCAACAAAGGAGCAGCGCCAAGCGTGCGCCTGTGTCCCATAAGTTAAGAGCCGGCTGGCTCATTTTTTAAAGGCTGGTGTAACCCACAAAGTGCACTACTCTCCAGCAAAAATAAAAAAATATTTTCTGTGTTTAGCCGCACGTATATATCAAATCGATATACCATAAATGGAGGACCAAACTTTCTCCGATAAAAATAAAATAGAGAAAGATCAAGAACCACATCCTCCTAGTGCTGAAGCTGCTGCCACTAGTCATGACATAGACGATAACATGCCATCAACGTCGTCTGCCAAGGCCAAAGCCCAATGTCATAATAGAGGGCACATACAATCCCAAATAACAAAGTTCAGGAAAATGACCTTGAAAAAAACATTTAAATCAACTGAATAGAAACGTAAACTTGCCAATATGCCATTTACGACACGGAGTGGCAAGGAACGGCTAAGGTCGATCCCTAGTATGTTCATGACTAGTGGTTCAGCTTCACATGACGATGGAAGCCCTCCTCCCACTAAAAAAATCAAAAGAGTTAAGCTGGCAAAAGCACAGCGAAGAACTGTGCTTTCTAAGAAGATATCACAAATCCCCAAGGAGAGTCCAAGTGTGGTGGTGGTTGCGATGCCTGACCTTCCCAGCACTGGACGGGAAGAGGTGGCTCTTTCTACCATTTCCACACCCCCTGCAAGTGCTGAAAGGAGCACCCACAGTCCACTTGCTGATATGCAAATTGAAGATGTCACTGTTGAAGTACAACAGGATGAGGATACTGGTGTAGCTGGCGCTGAGGAGGAAGTTGGGGAGGAGGATTCTGATGGTGATGTGGTTTGTTTAAATCAGGCTCCGGGGGAGACAGTTGTTGTCCGTGGGATGAAAAAGCCCATTACGGTCATGCCTGGGCAGAAGACCAAACATTCCACCTCATTGGTCTGGCAATATTTCTATCCAAATCCGGACAACAACTGTCTTGCCATATGTACCTTATGTAAAGGTGAAATAAGTAGGGGTAGGGACGTTAACCACCTAGGAACATCCTCCCTTATACAGCACCTGCAGCGCGTTCATAATAAGTTACTGTCAAGTTCAGAAACTTTGGCTAAGACCGTAAGCAGTCCAGGGACACCTAAATCCCGTTGTCCTGTTGTATCCAAGCGCCTGCAAACCACACCATTAACTCCCTCCTCGTCAATTTCCTCCTTAGTCAGGATCGGAAGTAGTCCTGCAGGCCATGTCACTGGCATGACTGATTCTCCTATCGGGGATTCCTCCGGAGGATCCTGCATTGCTACACCTCCTGCTGCCGCTGCTGCTGTTGCTGCTGCTGGGAGTCATTCATCATCCCAGAGAGGAAGTAGGAACACCACTACTTTTACTAAACAATTGACCCTCCAACAGTCCTTAGCGAGGAGGATGAAGTACGACAGCAGTCATCCTGAAGCAAAACGTATAACTGAGGCTTTGACTGCTATGTTGGTGTTAGACGTGCATCCGGTATCCGCCATTAGTGCAGTGGGATTTAGACAATTGATGGAGGTAGTGTGTCCCCGGTTCCAAATCCCGTCTAGATTCCACTTCACTAGGCAAGCGATACCGAGACTGTACAGAAACGTCAGAAAAAGTGTCCTCAGTGTCCTGAAAAATGCCGTTGTACCTAATGTCCACTTAACCACGGACATGTGGACAAGTGGAACAGGGCAGACTAAGGACTATATGACTGTGACAGCCCACTGGGTAGATGTATGACCTTACGCAGCAACAGCAGCAGCGTCACCAGTCGCAGCATCTCAGAAATGCCTGCTCGTTCCAAGGCAGGCTATGCTGTGTATCACCAGTTTCAGTAAGAGGCACACCGCCGACAACCTCTTAGAGAAACTGAGGGAAATCGTCGCCCAGTGGCTTACCCCACTTAGACTCTCCTGGGGATTTGTGATATCTGACAATGCCACCAATATTGTGCGGGCATTACATCTGGGCAAATTCCAGCACGTCCCATGTTTTGCTCACACAATAAACTTGGTGGTGCCGAATTTTCTGAAAAGCGACAGGGGCGTGCAGGAGACGCTTTGGATGGCCCGAAAAATTTCTGGCCACTTTCGCCATTCAGCGACTGCGTGCCGAAGACTGGAGCACCAGCAAACACTCTTGAACCTGCCCCGCCATCACCTGAAGCAAGAGGTTGTGATGCGGTGGAACTCAACCCTCTATATGCTTCAGAGGATGGAGGAGCAGCAAAAGGCCATTAAAGCCTATACATCCACCTATGACATAGGCAAAGGAGGGGGTATGCACCTGACTCAAGCTCAGTGGAGAATGATTTCCGTGTTGTGCAAGGTTCTCCAGCCCTTCGAACTTGCCACACGTGAAGTCAGTTCAGACACTGCCAGCTTGAGTCAGGTCATTCCCCTCATCAGGCTTTTGCAGAAGCAGCTGGAGAAAGTGAAGGAGGAGCTAAGACAGAGCGATTCTGCTCGGCATGTGGGACTTGTGGATGAAGCCCTTCATTCGCTTTGCCAGGATTCCAGAGTGGTCAATCTGTTGAAATCAGACCACTACATTTTGGCCACCGTGCTCGATCCTAGATTTAAAGCCTATGTGGTGTCTCTCTTTCCGGCCGACACAAGCCTGCAGAGGTGCAAAGACCTGCTGGTGAACACACTGTCAGCTGAAGCGGAACGTGACACGTCAACAGCTCCTTCTTCATTTTCTCCCGCAACTGGGGCTGCCAGGAAAAAACTTAGGTATCCTAAGCAACCTGCTGGCGGTGATGCAGGGCAGGCAGGACCAAGTTTGGACATCTGGTCCGGACTGAAGGACCTGGCAACAATTTCTGACATGTCTACTGTCACTGCATATGATACTGTCACCATTGACAGAATGGTGGAGGATTACATCGGTGACAGCATCCAAGTAGGCATGTCAGACAGTCCATACCTGTACTGGCAGGAAAAAAAGAGGCAATTTGGAGGCCCCTGTACAAACTGGCTCTATTTTACCTGAGTTGCCCCCCCTCCAGTGTGTACTCCGAAAGAGTGTTTAGTGCAGCCGGGAACCTTGTCAGCGAAAGGCATAGGAGGTTGCTTCCACAGAATGTGGAGAAGATGATGTTCATCAAAATGAATTATCAGCTCTTCCAGGGAGACCAGCCTCCAGAACGTACAGAGGGACCTGTGGTGGTGGATTCAAGTGGGGACGAGTTAATACTTTGTGAGGATGAGGATGTACACACTGAAGAGGGTGAGGAATTGGTGGATGAGGAGGATGAGGATGACATATTGCCTCCGTAGAGCCAGTTTGTGCAGGGACAGATTAATTGCCAGCTTGTTTTGTGGGGGCCCAAACGAACCAATCATTTCAGCCACAGTTGTGTGGCAGACCCTGGCGCTGAAATGATTGGTTTGTTAAAGTGTGCATGTCCTGTTTATACAACATAAGGGTGGGTGGGAGGGCCCAAGAACAATTCCATCTTGCACCTCTTTTTTTTCTTTGCATTATGTACAGTTTGGGGCCTAGTTTTTCAAACTGCCATCCTGTCTGCCACTGCAGTATCACGCCTAGATGGGTCACGTGTTTGTGCCGCCCACTCGTGTCGCTTAGCATAGTCATCCAGCTACCTCAGTGCAACCTTTTGGACATAAAAACACTATTGTGAGGTCTGATGTGTTCAGAATAGACTGTAAATGAGTGGAAATTAAGGTTATTGAGGTTAATAATAGCATAGGAGCAGAAAAACCTACAAATTTTGTGATTTTAGCTGTTTTTATGGTTTTTTTCAAAAAAATACAGATCCAAAACACAAAACCCATAACCCAAAACACGGAAGGGTGGTTTTGGTAAAACCAATCCAGATCCAAAACACGAAGAAAGATCCAGATCCAAAACCAAAACACAAAACACGAAAAGTGGCCGGTGCACTCCCCTAGTAATTAGGTAGAACTCCATGCGAGTCCTCAACCTAATTACCTCCAGAGAAAGTTTAGTAATAATGAATAGGCCCCTGTATCTTATTAACTTCTTTTCACCATATGGATTGTGTCTGGAGAAATAGGGGAAGCCAGTGGAGCTGAGAGGTGTTCCTGTTATTCATATAACACAAAAATGCTATATACGCAAATAACACCTTTGGGATAATGTTATGGTACATGAGCTCTCTCTATATTTCTTTAAATAGAAAGAATGTACTTAATACTGCACTAGGAGGTGCCTCTTGCCTTTATTTTTTACCACAGAAACACTACCTTACCGGAATCTAGGACCTGGTTTGTGGCAGCCACTAGAAGATCCGGGCAGGGCACTATAGAGAAAATCTCACCACACTGATTACTGCAAAAACACTGTCCTGGATATAGGTTGATTACTTAAGCTAAGCGCCTATATATATATATATATATATATATATATATATTATACATGCCTACTCTCCCGGTAATCGCAGGAGGCTCCCAATGTTTTGGGTAACCCCCGCACCCCCTGAAGAGTAGGCATATCTCCCACATCCCGCCCACTTCCGAGTAAAGTGGACAGGATGGGGATATTTTCCGGGAATTTGCGTGTCCGTATGAAAGGGTCAGGGCTAAATGGAGCAAATTGTGTCATTTAAAGAGGCGGGGCTTAATGCCATCTATCGTCTGGCCGCGCCACCGAAGAGGAGAGCAGCGGGTCCCACCTGCTGCTCCCAGAAAGCCTCCCAGGAATGTCAACAAGTATGCTATACACAGTATTTATATATATATATATATATATATATATACTCTTCCAAGGATGGCAGTCCCAATATAAAGTTAAAATGTGTAGGTGCCCTCCAATAAGGTCTGATCATGATCAGCCCAAATACCAATCCAGCGGGGTGGCACTCTAGTGAAAAGAAGACAGCCGTCCATGAGGACGGAGCATTAAAAGAGCTCCGAAACATTGGAATCTTATTCCTGTAGTCGGCTGTCTTCTTTACACTAGAGTGCAGCCCCGCTGGATTGGTATATATATATATATATATATATATATATATACAGTATATATACACTAATGTCCGCACTCCAAACCAAACGGTAGCCAGCGATGTGGTGCTTCTCAAGGGTCCAAATAAGTACCCAAACATAGAAAAACAGAGAAAAAGGACACTCACTTGGTTATATAGTAAAGCATTATTATCACATCTTTATTACTTAGCTTAAAACACAGGACAAGTCGACGTTTCAATCCACAACGGGATCGTCTCAGGACATATACATGAATCTATACACAAGCACTGATAACAAGTGTGTAGGAGCCACCTTAAACAGCAAACAGTATAACACTGAACCTTCCCCCTTAATTAGCTTAATTCAGCCCTATCTAAAACTGGGACTGGTACTAAAGTGACATGTGGGTTATGTATTATCAACATATAAATAAATCACATAGTTCCAGCTTCTGTGAATGCACTGTAAATTGGTGTGATATAAGATACATATGCCACCTCCAAGACGGCGCTCAGCAGTGTGTGTTCCACTACATACACTGTTTGCGTGTCAGTGCACAAACATACCCCGGGCAGAACCCACCAATCAAGATGATGGGAGGTGCCAGAGACCAAAACAAAAATACAAGTAGATACTCCAGTGTCAAGTAACATACATCTCAAAGAAACCAGCATGCACAGGTGAAAAAGTGCATCCATGGATCACTCCAGAGTCTGAACTGAGAAGCTGTTAATAACATTTACATTTCTCAGCTGACACAACTTAGACAGCCCAGTATCTACAAGGCAGCCACGCAACCACAGCCCCATTGATAACGCAGCCTATAGCCAGGGTTGGACTTGCCCACAGGGGTACAGGGGAATTCCCTGGTGGGCCCCACTGTCTGTGGGCCCCACCCCCTCCTCTAGGTGTCAGATTCCAGACTGCACACTCAAATTATACTGTACATTTTTACTCTATTGGAGGGTAGGTTACCTGGTGGAGCAGGACCATGGATAAACATGGGTGCTTGGTGCACTTCTAAAGAAGCTACAGCAAGATTTGCCTAATGGTTAGCTAAGCAGCTGTAGTGGCTGACCACACCCCCTCTGGTGGCTGACCACACCCCTTAAGCATTTGCCCCTAGCACTGCATACCCCCGGTAGGCCCTTCATGCCCCTGTCCAACCTCCTATAGCTGTTCCCAGGTAACATGTATCACACAATCCTCTATGACAGGAGTTGCTTGCTAATAATTATGTCTCATGCACATGAGACATCCATAAGTTGCGACACCAATTAAACTGGATCAGGGCATTCAGACCAGACTAGTCTGACAGGGGAAGGTACAACAGCACATTATTATGAATCAGAAATGCAAATTCATATTGCAATTCGTAGTGATGATAAATCAACATAAAAAATAAACCCATTAATGCCATTCATCATATATAGCTAACATCAAAGCTCATACAGATGAGTATAATATAAAATATACTGAAGCCATTATTAGTTATATGATATAACGAAAAAGAAAGAAAAAACTCTGTTTGGTGAGCACTCTTGATCAAATACAGAAGGGAAATTGGAATAGGTCCAATCACGCCTCTAAAAAATAACTTTTAATGATTATTCTTAAAAATAAAAGGTTGCGTAATTAAGCGACTATATGAGAGCCAATAGACACTTAATTACTTACATACAAAGTTACTTACAACATGTAACAAATAAAAGACACTTGCATTAAGACAAATATTATCTTAATTACTTACATACAAAGTTACTTACAACATGTAACAAATAAAAGACACTTGCATTAAGACAAATATTATCTTGTTTTTTGAAAAATAAAGCAGCAAGTGTAATATCCTCCTTGTTAGTGAAAAAAATGAGATCTAATATATGACAATCAATCAGTTTAATACTAGATGACTACTAATAGTCTATTAGTACCCATTAATAAATGGTTCAAAACGTATTTTTCACTAACAAGGAGGATATTACACTTGCTGCTTTATTTTTCAAAAAACAAGATAATATTTGTCTTAATGCAAGTGTCTTTTATTTGTTACATGTTGTAAGTAACTTTGTATGTAAGTAATTAAGTGTCTATTGGGTCTTATTTAGTCGCTTAGTTATGCGACCTTTTATTTTTAAGAATAATCATTAAAAGTTATTTTTTAGAGGCGTGATTGGACCTATTCCAATTTCCCTTCTGTATTTGATCAAGAGTGCTCACCAAACAGAGTTTTTTCTTTCTTTTTCGTTATATCATATTGCATATTACTCTAGTGAGCACCGCCACCTTTTCAATTACTCTTTTCTACGTACATATATATGATTAATCTGTAATGTACTAGACTATACTTATTGTGGCTATATCAACTATTGAATATTGTACCATAAAATAGCCTGTGCGACGTATCTCCCTCCCCCTTTTCCCTTTCGTATAGCCATTATTAGTTAACCAACTATTCTTCAAATTTAAAAAAAAAACCATATACATATGTGAAAAAAAGCATAAAAATTAAAAAAAAATTATAAGAAAAAGTAATAAAGAATTAAAATAATAAATAAAAAATGAAAAATAAATAAATCCATAGACACTGTGCCAGAACAATAAATCCATGGTACTTGTACGGTATCAAAAAGACCATTTTGTTCTTCTCCACAGAAAGACATTATACGGATTGGATTCATTCAAACCCCTTGGGGCCACTGTATCCAATTCGAAAATCCACCTGGACTCACGCTGATGTAGTATTTTTGTGCGGTCACCACCACGAGGAAGAAGTGGAACATGATAGATCAACATACACCTCAGACTTGATACCGAGTGTCTCTCACTGTCAAAATGCCGGGCCACCAGTTTATCTGAATCATTATTCAATCGTGCACTCCGAATGGTTAGCCATGCGTTCTCTAAAATTTCGGGTGGTCATCCCCAAATAATATTGACCACAGGGGCAAATGATCAAATAAATTACATGGTCAGAAGTACAATGCAATTTATGCAGAATTTGTATTATTTTACCGCTGTGGGGATGTGTAAAATGTGTTCCCACCAGCATAGAACGGCAAGTTGTACAATCCACACCTCTGTAACATCCAGTTTTACGAGATGGCAGCCAAGAACTCTGTGTCGACCTTGGTTGTCCTATATATACGCATCTATACGCATCCAATATGCATCTCAGTGCGCATGCACGAAGGAAGATTTGTGATCGCACTGTGATCTTGCAGGCCATGGAGAAACATCACTCTCTGAGTGACAGGCAGTGTGCATTTGGGGGAGGTGATGGGGGGTGATCAGAGAAACGCAGGCATGCCTGTCCATTTGAACGCTGTTTCATGGGAGTGCATATATTAGCTGGGGGGGGCACTACTATTGGGGGCATTACTATAGGGGGCATCACTCCCGGGGTACTACTATTGGGGGCATTACTCAGGGGGCACTACTACTGAGGGCATTAATATAGGGGGCATTACTCCCGAGCAACTACTATTGGGGGCATTACTCAGGGGGAAACGCAGGCGTGCCTGTCCATTTGAACACTGTATCATATGAGTGCATAAAGTAGCTGGGGGGGCAATACTATTGGGGGCATTACTCAGGGGGCACTACTATTGGGGGCATTACCCAGGTGGCACTACTACTGGGGGCATTACTCAGGGGCACTACTATTGGTGACATTACTCAGGGGGCACTACTACTGGAGGCATCACTCAGGGGGCACTACTACTGGGGGTATTATTCAGGGGCACTACTACTGGGGCCATTACTGTAGGGGGCATTACTTCTGGGGTACTACTATTGGGGGCATTACTCAGGGAGCACTACTACTGGGAGCATTACTTGGGGGGGCACTACTATTGGGGGCATTACTCAGGGGGCACTACTACTGGGGGCATTACTCAGTGGGCACTACTACTGGGGGTATTATTCAGGGGGCACTACTACTGGGGGCATTACTATAGGGGGCATTACTCCCAGGGCACTACTATTGGGGGAATTACTCAGGGGGCACTCCTACTGGGGGCATTACTCAGGGGGCACTACTACTGGGAGCATTACTTAGTGGGGGCACTACTATTGGGGGCATTACTCCCAGGACACAACTACTGTGGGCATTTCTTAAGGGGCATTACTATTAGGGCCACTACTACTTTTTTAAGATTTTGAGAATGGCCCAGACACTACACACTTGCTTTTTGGACACAAGTAACTTTTCTAAGAGTGTCCCATACATTGCATACTTGTTTTTTAGGCACAAATAACTTTTTTAGAGTGGCCCAGGTACTGCACACTTACTTTTTTGGACACACACATTTTAAAAATGCCCAGACACTGCCTCACTTGCTGGCTACACAAAAAGACTAATAAATATGTGGCCACTGAAGCACAGAGTGGACGCAGGCAGTCCACTCTTTTCACTGTTCAGTGTGTTCACTAAAGTCTGCTTCCACCGGCAACCATTCATCCTTTCTTTTATACTGGGGGAGGGATCTGCTCTGCCGGTCTCCAATCTGATGCCACCCAGCACTCTGACGAGGACAGAAGTCATACTGCACTGATGTTTCATATAGAAATGTCAGTGCAGAACAACTTATTGGCTGCATCACAGTGCTGGGCAGCAGGGAAATTTTAGAATGGCGGACTCCACAAGAAATAAAGCATGGGGAGAACACTTCTCATGCTCTCCCCCTGCAGAAACCTGATGATAGTACAGGTATAAGGGACACATACACATGATGACAGGTATGCCCCCTTCGCTGATTCCTCCACTGCCCATGACACCCATAATTGTTGGCAACTTGCCACTGCTGCTGGGCTGGCTCCCTTCTCTGCATACTCTGTCTCCAGCCTGAGGTCTCATGAGTCAAGCTACACAAGTATATATCAACAGTGTTTGAATACACTTGTAAATTGGAAAATAGTTTGCAGACTGTCCTTTGCTCCCAGCATGGCCATGAGATTTTTCGGACAGGGAGCGAGATTCTCACGCACCCCAGTCTCTGCAGGCTGATATTTTTCAAAAGTTAATTAGCCCCACTGGCTCTGGGAACCCCCCCCCTCCTCCACTACTGCAACATATGCTGGCCATGCAATTAGGGAACATGGACAAAAAATCTGTCTCAGTGCTGCTCAATATGGAAAGCAGCATCCCTTCTATCATAATCTCCTCTCCCTTCTCAATGGGTGGTCCGATGCATATCCAGACAACCCTGTAGTTTCGCCTATGCTAGTGTGGAATTCCCTCTCATCCACTCTTGTTTAATAGAGTCAAAGGGCTCTATTTACTACAATCCACAGATTGTAGTGTGATATTACCGACTGAATTCACATTGCGAATTCAGGCAATATCACAGGGATTTACTAAAAATCCCTTGCAGGGATAGAGCTTGCGATAAAGCTCTGTCCCTTTGAATCCCCTCCGTAGCCTTATCACGGTATTTTCGCAAAAAATATAGTGACAAGTGCCGGTGCATGCGCCGACCGGCTGCCGCTGCTGGTGCTAAGCCCTGCCCCTCAGCACTAAACCCAGCCCCCCACAATTGTGGACCCCCATGTGACCCTCCCCTCCCTTAATTGCACTTTCCTGCATGATCCAGGTCTCTGGTGATGTCCTCCATGGTACCGGTCAGCTGACATCCCATACTGCACTGGGACCCGGTCACCTGATGACCAGACCACAGTGCAGTATGGGAGACCAGCTGACCAGAGGGAGGACATCACCGGAGCCCCAAACTCCGGTCCCTGGACTCAGGTAAGTACATTTTTTTTTTGCAGTGTATCAGCTTGTGGTCTGTTTACTGATCACTGGGGTCGGCTCTGGGCTCAGCTCTGCATGTTAGAGAGGAGCAGGAGACCGGTAACCGGGGGAGACCCTGGATAACGCCACCTGCAGGTGGCGTTATCACAGGGCCTCCCCAGGTAATTTTTTCACAATTTATTTTTAGTAACTTTCACACAGACCACATTTCCCATTACAATTACGGGAAATGCGATCTGATTACTTAAAATAAGTGATACTTAGGAGTTGGAGTAGAATTTTACGAATTCTACTACAATTGCCCTTTAGTAACTTTAGTTGAAACTAAAATAATGTGAAAAGTGTGTGAAAACACAAAACAGCATTATTGACTTTATTTTAGTAAAAATAATGATAATAAATAGAGCCCAAAGTCATTACAAGTTTTCACCAGGTCTGCGATACACTTATCACTGTACTCTATATTGAAATTATCACTTTCATGAGGTTACAATCCAACAATATTTGGGTGACAGTTGATAGATTCAGTAAAATGTGTCATTTTGTGGCCTTCAGAGGTCTTCCATCAGCCATAATCTTGGCTACTATTATTATCCAAAATATATTCAGAATCAATGGTAGGGACTGGAGTTCACAGTTTATTTAGAAAAAAAGACCAATTTATTCACCTCTTTTGGATGTTTTAATTTATAACTTTCACTAATTTGTATCTAGATGCTGATCTACTGTATTTTATTCTGGCATAGAAAGCAGTGCAGTCAGCAATCCTCTATCCACCTTGTCAAAGAATAAATGAGTCATTGGCATTAATACGCTGGCATTAAAGGTTGCCTACTTAAGTCACCTCAATTACTGAGGGATCACTGTCCTGCCCAGAAGTCTATTTGCAGGATTCCTCATTTTGAATGCTTGTTGCATCTTTTGTGCTATAAGAAGCAAATTTTTATCAGTGCTCAATGGACTCATGTTATAATCATGTTGTGATAAGCTGACTATCAATTGAGGAGTCTATCATTTGCAATAAAATCTAATACAAAGAACCAAATGATTTACTCGTAAAAATTAGCAAAATGTCACAATTTATTTAAAATAAAAAAGGGGCTGAAAAGTTAAAGGAGGCAACAAAAGCACTAATCCTAATAACATACCGCAACCAGAGTTAGTGACAGTACCACTATCATTTGCTAGGGCCCTCCCCCTTGGGTTAGAACACTAGACTATCCCAGTCAGTACTCCGCAACCACCTCTTGTGGCACATGTATCCACTGATGATGATACTTTTCCACCAACGCACAATTACTCATGGTTACTACAGCCAGCAACCAAGCACAAAACAGCCCCAGAGAGAACAACTGCCCTACTCATAAACACACCCTCTGGCCTCAAGAAATTGGGAAAAAACGGTCCACAAAGAAAGAACTTGCACGCACTGCAGACATCCAACAGCTGCACTGATAAGTGAACATAAGACACTTATCACAGCTTGTTAGTGCCAGTAGCACCACGACTTGCCAGGTTCCCCCATTAGGGTTGTGACACATGACTACTGCAGTCAGTACTCTGTATACACCTCCTCTGCCACATTTATCTGATAACGAGGATGCTTTGCAACCACACAAGAAACACTGTGAAAAAGCAGGCAAACGTTGTAACCCAGGATGAAACTCACAGCTTCCATTCAAAGACCCATATGAGGAGAAAGAAAACACCACAGTCCTATGGGCTCCACAAGGGTGGCCCACAGCACAAGATTCCCCCAACCTATCAAGGCACAAACCTCCAACTATACAATAACTGCATCTAGTTCATGACCCTGCACTCCCACTCACCACCAGCCAGACCATAAATCCAGCCATCCAGCGATACCCACCCCAGGAACTGATCAAAAGCACCACTAACCAAGCCATACAACCTCAAGCACACAGAAGCACACAAAAACAAGCAAGTAAGGAAACCCCACACAAACCAAAAACACCAAAGAAACATTAATCAATCAACATGGAGATGCACACATAAAGAGAGGGGTGGAACAAGTGACCCATCTGAAGGTGAAAAAACCCTGTTTTTCTCATCATATACTTCCTACCTAATGTGGTGAGCATGTCATGTCATGGGTTCCTCGCACACTGACAACACATGACCTGAAACCTTCACAAACTTTAGCCTGTTTGCAATGTCAGCTAAAAGCACCCCCACCCCCGGGCCCCATGAACAGCCCCAGAATGACCAGCAGTAGCTACGCAGGATAATCATCATACATGGGAAAATTGTGCACTGGAATAATTCCAATAGAAAACTCAATGTAACCAGCCACACAACACCACACTGCCAAGAATGCAAACACAGATACAAGGGAACCATCCACAGGTTCCAATGAAATGATTTCCAATCAGAAAAAATAGGAACAACCCCCATTGGGCCACAGAATCATAAAAAATGGCTGCAAAGGCTTAGAAAACCATGAGTTGACAACCACAGCAATGCACATAAATCATGGGACACAGCCCAGAGACTGTGCAGCCCTGGAATCTAAAAGGGGGTGTAGCCATTGAAGAACCGAACAACTCCACCCAAACCCAACTCAATAAAAGAAAGAAGATAGAAACTTGAAGCTTATAGCCCGGGCCTCTCTCCTACACCCCTGGCCAATGGGTGCAGGGGTAATGATTTAAATAAATATATAATATTGTTTTTAACAATGAGACTACCGGTACCAGCACACCTGCCCTTTGACACTTGTAGAATTACAAGTGTCAGAAGGCCAGTGGCACCATTACCCCCACTGTGGCAAAGATATTACAGTAAAAGAAGTTCACACACCTTATTGTAGTATTTTATTACACATGCACTCACTCATTCACTCACTCACACTAATCCCAGCCAACTACATACTTACCTTATCCCTGGTGCACATCATTTCTCTTCTCCAGTGGAAGTTCCGGTCTGCAAGAAAGAAAAAAAGTATTGCTCAGTCCACGAACAGCACGATACTGTGTCTACAGTACAGTATTGTGCTTGGTGATTGACAGGGTGCTCATGAGGTTCTCTGCAATTCAGGAGCTCTTAATCAATCAGTGGCGTTTGTAATAGTCAGAGCCCCGAATTAGAATTTTTGGTGCCCTGGGCCAAACAGAGCACTGGCACCCCCCCATTTTTCAAACAGGGACATAAAACATTTGCCTGAAAATAGTGCATGGCCTCATGGGTAAGGGCCATGGTGTATCAGATTTGTCCCGTACGATGCTGAAGGGGTACCGATCCCGCTGTACCACTGTTATACAGGTGCCACTGTCAAAATACAGTGTGATTTCAATGGATGCAGTGATACACAATAAGTAAATTGACAGGCCCGAACAACGCTCCCTGCCCTGCTGTGCCCTGTGCCCTTGCACATGTCGCACCATCCTAGTTATGGCTTTGGTCATAGCAACCAGCCACTGATTGGCTAAGAGCCCCTGAAGTGCAGGGTACCACGTGTCATTCAGCAAGCGCAATGCTGTGAGTTGTAAGGGACATGGAAATTTTATGCACCGAATTAGACCTAAGGTGCGTACACACTAGATGACATTTTAAACGATTTTGCCGATCATTACACATCGTTACGACAAATTTGTTTTATCATCCAGTGTGTACGCACTTTATCACTCGCGATGCGCACTCCCGTGGGTTGCTAATGATATCCCCAGTTGTCTTTACTTGCTGCTCAATCTGGGAATGTTGTTATTGATTCCATGCTGCCGAAAGCAGAATGGTCCTGCACCCCCCCTGCTGTCATTCCGTCATTGCCGGGATCAGCAAATGTGTATGCACCTAACGATGCCGGCATCCCCACCATGTCCATGGTCGTTGGGTACATACATCATTTAGTGCATACCCAACATTTATGATACACCTTTTTGGAAGCTATTTTTGTGATTCACATATGTGTGGTACAAGTTTCCAAATTTAAAATGATGATGGATACTTTTCTGTTTACCCCTAAATTGCTAAATTATAAATTTCTCGCAATTATCAGTAGACTATGCATGGCGTTGAGAAGCAATCGTAGTATATACATGCACTCTGTGCTCATTTGAGATGTGTGTACCGGACACATAAAGGACACATTTTTCAGACCAACTTTTTGCACCCCAAATGGGGTATGTACAAGTATTGATGCAAATACTAACGGTTATGATGTAACTGGGGAAATAGTGGGTGGAGCTATGCACAGGCACAGATACTCACATTGCCATAAGGTAGTAAATCTGGTAGCAGCGGATGGCTACATACAGTTTGCAACGCGTTCCACCTGACTCAGAATCAGAACAATGTTGCTATTTGCAAGGTGATCACTAAAAAGTAGATGGTAAAAGAGAGTAAGTAAATACAAACAATATTAATACTAATGCAGGAACATAAAACAGCTAAATATAACATGATTACATGAGTTTTTTTTTAACAATTTCATATTATGTAAATGTTTTGGTGAAATGAAAAAGAAAAGAATAATTCTCAAAAAAAATCATAATTTTTATCGAAACCTAATTGTGAATTTCTCATCTGTAACAGAAACCAGTATCAGGTTGTTACAGGATACATAGATGTTATTATACCATACAGCATAGAAGACAAATTTTAAATGCTGGCGATAAGGAAAAATGTATGGTCCAGCACATTCATCAAAGTATTACTGATGTATTGAAAATGTTTATTTTCTTTATTCCACAGAGCCAAATCTATTAAATGAGGAAGAGATATCCTTAACAAGAGATATGCAGAAACGCAATTCTGATCTGATTCCAAGACCAAGATCTAGAGCAAAAAGACCGAGAGGGAAAATCCCAGACAACTTGCTGCATACAGATACAGGTAGGATGCTCAGATCCATAGGAAGGAGATGTGTGATGCAGGAAACCAGAGGTGTAACTTCATCCCAGTCCCCCAGAGGCAAAATAGATACTGGTGCACCACACTCCTTTCCCCCCACACACACCCATCTAACTGGTCGGCTTGTAAAATTATTTAAGTTTATGCCAAAAACAAAAAATACAATTAAGCATAGGGTTTCCGGATAAAAGATCAACAGTTTCCAGATAGAAACTCAACAGGTTGACACCAGATGGTCGACAGATATAAGGTTGACAGGGAAAAAAGGTCAGCCGACAAATGGTTGATAGTGCAAAAAGGATCCTCCTGATGAAGTACTAGATGATGTAGATGGACGAAACGCGTTTAGCCTGTACTCCTGTTTTAGGGACTGTGGACCTCATTCAGAGGCGGTCATTGCGGCCGCTTGGTCATACGCTTCCGATATTATCTAAACCATGCATGGGCAGGGTTAGTTGTGCGCATGTGTTCTTGCGATCTAAAATGCAGTCGAGAGTATGGCTTACGAGCAGGAAGTGGCTTCCGGGAGTTGATTGACATGAAAGGCCATTTGTGGGTGTTGACGGGGGTGGTGGTCTAAAAACGCAGGCGTTCCTCACTGTTTTCATGGCGTTTTAGGGGCATACACAAATTACCTGCTACGACCGACATAGAAGGCCGGAAGTAGTAAAACGTCACTCTGCAAGCAGGTTAGAGGCCTGGCTGATCGTACAGTTTAAGGTTGGGTATGTGCTCTCTCAAGCCCCAGAGTACAATCAATACTATCGAATGTGACTGATGATCTGTTTGATGTTTCTATTTTGTGCCACACAATTCAGTCGGCTATTAATCGATTGTTGTAGCTATTAACACTGCTAATTGGCTTGTAATTGATTCTGTTGCATTTGCATTAGCGAAAAATAAGAATAAATTAATGTCATGGTGATGGTTTTATATAAGTTTTTTTGTCAGCATGCCAAAATAACAAAAAATTATAAAGACAAATAAATTAATAAAAAACACTTTAGAACACTAATTACATTATTGACAACAAGCTATTAACAAGCTGATTGATAGCGTATGCAAAAATGACATGTGGGCATCAAGCGGCCGCAACCATCAGAAGAAAATTATCATACAGCGACAGACAACGACTGACAATGATCGACTCGATCGTTAGCTGCTATTACTTGTTAGCTAGAGGAGGTGCTTTGTTCATGTATGGGCGTCACTTTGGTTGCGATCGCCCGGCCGTACGATTGCTTTTTTAAGAGATTCTCAATCGTTATGCGTACTACCGAGCGGCCGCAATGACCGCCACTGAATGAGGTCCTGTGTCCTATTGATGCTCCTCTGGCTCAGATAAGCTTAATTTGCACTGATATATTCTGTGCAATATTTTAATGTACACTTAATATATGTTATTTTGTTGAAATAAAATTCACTTTTTTAAATATACCACACTATGGGGCCTATTCAACAACACTATAATAACAGTTTTAAGGACATTTTCCTTAATTACCGTTTTCATTGTATTCATGAACACACCTAGCACAGGAGACATCACTGATATCTCCAAGTTAAATCCGCCTGCATTAATTTCCACACTCCCCATACATTACTACATTAGCATGGGGATGTAGAAATTAGAGCATTTGTCAAATTCCGAAAATTATGTAGTTTTGGAATTTGATGGTTACACTGTGAGGTGGCGTATACCGTGTTACACTTACCTGCTTTGAGCTGGGCAGGTCCTCCGCCGGCTCCCTCCAGCACTCCCTGGTCCCTCCTCCTGCTCCGGTGGCTGCTCTGACCATGTGTTCTCCTGGCAGAACACAGTAAAGTTTTTTTTTTTTAAATATATATTTTTTTTCTAAACTTTTCTGTGTTCCTCCAGGAGAACCCAGTGTCAGAGCAGCCACCGGAGCGGGAGGCGGCTGCAGCGGCCAAGTAGGTGGGGGACAGGGAGGTGAGTGGAGGATGGAGAGGAGGGAGGGTCAGGTGGACAAAGAATTACCGCAGCTATAGGCAGTGCTGCGCATGTGCTGCTTTTGTGAAGGTAACGACGCATGCGCAGCACAGATTACAGCTGCGGTAAGGTAAGTATAGGCTGGGAAAAGTGACAGCTTTTAGAAGGTTATGGAGAGGAGGAATGATGAATTCTTCTGGTAATTAGGTAGAACTCCATGCGAGTCCTCAACCTAATTACCTCCAGAGAAAGTTTAGTAATAATGAATTGGCCCCTGTGTCTTATTAACTTCTTTTCACCATATGGATTGTGTCTGGAGAAATAGGGGAAGCCAGTGGAGCTGAGAGGTGTTCCTGCTATTCATATACCACAAAAATGCTTAATACGCAAATAACACCTTTGGGATAATGTTATGGTACATGTGCTCTCTCTATATTTCTTTTAATAGAAAGAATGTACTTAATAATGCACTAGGAGGTGCCTCTTGCCTTTATTTTTTACCACAGAAACACTACCTAACCGGAATCTAGGACCTGGTTTGTGGCAGCCACTAGAAAATCCGGGAGGGCACTATAGAGAAGAAACTCACTACACTGATTACTGCAAAAACACTGTCCTGGATATAGGTTGATTACCTAAGCTAAGCACCTATATATATATATATATATATATATATATATATCATACATGCCTACTCTCCCGGTAATCGCAGAAGGCTCACGATTTTTTGGGTAACCCCCCGCGAACCCCCTGAAGAGTAGGCATATCTCCCACATACCGCCCACTTCCTAGTAAAGTGGGCAGGATTTGGATATTTTCCTAGAATTTGCGTGTCCGTATGAAAGGGGCAGGGCTAAATGGTGCAAATTATGTCATTTAAAGGAGGCGGGGCTTAATGCCATCTATCGTGTCTGGCCCTGCCCCCGAAGAGGAGAGCTGCGGGTCCCTCCTGCTGCTCCCGGAAAGCCTCCCAGGAATGTCGACAAGTATGCTATACACAGTATATATATATATATATATATATATACTCTTCCAAGGATGGCGCTTCCAATATAAAGTTTGTGATCAGCCCAAATACCAATCCAGCAGGGCAGCACTCTAGTGAAAAGAAGACAGCCGTCCTTGAGGACGGAGCATTAAAAGAGCTCCGAAACATTGGAATCTTATTCCTGTAGTCGGCTGTCTTCTTTTCACTAGAGTGCCGCCCCTCTGGATTGGTATATATATATATATATATATATATATATACAGTATATATACACTAATGTCCGCACTCCAAACCAAATGGTAGCCAGCGATGTGGTGCTTCTCAAGGGTCCAAATAAGTACCCAAACATAGAAAAACAGAGAAAAAGGACACTCACTTGGTAATATAGTAAAGCATTAATATCACATCTTTATTACTTAGCTTATAACACAACGGGACCGTCTCAGGACATATACATGAGTCTATACACAAGCACTGATAACAAGTGTGTAGGAGCCACCTTAAACAGCAAACAGTATAACACTGAACCTTCCCCCTTTATTAGCTCAATCCAGCCCTATCTAAAACTGGAACTGGTTCAAAAGTGACATGTGGGTTATGTATTATGAACATATAAATAAATCACATAGTTCCAGCTTCTGTGAATGCACTCTGTAAATTGATGTGATATAAGATACATATGCCACCTCCAAGACGGCGCTCAGCAGTGTGCGTTCCACCACATACACTGTGTGCATGTCAGTGCACAAACATACCCCGGGCAGAACCCACCAATCAAGATGATGGGAGGCACAAGAGACCAAAACAAAAATACAAGTAGATACTCCAGTGTCTACTACTGTCAAGTAACATACATCTCATAGAAACCAGCATGCACAGGTGAAAAAGTGCATCTATGGATCACTCCAGAGTCTGAACTGAGAAGCTGTTAATAACATTTACATTTAACAGCTGACACAACTTAGACAGCCCAGTATCTACAAGGCAGCCACGCAACCACAGCCCCACTGATAACGCAGCCTATAGCCAGGGTTGGACTGGCCCACAGGGGTACAGGGGAATTCCCCGGTGGGCCCCACTGTCTGTGGGCCCTACCCCCTCCTCTAGGTGTCAGATTCCAGACTGCACACTCAAATTATACTGTACATTTTTAATCTATTGGAGGGTAGGTTACCTGGTGGAGCAGGACCATGGATAAACATGGGTGCTTGGTGCACTTCTAAAGAAGCTACAGCAAGATTTGCCTAATGGTTAGCTGAGCAGCTGTAGTGGCTGACCACACCCCCTCTGGTGGCTGACCACACCCCTTAAGCATATGCCCCTAGCACTGCATACCACCGTTAGGCCCTTCATGCCCCAGTCCGACACTGCCTATAGCTGTTGCCAGGTAACATGTATCACACAATCCTCTATGACAGGAGCTGCTTGCTAATAATTATGTCTCGTGCACATGAGACATCCATAAGTTGCGACACCAATTAAACTGGATCAGAGCATTCAGACCAGACTAGTCTGACAGGGGAAGGTACAGCAGCACATTATTATGAATCAGAAATGCAAATTCATATTGCAACTCGAAGTGATGATAAATCAACATTAAAAATAAACCCATTAATGCCATTCCTCATATATAGTTAACATCAAAGCTCATACAGATGAGTATAATATAAAATATACTGAAACCATTATTAGCTAACAACTATTCTTCAAATTAAAAAAAAAACATATACATACATTATGTGAAAAAAAATGTAAAAAATTTAAAAAAAATATAAGAAAAAGTAATAAAGAATTAAAATAATAAATAAAAAATGAAAAATAAATAAATCCATAGACACTGTGCCAGAACAATAAATCCATGGTACTTGTACGATATGAAAAAGCCCATATTGTTCTTCACCACAGAAAGATATTATACGGATTGGATTTATTCAAACCCCTTGGGGCCACTGTATCCAATTCGAAAATCCACCTGGACTCACGCTGATGTAGTATTTTTGTGCGGTCACCACCACGAGGAAGAAGTGGAACATGATCGATCAACATACACCTCAGACTTTATACCAAGTGTCTCTCACTGGCAAAATGCCGGGCCACCAGTTTATCTGAATCATTATTCAATAGTGCACTCCGAATGGTTAGCCATGCGTTCTCTAAAATTTCGGGTGGTCATCCCCAAATAATACTGAACACAGGGGCAAATGATCAAATAAATTACATGGTCAGAAGTACAATGCAATTTATGCAGAATTTGTATTATTTTACCACTGTGGGGATGTGTAAAATGTGTTCCCACCAGCATAGAACGGCAAGTTGTACAATCCACACATCTGTAACATGCAGTTTTACGAGATGGCAGCCAAGAACTCTGTGTTGACCTTGATTGTCCTATATATATATATATATATATATATATATATGTCTATACGCATCCAATACGCATCTCAGTGAGCATGCATGAAGGAAGATTTGTGATCGCACTGTGATCTCACAGACCATGGAGAAACATCACTCTCTGAGTGACAGGCAGTGAGCATTTGGGGGAGGTGACGGGGGGTGGTCAGAGAAACGCGGGCATGCCTGTCCATTTGAACGCTGTTACATGGAAGTGCATAAATTAGCCAGGGGGGGGGCACTACCATAGGGGGCATTACTCAGGGCGCACTACTACCGGAGGCATTACTCAGGGGCCACTATTATTGGGGGCATTACTATAGGGGGCATCATTCCTGGGGTACTACTATTGGGGGCATTACTCAGGTGGCACTACTACTGGGTGCATTACTATAGGGGGCTTTACTCCCGGGGCACTACTATCAGGGTCATTACTCCCAGGAAAAATACTACTGGGAGCATTACTTGGGGGGCACTACTATTGGGGGCATTATTAGGGGGCACTACTACTGGGAGAATTACTCAGGGGCACTATTATTGGGGGCATTACTCAGGGGGCACTACTACTGGGAACATTACTTGGGGGGGCACTACTATTGGGGGCATTATCAGGGGGCACTACTACTGGGGGAATTACTCAGGGGGCACTACTATCGGGGTCATTACTCCCAGGAAAAATACTACTGGGGGCATTACTTAAGGGGCATTACTATTAGGGGCACTACTACTTTTTTAAGATTTTGAGAATGGCCCAGACACTACACACTTGCTTTTTGGACACAAGTAACTTTTCCAAGAGTGTCCCATACATTGCATACTTGTTTTTTAGACACAAATAACTTTTCTAAGAGTGGCCCAGGTACTGCACACTTACTTTTTTAGACACACACATTTTAAAAATGCCCAGACACTTCCTCACTTGCTGGCTACACAAAAACACCAATAAATATGTGGCCACTGAAACACAGAGAGTGGACACAGGCAGTCCACTCTTTTCACTGTTCAGTGTGTTCACTAAAGTCTACTTCCACCGGTAACCAGGCTTCCTTTCTTTTATACTGGGGGAGGGATCTGCTCTTCTGGTCCCCAATCTGATGCCTCTCAGCACTCTGACGAGGACAGAAGTCATACTGCACTGATGTTTCATATACAAATATCAGTGCAGAACAACTTATTGGCGGTATCACAGTGCTTAGCAGCAGGGAAATTTTAGAATGACGGACTCCACGAGAAATAAAGCATGGGGAGAACACTTCCCATGCTCTCCCCCTGCAGGTACCTGATGATAGTACAGGTATAATGGACACATACACATGATGACAGGTACACCGCCTTCTCTGATTCCTCCACTGCCCATGACACCCATAATAGTTGGCAACTTGCCACTGCTGCTGGGCTGGCTCCCTTCTCTGCATGCTCTGTCTCCACCCTGAGGTCTCATGAGTCAAGCTACACAAGTGTATATCAACAGTGTTTGAATACACTTGTAAATTGGAAAATAGTTTGCAGACTGTCCTTTGCTCCCAGCATGGCCATGAGATTCACATGCGCCCCTGTCTCTGCAGGCTGAAATTTTTCAAAAGTTAATTAGCCCAACTGGCTCTGGCAAACCCCCCCCTCCTCCACTACTGCAACATATGCTGGCCATGCAATTAGGGAACATGGACATAAATTCTGTCTCAGTGCTGCTCAATATGGAAAGCAGCATCCCGTCTATCATAATCTCCTCTCTCTTCTCAATGGGTGGTCCGATGCATATCCAGATGACCCTGTAGTTTTGCCTATGCTAGTGTGGAATTCCCTCTCTTCCACTCTTGTTTAATAGAATCAAAGGGCTCTATTTACTACAATCCACAGATTGTAGTGTGATATTACCGACTGAATTCACATTGTGAATTCAGGCAATATCACAGGGATTTACTAAAAATCCCTTGCAGGTATAGAGCTTGCGATAAAGCTCTGTCCCTGCGAATTCCCTCCATGACCTTATCACGGTATTTTCGCAAAAAATACAGTGACAAGTGCCCGTGCATGTGCCGACCGGCTGCCGCTGTTGGTGCTAAGCCCTGCCCCTCAGCACTACGCCCAGCCCCCTGCAATTGTGGACCCCCCTGCGATCCCCCCTTCCTTAATTGCACTTTCCTGCATGACCTAGGGCTCCAGTGATGTCCTCAATGGTACCGGTCAGCTGAAATTCCATACTGCACTGGGACCTGGTCACCTGATGACCAGACCACAGTGCAGTATGGAAGACCAGCTGACTGGAGGGAGGACATCACCGGAGCCCCAAACTCCGGTCCCTGGACTAAGGTAAGTTAATTTTTTTGTTTACTATTTTTTTTTTTTGCAGTGTATCAGCATGTTGTCTGTTTACTGATCACTGGGGCCGGCTCTGGGCTCAGCTCTGCATGTTAGAGTGGAGTTGAAGTCCTGTAACCGGGGAAGACCCTGGATTACACCACCTGCAGGTAGCGTTATCACAGGGCCTCCCCAGGTAATTTTTTCTCAATTTATTTTTAGTAACTTGCACACAGATCACATTTTTCATTACAATTATGGGAAATGCGATCTGATTACTTAAAATAAATGACACTTAGGAGTTGGAGTACAATTTTACGAATTCTACTCCAATTGCCCTTTAGTAACTTTAGGTGAAACTAAAATAATGTGAAAAGTGTGTGAAAACACAAAACAGCCTTATTCACTTTATTTTAGTAAAAATAATGATAATAAATAGAGCCCAAAGTCATTACAAGTTTTCACCAGGTCTGCGATACACTTATCACTGTACTCTATATTGAAATTATCACTTTCATTAGGTTACAATCCAACAATATTTGGGTGACAGTTGATAGATTCAGTAAAATGTGTCATTTTGTGGCCCTCAGAGGTCTTCCATCAGCCATAATCTTGGCTACGATTATTATGCAAAATATATTCAGAATCAATGGTAGGGACAGGAGTTCACAGTTTATATAGGAAAAAAAGACCATTTTATTCACCTCTTTTGGATGATTTAATTTATAACTTTCACTAATTTGTATATAGATGCTGATCTACTGTATTTTATTCTGGCATAGAAAGCAGTGCATTCAGCAATCCTCTATCCACCTTGTCAAAGAATAAATGAGTCATTGGCATTAACACGCTGGCATTAAAGGTTGCCTGCCTAAGTCACCAGCCTTTTCGCACCTCAATTACTGAGGGATCACTGGCCTGCCCAGAAGTCTATTTGCAGGATTCCTCATTTCGAATACTTGTTGCATCTTTTGAGCTATAAGAAGCAAATTTTTATCAGTGCTCAATGGACTCATGTTATAATCATGTTGTGATAAGCTGACCATCAATTGAGGAGTCTATCATTTGCAATAAAATCTAATACAAAGAACCAAATGATTTACTAGTAAAAATTAGCAAAAATTCACAATTTATTTCAAATAAAAAAAGGGGCTGAGAAGTTAAAGGAGGCAACAAAAGCACTAATCCTAATAACATACCGCAACCAGAGTTAGTGACAGTACCACTATCACTTGCTAGGGCCCTCCCCCTTGGGTTAGAACACTAGGCTAACCCAGTCAGTACTCCGCAACCACCTCCTGTGCCACATGTATCCACTGATGATGATACTTTTCCACCAACGCACAATTACTCATTGTTACTACAGCCAGCAACCAAGCACAAAACAGCCCCAGACAGAACAACTGCCCTACTCATAAACACACCCTCTGGCCTCAAGAAATTGGGAAAAAACGGTCCACAAAGAAAGAACTTGCACGCACGGCAGACATCCAACAGCTGCACTGATAAGTGAACATAAGACACTTATCACAACTTGTTAGTGCCAGTACCACCACTACTTTGTAGGTTGCCCCATTAGGGTTGTGACACATGACTACTGCAGTCAGTACTCTGTATACACCTCCTCTGCCACATTTATCTGATAACGAGGATGCTTTGCAACCACACAAGAAACACTGTGAAAAAGCAGGCAAAAATTGTAACCCAGGATGAAACTCACAGCTTCCATTCAAAGACCCATATGAGGAGAAAGAAAACACCACAGTCCTATGGGCTCCACAAGGGTGGCCCACAGCACAAGATTCCCCCAACCTGTCAAAGTACAAATCTCCAACTATACAATAACTGCATCTAGTTCATGACCCTGCACTCCCACTCACCACCAGCCAGACCATAAATCCAGCCATCCAGCGATACCCACCCCAGGAACTGATCAAAAGCACCACTAACCAAGCCATACAACCTCAAGCACACAGAAGCACACAAAAACAAGCAAGTAAGGAAACCCCACACAAACCAAAAACACCAAAGAAACATTAATCAATCAACATGGAGATGCACACATAAAAGAGAGGGGTGGGACAAGTGACCCATCTGAAGGTGAAAAAACCCTGTTTTTCTCATCATATACTTCCTACCTAATGTGGTGAGCATGTCATGTCATGGGTTCCTCGCACACTGACAACACATGACCTGACACCTTCACAAACTTTAGCCTGTTTGCTATGTCATCTAAAAGCATCCCCCCCCTGGGCCTCATTTACAGCCCCAGAATGACCAGCAGTAGCTACGCAGGATAATCACCATACAGGGGAAAATTGTTCACTGGAATAATTCCAATAGAAAACTCAATGCAACCAGCCACACAACACCACACTGCCAAGAATGCAAACAAAGATACAAGGGAAGCATCCACAGGTGCCAATGAAATGACTTCCCATCAGAAAAAATAGGAACAACCCCCATTGGGCCACATAATCACAAGTAATGGCTGCAAAGACTTAGAAAACCATGAGTTGGCAACCATAGCAATGCACATAAATCATGGGACACAGCCCAGATACTATGCAGCCCTGGAAACTAAAAGGGGGTGTAGCCATTGAAGAACCATGCAACTCCACCCAAACCCAACTCAATAAAAGAAAGAAGACAGACACTTGAAGAACCACAATGACAAAATCCCCACAGTAAAGGCACAGCACATCTGGAAACCAATAGGGATTACCCAGACCATCATCCAACTGTCTTGCAAGGCCAAAATCTTGAACATAGAAACCACAAGAAGGATGGTAATACAAGCAAAAACAAACATAAACCCTCAAAACTACCCAAAAGTCCAGTCAAGCAATCGAATCACAGCAACACACAGCCTTACAGTACACCCCACCTGTGCATCTGAAAGTCCATCAAAGCTGATAAAACACAAAAAAGTAGAGATGTGCAGACTCGGATCATTTTGAATTTTCCCACCAAATTCAAATCTTTCCCGCCAAATGTTGGATCTCAGAGGCAAAACGTCATCTTTCATGGACAAACAACTTTCATTGATAGCAGATGTGGATTTATACCTCCTGGGGCCCTAGGCAAGAGACTGGTTTGGAGCCCCCCTCCCTCAAATGAGATGCAGTCAGGATACCGGCGGCCAATATCCCGACACTGAAATACCGACGCCTATCATTAGCCCGACTACAAAATCCCGACACCCGGCACACCGAACGAGGGTAAGATGGGTGTTTTAGAGTCTAGTCACGGGAGGGGAGGGTTAGGGCCCCCTGTGGAACTTAGGGTTGGGCACCCCTCTGGGAGAGTTAGGGTTGGGAAAGGAGGGTTAGGGTTAGGCACTTCTAGGGGGGTTAGGGTTAGGCACCCCCCCAGGAGGGCTAGGTTTAGGGGGCAGGGAGGGGGGATAGGTTTAGGCACTAATGGGGGTTAGGGTAGGGAGAGAACAGGGTTATGGTACTTACCTGCTCCAGTCAGGATTTCGATCCGTCAGGCTGCCGCTGTTGGTATTTGATCCGGCGGCTTCACAGCTGCCGTTTACACACTAATGCCCCTCAAACAATCGATAGCATTATATTTTTGTTACTGATTCATGCTTACATTATTTGTTGTTTATCCTCCATATGTACAATTTTTTTAAAGCTTTAAACATTACAAACATTAAAAAGGCACATAAAAACAGTGCAAATATAATGCAAAATAATTTTTTTAAACTTTCAACACCAGATATCATAGAAAGTGCAATCAATGTATGTAAAAATAGCCACCTTTAACCACTCAACTGACAATTTTTTTTTCAAAAAACCGCTCCAAAATTCGCGTTTTTTTATGATTGAATTAGGTCAAGAACATCTTTTTAAAACTATTCCAATGCAAATTTTTTTTTAAAACACCATGTACCATAAAAATAAACATTTTTATGGCATACTGAAGTGATGGCCATTGACAGCTGTACCATCGTTGGCCAATGGGTACAACCATCAATAGAAACAATCGATTGTTTGAGCCCATCTGCCGAAGTTTCCTTAACATTGGTTAGGGGGCTGCACACACAATCTATATAGATATACAGTATATACATATACAGTATATATATATATATATTATCGTAAGTCCGCACTCAAAGCTTCAAATATAAGTCACACATATATATATATATATATATATATATATAAAGGCGGTGCTCCTTAGAGATCCAGCAGAATCCAAAAATCCAAAAATAGAAAAAAGGCACTCACCAGGTAGAAAATGAAGATAAAATCACATCTTTAATAGAATCATCTTTAAAAACATCACCATATTGTGGACGTTTCGATCCTCACAGGGACCGTCATCAGGACTATCCAAGCCAGTGTGAACAGAACAACACCACAAAGCATACTGAGTATATTTTTGCGTTGATTGGGTTTTTTCACAGGACCGATCTGCACTATTTAGTGCATTATTATATCATTACATGAATATATGATTACTTTATACTTTTCTGCTTTCTATGTTTTTTAATGTGTTTTTAATTTTATTAATTTAATAAAGTGCCTTTTTTCTATTTTTGTATTTTTGGATTCTGCTGGATCTCTAAGGAGCACCGCCTTTATATATATATATATGTGACTTATATTTGAAGCTTTGAGTGCGGACTTACGATATTGTGTTTTGGATCTTTATACAGCTTTGGAGGTCCATTGTTCGGCACCTGCGTAACCTTTGGATTCTACAACATTTTTACCTTTGGACATTTAGAATATTTTGATATTTATTCAACAAAGATATTTTTTTGACAGTACCACAGGCTCAGTATACTGGTACATATAATTGACTGTATAATATTTGCTCTATATGTAATTTTTTTATATTTTGATCGGTCCTGTTGATGTCTAAGGTGTTGTAACATTGACCCTTTTTTGTTTTTTGCTTTTTGCTTTTGCTAGTTAGTCTAATTGGTTCTTTTTTTGGGGGGGGGCTGATTCCTTGGTTGCCATGTCCACTGAGTTTTCACATATACCTGATGATGCTACATTTCAGATTGCACATAGTTCTCTGATTTCGTTAACTGATGATGATGCGGAAAAAGTGTTGTTTGACCATGTTGAAATTTCCAAATTGCCTGATGAAACTTCCCTTGATCTCTATTATCGTCTATTGAGACTTAAGAAAAGGGAGGTCGATTTAACACTGCATGGTAAGTTTTTATCTGACTATTTTAGAAATAAAAAGATTCCTAGGGGTTTCCGTGTTAACAATACCCCTACAATTGGGAGGAATAATTTGGCCTTCCGCACTAAATGGTGCGGAGTGCTCAATAAATGCTCCTTCAACCTGATCTTATTGGTCATTGAGGAGTTCGGGGTAGAACTTCAGAAAATACGTGGGGATATAGCCTCATTTAATGCCTCTAGTTTAACCACACTTTCTAGTGACAAAACAGACAACTGGTTAGATAAATTAAAAGATCAGCTGACCAATAACCAGCGTGAACTCATAACATTTAAGCGTAAAAAACTTATTACTGTAAATGCTGATTATACAAATAATCAGGTTTATAGATGGTTGCGGGGCGATTCACGTAGGCCATTCACTCGGAGAAATCCTGGTACCTTTAGACCCAGGATCCAGCAATTAGACACAGCCTCCTCACAATCCAATTCTGACAGTGAGGCCACTGATAGCAGGCCGCCCAGTGGTGTTGCTGCATCTTTTTTAGGACGCAGCACGCGAGCACAGGTCAAACTCGCACGAAATCCAAACATAGATACCCAACGAGGAGGAGCGGGTACAAGAAGAAGAGGGAGGGGCAGAAGGCTGTAGCCTCGGTTTTCAATCTGTCTCATTATCCCCTCTCTGATGCCGAGAAGAGTCTTCTCAATTTGGGTTTATCTTTTGTTCCAACAGTGCAACATGACAAGTTCAGGTGGGCAGTTGATCAATTTAAATTTGGAAGGAAACTAAGGCTGAGGGAATTTTTTCCAGATGAGCAGAACACATTTGATCCTAGCATTACTAGGTTTACTGCACCGAGTTTATTTGATCCCACGTCGTCCAATGCCAGTATTGAGACCTTTTTGAGACTCACTGAATTGGAGATGTCCACCCCTGACAAATCCATTCATTTTGATAATCTGTCGAAAGCACAGAGGCTGGCCCTTAACAGTCTGATGCACAATGATGAAATTGTCATTCGTCAAGCCGACAAGGGCGGCGCTGTGGTTGTTCAGGACTGGAGCGCCTACAATGCTGAAATATCACGACAGTTATCTAATGTTAATGTATACGAGAAACTTAGGACAAATCCTATGCATGAGATAAAACATGAGGTAGATCGCATTATTGATCTGGCGGTTCAACATGGCTGGCTTGAGGAGGGCATGGCTAAGTTTATTAAGGTTGAGCATCCTATATGTCCTATCATCTATACGCTCCCTAAGATACATAAAAGCCTTGTTGATCCACCAGGTCGACCACTATTGCAACCATTGGCCTTGTTTTTTGATAGTTTCTTACAACCCCATGTGTGTAGGATGCGGGGTTACCTCCACGATACATCGGATTTCTTGGATAAAATTTTCAACTTAGGTATTGTTCCTGACACGGTATGGCTAGCATCTATGGATGTTAACTCGCTTTATACGGTGATCCCACACGTTGAGGGCATCGATGCTTTACGCCTAGCTTTGACGGTAGGGCCTCATGTGGGTCCACCCATTGAGTTGCTTGTGGAGCTGGCAAGATTGGTTTTGACCAAAAATCATTTTATGTACCGCAGTGAGTTCTACATTCAACGCATGGGCACTGCGATGGGTTCCAACCTTGCCCCTTCATATGCGAACCTTTACATGTGTCACTATGAGACAACACACATTTTTTCCAGATTTAGTGAGAAACTATTTTACTATGGACGTTATATTGACGACCTATTTATCCTTTGGAATGGCACCAAGTTGGAATTTGATGATATGGTCAATGAATTGAACACCTTAGATAGCCCTATACGCTTCACTTATCAGATAGATAAGAGGATTTAGCATTTTTTGGATGTTACCATTACACTTGAGGATGGGTTGTTGGGATCGGCTCTTTATCAAAAAGAGACTGACCGCAACACTCTGCTACATGCAAGAAGCCACCACCAGTCTGAAAGAGAGTCTACCTATATCTCAATTTATGCGGGTACTGAGAAATAACACTGTTCCTGAGATCATGGAACAACAGATTGTTGAGATGGAAGATCGTTTTTTGGCGAGAGGGTACACTAGGACCACTTTGGCCAGATGCCTTTGTAAAGCGAGATCTAGGCACTCACAGGTAGTACAACGCAATAATCAGCCTATTGATAAGCGACGTATGATTGTAACAACCACATTTGATGTTAGGTCTCATCAGACAGAACAGGCTTACAAGAAGTTTTGGCCAATTATCACTACCGATTCAAGCTTTTCAAAAGTGAACAAGAAACCGCCGATGTGTTCTTACCGGCGAGGTGCCAACCTTAAACAGCTACTGATGAAACCCACGAAGCAGCCTAGGACTACAACACAATCCTGGTTACCATTGCCCAAAACAGGATGCTACAGATGTGCAGACTGCACTACGTGCTGTTCAATGAAGGTTGGTACACATTTTTCACACCCTCATAGTGGCAAAAAGATCAAGATACGCCACAGGTTACACTACACATGTTATTTATTTGATTATTTGCCCGTGTGGCTACTACTACGTCTGGATGACCACTCGCAATTTCCGAGAGCGCATGGCAAATCATCGCTCCTCTATTCGGAGCGCTTTATTGAACCATGATTCTGACAAACCTGTAGCGCAGCATTTTGACATTCATAAACATTCCATCTCCAGTCTCAAGTGTATGCTCATCGACCACATCCCCAAATTGACACGCGGTGGGGATCGCGAGATGTTGTTAAGAAAACGCGAAGCAAGATGGATTTTTGAGCTGGACACTGAGGCCCCAAGAGGACTTAATGAGGCAAATCCGTTAAATATATTTTTGCGTTGATTGGGTTTTTTCACAGGACCGATCTGCACTATTTAGTGCATTATTATATCATTACATGAATATATGATTACTTTATACTTTTCTGCTTTCTATGTTTTTTAATGTGTTTTTAATTTTATTACTTTAATTTGGGGATTTTTTTCATTAGTTGTTTGTTTTTTCTTTCTGACATTGTCCTTTGGTCATTATAGTGTTTAGTTTTTGTTTCATTTTTTCGTGGTATAATACAATTTTGCTGTGGGTCCTAAATCCATCAGAGCCAATATGCTTTGTCCCTGACATGTATTGCTAACGTTTTTCACCAGCTGGAGGGTTAGTTATATGCAGAATTCGTGTGCTGAACTTAGCACAGTCATCACAGTCCATTTTTGATGAGATCAGCTAGTGTTGCTGATCAGCTGGAGGTTTGTTTACACATGTGACCAGACTAAGACATTTCCTGGTTCAGCTGGTATTGTTTCCCCTGTGGAACGCATGGGCTATACAGGTGACACGCATAGTGTTATTTCAGAGTGGTAGTCTTTAACCTATATGTGATTTTAGCATTTACCATGAGTTTATTGGTGGGTGGAGCTATAGGACCTGCAGCAGGTATATCAGAGGCAAGGGACAGTGGTTACTCAGTATGCTTTGTGGTGTTGTTCTGTTCACACTGGCTTGGATTGTCCTGATGACGGTCCCTGTGAGGATCGAAACGTCGACAATATGGTGAAGTTTTTAAAGATGATTCTATTAAAGATGTGATTTTATCTTCATTTTCTACCTGGTGAGTGCCTTTTTTCTATTTTTGTATATATATATATATATATATATATATATATATATATAGATGTATATGTGTGTATATATATATATATATATATATACATATACATATGCATACACGCATATACATATATATATAGATATATATACACACACACATGCATACATATATATATATATATGTATGTATATATATATATATATACACACACGCATATATATATATATATAAATACAGTATATATATAATATATATATATATATATATGTACACTCACACATACAGTATATATATATATATATATATATATATACATATATACATAGTGATTTTTTTATTTATTTATTTACAAAGCCTGATAACTGTGTCCAGCAGTGATTGGGCCAGGGGCGGAGTTCCAGCAATGAGGAGGGGCCAGGGACAGGGAGCTAGGTAACTGGCCGGGGGAGGAGTAAGTGGGGTGCTGCCGGATATGGGTCGGGGACAGAGTAGTAGCCGCCGACGATGCGGCTGTTGCTCATGAAGATTTTTTTACAGTTTGGCGAGGTGGGCTAGCTTCCGGCTACCCTGGGACAGAGCAGCAGCCGCGGCTGACAGGAGCCGCTGCTGCTGCTTCAGTAGTACTTAGGAAGGGATGGGAGAGCCATCGGCTCCCCAGAAACAGAGCAGCAGCAGCGGCTAACAAACTGCCGCTGCTGCTTCTATAAATGAAAGCCACGCCGGGGACACAGCAGGGCAGTCGCGCAGGGAAGGGGGTCATGCCCACTGCCCGATCACTGCTGGCCACAATGATCGGGGCAGACAGGGGGGGTATCGAGTGATGCAGAGGGACCAGCAGGTCCCTCTCACATAGGCGGCTGTGGGAAGATCAGCTTCCCGCAGCCGCACAGTAGGCATTTTGACTGGTCGTATCAGATACGACCATAGCAGGTAAAGCCCAGTCTGGTATGGTTGTATTAGATACGACTGTGCCAGGCAAGTGGTTAAAGAGCGGTGGCCCATAGCTATCCTATTCAGCCTGCTCTTTCCAAAATAGTAGAGATAAAACACCAAGGATTCACATTTGTATTTATCATAGAAATAGGCCAAGCTACACTATAAAGCCGGCCATACACTGTGAGATGCCACCGTGCGAGGCAACAGGGGATCCGACGTCTGACATATCGGGCGGTCCGCACACATGGTGCGATAGGGTGGCTGACAGCTCCCCCCTCCCTCACCCGCATAGCAATGCATGGGATCGCACATCACATCCCGATTGCCTGATCTTGCAGTAAGATTAGGGGATGCGATGTACGACCCCACGGGAGCGAGATTTTACAATATCATGGCCATACACGGTGCAATATAGCAGCCGAATCGTACCAATCCGTCGGATCGGCTGCTTTATCGCACAGTATATGAGCCGCATAAGATTCACAACTCATCACAGCCAGCTTCATGCAAATCATTTACTTAGTTAGGGATCGCGGCCCACCTACATTAGGTTAGCATTCTGCGCTCAACTGCATGCCTTCCCATTACTAAACCTCAATCATAGACTCTATTATATTACTTTCCCCCTTCACTGATTGCACCATATCACCTACCCTCTAATTCCCTCCCATCCATTAATACTTATTGTTACACCCAGGGCCATTAGTGACCGTTATATATATCAGTGCCCCCCCCCTTCCTCACTGATTGTCAGGGCCATCCCAATGTCTACTAACACTCTCTGCAAGAAATTCTGGGACACCCCTCTCCTCTACCCAAATCCAGCTATTTTCAAAATTAGTAATTTTGTTAACCGAAAAATATATTCCCTAGTTTTTAATTTAACAAATTATTTCACAGTAGTGGATATTAGTGGGTGTCTATATGCTGGCTGTGTGACAGCTTTGCGATCGCATTCATTAGCATATTTTCGCAGCAGACCTGATTGCGTAAACACTGCTGTGAACTCAATAGCGATCCCTAGTGAATAACGCCCTTTGCCAGAATTAGACATAAATGTGACTTGTGGCTTTTTTTTTTGTATTTTGTTCTCATAAACTGCAATACTACAGCTTTTTTATTTTAGCCTACAATTTAACCAGCTAACAAAAGATCAAAATCGCAATGACTTCCGGAGATAAAAACTATAACCCAGAAGCATCGATTGTGTGATGCATAAATACCACATCTATAGAGACCATGTCACCTTCAGAAGTTTATTCTTCTCAAAATGCATTGGTGGCCCTTGTAGACTTTTAGATTTTTATTGCATGCATCTTTAAGCTGCTATCTGGTACAATATCATCTTTTGCCACTGTCTGATCATTCTTTTTATGATCATATTTTTGCAATAGGAATAAGAACTGACAATAACACTGCACAACAATGAAAATGTTTCCGATTTGAAAATAGTTACGTACTTCTAATTGATGTCAGCATACAAAGAATGAATATGAAATTTAAAACTCTCAGTTAGCTCTGAGTTCCGAGATATAGCCCATTTATGACGATGTATGGGTATACCTAGTGAAGTGGGCAGAATGGAGAGAATCTTACCTGCAATCTGCGTTCCGCGCATAGGGGGCGGGGCCTAATGACCCAATTAAATGAATCAGTTATTTGTCCCCTCCCCTATTCAAATATATGCGATTCACGGGATTACCCACACAAGATAACTGTGGTGCACTGAGTGACAGCATAGGGAGCGATTCCACCAAGACATTTCAGCAATGGAACAAAGATATCAGGGTAGGTGACAGTGACAAGAGATGCCCCAGAAGAGGAGTACAAGCGACAAGCAAAGAGAAAGCACCCCCATGAATAGGCCACTATATTAAGTAGTACTTTCCTATGCTGTATGTTTGTTTCGTATGCTGTATGTTTGTTACGTATGCTGTATGTTTGTTTCGATTTGTGTTCTTATTTGTGATTGATAGAAAATAAATAACAGTTGTTTTAATTCAATCAAGAAAAGATCAGACTATTTTAAAATAGCTATTCACTATGACTATATAACTAATGTACAGTATAGTGCAAGTAGTGTAGCTCCAAAAATAGAGCTAGTAAAAACATTCTGAAATCATTTTTAGTTTTTCTTGACCTCAAATTAGTAATGTATAACTATTTTTAGAAAGCAAACAAATTAACAGTATTCATTTGTTGTACAGTGTAATTGTTGTGCTTTGTATTTACAAATGGCATGTTTGCTGTGTGGTTGGTACTATGTATATTATAGAAATGTGCACCAACTCCCATGTTTTGGTTATAATTCATCGTCGTGTTTTGGTTTTGGTATTGGTTTTGCCATAACCACCTTCACGTGTTTTGATTTTGGATCTGTATATTTTTTTTAAACAATGTTAAAAACAGCTAAAATCACATAATACGGGCCTGTTTTTGTTCCAATAGTATTATTAACTTCAATAATTAATTTGACCACCTCACAGCTTACAATATTGTTTTCACTGATATAGACCTAAGGCTGCAGTGAGCTAACTGGCTAAAAAAAGTGGCAGAGCAGCGGCACAAATGCACGGCAAAACATCGACAAAACATTGTCACGCAGCAGTGGCAGACAGGATGGCAGTTTAATAAACTATCAAAATGTCAGTCAACAATGCCCCGTTCAGCACATAATGCAAAGAAAAGAAGTGGAAGATGGACTTGTCCTTGGGCCCACCGGTATGTTGTGTATTGAAAAGGACATGCATAGTTTAACAAACCAATCACTTCAGTGACAGGTTGGTTTGTTTGGGCCCCCACAAAACAAGCTACCAGTGGGCTTAAGGAAGCTAACAATGTTGATTTTAAAGATCTCTTCTCTACATTAGAAAGATGTTGTCATTGTTATCCTCACCCTCATCAGTGTTAACATTATCTTCACACAATATTAACTCCTCCCTGGTGGAATCCAGCATTAAAGAAGTCTCTGTACAGCTTTGGTGTAATTGGTGGTAAAGTTCTTCCTCAAGAACTTGATGGTTCATTTTGATGAACAACATCTTTCAACATTTTGAGGAAGTAGCCTCCTATGCCGATTGCTGACAAGGGGCCTGATTCAGACCCACTCACGAACACATTGCATTCACAAGCGGGTCGATGGTGGCCCAGCGCGCATGCATGGCGTGCACAATGCGCGTGCGCAAGCCCCGTAGCGAGTGAGAATTCACTCGCTCCTTGGCTCGCTCAAAACGGGGAGGCTGTCGATGTTGATCGACAGCTCACCCCATTTTGTAGGGGGGTGGCTGAAAATAAGGAGGTGTTCCCGAAAGGAACGCCTGCCGTTTGTGGGCATCCGGCTCTATTAGAGCTGGAAGTCCACTCGGCATTGCGAGTGTTGAGACCCTACCTTAGGGTCTCCTCGCAATGCCGATGGTCGCAATAATCGTGACCATCTCCTACCCGCTCGCTTAGCGAGTGGACAGGGAAAAAAAAATCTCCCCACCCTGAATCAGAGTGAGCACTCGCAAATACCAAGCGGCTCTGAATCAGGCCCAAAGTTCACGGATATGCAGAAAACTCTTTCCGAGTGCACACGTTAGGATGAGCAACTTAATTAAATCAAAGTGAGTTTGTACAAGGGCCTCCAAATTGCTTTTTTTTCTCCTAGTAGTCATAGGGTCTGTCTGACATGTCTTTTTGTACACAGGCCCTGATTCAGAACCGCTTGCTGCCGCTGGCCGCTTGCTAGGTTTGTGGGCATTTTTTTTTTTTTCTCCGGCCACTTGCAAAGCTGTGGGAGACCAACCACAGCTTGTGCGAGCAGCCAGGAGACCATTGTGATAATCGCGACCATCGGCCTTGTGATGAGACCCTACAGTAATAGAGCAGGAAGTCCACTACTGACATCAGTAGTGATGTCAGTTAGACCTCCCTACAAATGCCAGGCATTACTAAGGCAATGCCTGCATTTGTCCAGCCACTCCCTCTACCTACCCACAAAACAGGGCAAGCTGTCACTCATCATCGACAGCTGCCCCATCTTGTTGCGAGCCCCATAGCGACTGAACTTCAGTCGCTCGGTGGGGCTCGCGCATGCCGGATGTGGTGCATATGCAGTGCCCAAACATCGGGCCGCATGCGAGCGCACAGTGCTTGCGAGCAGCTCTGAATCAGGGCCACAGTCATAATTAAATGGATTGTGGCAGTAACATATTGCTTTGCTGTGGAGGTTACACTCATTTTTGGCAATTCTTTTAGACCTGACCAGATGTCAAAATGTTTTGTTGACTCAGTTGCGTCAGCAGTGAGTTTCTTGGGAAAGTTTAGTTTTTCCTGGCAGCCGCAGTTGCCATAAAAAGTGAAGGAGATGTTGTCGTGTCATGTGCCACTTGACCTGACAACTTGCTCACCGGGATCTTTTTCATATCTTAAGATCTGTGTTAGTTGGAAAGATAGACATAATATATGACTTTAACCTAAGATCTGCATGGTTGACAAAATGTATTGATCCAATGTTGACAAATCCGACATACTAAGCAGAATCACTGTGTTTCATCTCCTCCTTCAGTTTCTCTAGCTGCTTTTCCAAAAATCTAACTAGGCAAATCACCTGAGTCTGAACTCACTTCACAGGTGACTACTTCTAATGGTTTCGGAATGTATTTCCTCTCCATTGCGCTGGACTAAGGTACATTCCCTCTCCTCTCCCTATGTCATGGCTTGTTCTGTGTTATGTTTGGAGTTGCTATTGCTCCATTTTCTGAAGCATGTAAAGGGTGGAATTTCTCCTTGTTACTATCTCTTGCTTCAGTTGGAGGAATGACAATTTTAACTTTTCTTGCAGCCACTGCAATCTTCTACATACAGTTTCTGAATGGCTCAAATGTACCAATATTTTTTGGGCCACAGACAGCATCTGCTGCATGCCCCTGTCATTTCAAGTTGATGGTGTGAGCAAAACATAACGTGTTCAAATTCACCCAGCTGTAATTCTCTTACAATATTTGTGGCATTATCAGAAATGACAGTTCCTGAGGAGAGTCCAAGTAGGGTAAGCTATTTTGCTATATTTTGTGTTACCTACTGCTGCTGCTGAAGGCGACACACCCACCGAGTGGGCTGTCAGTCATGTAATTTTTAGTTTGACCAGTAAAACTTGTTCACATACTGTATCTGTGGATAAGTGGACAGTGAGTACAATGCATTTTGTAGTCCAAAAATTTCTTTTTTTAATGCTCTAGAACAAACGAGGAACTGCTATTCTGGTAAAATGGAAACAAGATGAAGTTTTTATCAGGGACACAGGAAATCAACTAACTGTCTATTTTCAGATAAGTTAACAGAAGATATTAGATGCAGATCTAATACAAGCATAGCCATTATGGCTTCAGTGATCAGCTGCATAATTGGATTACAGTTGTCATGCTTGCTTCATCTTGCAAAGGATTGTTTAACAGTCAATTGTTTTTTAAACTACTACTAGTATTCTTGGTCCCCTACTGGGATGAAGATTCATCCCCAGCAGCAGCAGAAGGCCTAGCACTCAAGGATTAATCTGAGGAATCCTGGATAGGGGAAGACTCAGTTAGCCTTAGCAAATTGGATGCAGGATTAGTCTGATCATTAGTAAGGAATTAGTAGATGATTAAGGTATTGGCGGTAGAGATTGCAGGAGCTAGGATCTAGTTGAGAGATTGGAGCTAGCTGACACTGGACTACTTGTTGTATTTACAGCGGCAGGATTTCATATTTTACCAAAAGCTTTTCATGAACGCACTGAAAATGACATAACAGAGAGGTTAACATCCCTTCCTCTATTTACTTTGGCTTTACAAATGCTACAGATGGCTTGATAACTGTTTTTAGGATTTGAATAAGGATAATTACACACATAATAGATGGATTTTTTTGGTTGTATGCCCAGGCATGGCAATGGCCATCTTCTTATCATGGGCAATAACTGCTTTCACTGGTGTCTCACTTACACAAACAACATCCTCATCATCAACATTCTCAATGGCATAAGCTACACAAATACCTCTTTCATCCTGTTGCACTTCCATGGTAACAGCCTCACATTGTATGTCAGCATCTTTACTTGTGCTGCTCACATTGGCAAAGATTGTAGAAATGGTGGGTTTTTTGTGAGTACAGTATCAGAAAGGACAAGTGCACACATAGCTCTCATGGACAAAGTTAAACTTTCCTCAAGGATTTGCGACATTTCTGATGACAGCTCACTCTTCTACCATAGTTATTTTTCAGTACTGATTTTCATGCTTTCATTTTTTTTATACCTCTTCTAGACTCTGAGGGCTTACTTCAGAGCCGCTCCCTATATGCATATGCTCGTAACCAGTGTATGCAAATTTTGCTAAGTGATGGCATGGCAAGCAATCGTACGGCAAGGCATAAGCACACCCACTATGTCCTGGCGTGTGATCACTTTCTTTGTGTATGTAGATGCCCACCAGCTATTTTAAGATGCCCACTTCTGCACATCATCCCCAAGAAGTGTATGTAACCATCGGTACATTGAGTACCATCGTAAGTGAATGCAGCACTTGAGGTGGACTATACCCTATCACAAGCACTGCGAGCACTTCAGTGTGAAATACAACAGGTGATATGTACTATGATGCTGCCTGTTAATTATGCATGCCTCTGAAACAGCGTTAAGATGCTCAGGCATGCCTGCGTTTGCACCTCCATTCCCCCGTTTCTAGTGGCCGGCCCCTATCACCACTAACAAACGGCTTCTCCTGTCACTCACTCTGCTGGGCAGCCTATGCGCAGCGAGCAACCGCTTCCCAATCTCTTGCACCAGTTTGCGCATGTGCACTGCGATGCATATGCATGCGCACAATTTAAAAATTGCCCAGCTACGAGTGAACACTTCTTAGCGACCGGGTCTGAATCAGGTCTTGAGTGAGAATTTCTTGCATCCTTATGTGAGGCAGAAGAAGATGCCTGACTGATAGCAGTTGCAAGACCACCACTCACAAAAAAAGGCCAAGGCCTGAGCCTTTTTTGCCACTGTGTGTAGTGTATGGCATGTTACCAATCTTATGTTTTCTGCAGGAAGCTTTCCCTTTTTTAGAGGTGATGTTTTTTCAACAATGTAAAATATTGTTTTGATTTCATATGCCCTGACTTAACACCCGCTATGTCCTTGAGCACCGGCTTTAATGGATGATGTTGAAGGAATAGTATAGACTTGTGTTAGCGGAAACGGTATGGAATCCCAGCTGCCGGGACTAATCTAACCTAACTCCCTAACCCTAACCCTCCTTAGGGGTGCCTAACCCTAACCTTCCCCCAAGTGCCTAACCCCAATCCCCCATCTAAGTGCCTAACCCTAACCCCCCCTTCCCCGCTGCCTAAACCTAAGTCCCCTGGGGGGTACCTAACCCTAACCTCCCCCTGGGGGTGCATAACCCTAACCGCCCCTTCCCCTAGCCTAACCCATAGCCCTCCTGGGGGGTGCCTAACCCTAAGTCCCCCCTGGGTGCCCTAAACCTAACCCTCCCCCCCGTGGCTGTCCGCTCGATCGGGATGCCAGGCGCCAGTCTACCGGCATCGGGTAAATGACTGGCGTCTAGTTATAGATGCCGGTCATTAATCCCACACTGGGAGAAAGCGCCGGGAAGCCGGCTGTGGGTATTAAGGCAGCCGGTTTCCCGACTGCATACAATTGCAGCACTGGTGCTTGGCTGCTGCTCTTGCTGTTTTATCAATTGATCATTGTGATCCATATTGATTCACTGCGCTGATAATATTAAGGAAGTGGCCCTTAACCTATTGACTGCTTGTGTTCATAAACACAGTCTATCAGCCTGAAGTTTTTTGAAGACACACAAAAAGAATATTTAGAAAACAAACAATTGGCCAACTGGTTGTCAGTGCTCTTTAACACAATGCAGTATCATGGCCTGAAGTATTTTAAACACACACACTCACAAAAAAATGTATTTATATTTTTTGAAAACAAACAACTGCCCACCAACTGTGATGCACTTCACAGAAAATATAGTGGTAGTGACACTTGACCTGCTGACCATTAGTGTTCTTTAACACTGTATCATGGCCTAACATTTTTATGTAACCCAAAAAAAGCTTGCCCAATATTATACTAAGGAACATGTCACTTCTCCTATCTAACATCCATCTCCTCCGGTGGTCCTACGTCAATTGGCGCCTGAATCACCATGGGAGGGACTTATATCGGATGCCAAACACTCGAGAAACGACTCCGGGAAGATGAAATTTTGCCTGATTTTGGAATCCGAAAATGGCAGGGAGATCTGATTCCTGGCTTGGATCCACTCGGATCAAGTAAGTTCATGTGGGTTCTGTTTCCTAGAATCCAAACACATTCATTTCGAGTATATTATAATTAAATCCAATATACATAGATCTGCCATAACATTAAAACCACTGACAATAGCATTGATTATGTCATTACAATTGTGAAACCCTACTGGTGCTGTGGTACACTTACATGGAGTACCTTAATACTGTCTCTCATCTCTTCATGGTGACTCTCCTTTGTTCCGGCTATGGCGTGGGTATGGCATCCATGACCAGCAGGGCCCCCAAATACTTGGGTGCTTAGCACAAAGTACGTGATGGAGGGAACACATGTGGATAACAGGTGCAGTGCAGTAAAGAAATGTTGGACTCCAGACCATCTCATGATGCAAGAACAGGAAAACTTTATTTACACTCCTCCATATTCTCCAGCACAGTAAGTGTGACGGTTACAAGCTCTACTTCGCCAACTTTCTCCAGCACAATACTTGCAGCTGATGGTAAATGCTGTATTTTAACCTTAATGGTTACAGAAGATTAGTTATGTTCCACTCCAAGCGAAAACCTAAAGTGAAGTCTTACACATATGACACAGTAGCAAAATGGTAGCACATACCCGGTGTTGCTGGGCTCAGTAGTTCTAAACATGTCAGTCCAACAAATACGTCATACAGCATACAGTGGACTCCAGATTTGAAGTTAATTGCACTCGTCTCTATCCTCACGAGACTTCTAACGTGTGGCACCTTCCATTACACAGGGCCCCTCTCTCTTTCCATCACCCCACATACACCTTCAGGCATACTGCCGTCCTGTATATCCCAGGACTCTAGTACAAGTCCCACTATCCAGGGACCATTCATCTGACGTGCTGGCAACTTAATGCATACCGTTAACCCTTTCACTGCTGGGCTTCTCTAATTCAGCACATGGTTACACAGGATTCTTCAATAGAATAGCCACACTGCCATCTTCCACTGAGCCCTCCCTCACTATGGGACACTTCTACAGGGGCTATCAACCAGGGATCCAGCATTACACATCTCAGACACTCACCCTCTCACACATGGGCTGTTTCTTCACAGGAGATCTCTCATCTTCCACTGTGGCACCAGGCAGCACTTCACATGAGATCCTCTGCAGTGACTTCCTCACTGAACAGACACTCTGCTTCCAGCTGCTGCCTCTGCAGCACTCCCCAATCTTCTTCTCAGAAGGGATTCAATATCAATGGGGCTGCTCTTTTATCAGCAGCTCCCTTGCAGGACTTTGGGGAGGGGCGACTCCCCCCCCTTGTCTGTATCCTGGGTCCTCTAGACCACTTATTGACTAGGGGCTTCTCGCAGGGGGCAACTTACTGCATTACAGGTGCATTCCACTGTATATATGGCAGCCTGCCATGCACCCTCCCCTAGGACACCAGGGTACCGCGGGACCTCCCTCCTCCCGTCCCACGTCTCCAACCTAAGATGGCCTCACTCCTTCTCTGAGGATGCTTTTGCGCTTGCCGTGAGGCCACACTCCTTTTCCCCATGAGGCCACGCCCCCTTTTGGTCCCATGAGGCCATGCCCCATCGGCAGCCTGCTTCCTTCTGCTCTCCCGGTGATGACATCACTGGGAGGTGGGGCTTAATAATGGAGCAGAGCTTAAGCCCGACTCTGTCGGGTATTAAATTTGCTCAATAATTAGAATAATTAATATTATAAAAAGAGCACTTATGTATGTAAAAGTTATACAATTTAATAACAATGTGTATATATATATATAAAATCAGTTACAACATACATATATTTTATAAAAAATAATGAAGCCACAGAAGAAAATATTATAGGTAAAAGTGTTAAAACTCATGCAGCATGCCTCTTTCAAGTGAAAAACCACACTATTGGCATATATTTGGTAGCTCTTATGGAGAGGTATTGTAATCCATATAGTGAGTTTTAATATATAGCAAAAGTTCCAATTATCCCCATAAACTGAGAGGTATAGAGTCATTTGTTTAACTGCTTACCAGTGCTTATCTCAACCTCCCCCCTGGGTCCAAATCCCACAAACAGCAGTGATCCTTATCCAACATAGGGAAATATCTATCAATCTTGCTGTATTGATCCTGCTGTAGGGGAGGGAGTGTGCAGTTCCTGTGCAGCTGACAGAGATAGCAGCTCAGCTTAAGATGACTCCTCTGCAAAGTCCGGTAACCAAAGGAATCCTTCTGCCAAGTATGCTCCAGTATGAGATAGCCCCTAACACTTTTCTCTGCTGTCCTCTTTAGAGGTTTCTTCAGAGGGATAGTGTGTAGAAGACTTAGTACCAGGGATTCCATATTTATGTAACCCCAGTCGAATGGGATGAATAGCAGATTAATTAGCAATATAAAGCATCTGTGGAAATTAATTAAATTCACATGCCTTAAAACAAACATTTTTATTTGAAGTTCACCAAATCCATTGTAATTAAAACATTCAATTTCTCAAAAAAAAATATAATAAAGAGGATAAATAAAAAAAATCTAAAGAGAAACCCCATAGCATTGCCGTTAATATAAAGCAATAACATTAATCATTGGCTATTTTACCTTGGCATCACCTGGAGATTATAGGGAGTATAACATCATTCACTTAAGTGCAACGTAAACTAAAATAGCTCATTGAATTAAACCTCTACTAACACAAGCAGAGAGTCCCAGGTTCGATTCCACCCTTAGACATCCATAGATTTAACACCAATATACTACAAATAAATACATGATCACCTCTATATATTATTTTGTATGTACAGTATATCAATTTGGAAAGTATATTAGGCTTATTTTACTTCTTTGTATCTAATTAGTTTGTTCCTACAAATTATCTAATATTCTTATAGCCCTATCAATTATTATTACAGTTTAATATAAAAAAACATAGAAAATCAGACATACAGTGCATCCGGAGAGTATTCACAATGCTTCACTTTTTCCACATTTTGTTATGTTACAGCCTTATTCCAAAATGGAATAAATTCATTTTTGTCCTCAAAATCCTACACACAATACCCGATAATGACAATGTGTAAAGAGTTTTTTTGTGATTTTTGCAAATTTAATTAAAAAACAACAACTATGAAATCACATGTACATAAGTATTCCCAGCCTTTGCTCAATACTTTGTTGATGCAGCTTTGGTAGTAATTACAGCCTCAAGTTTTTTTGAATATGATGCCACATGCTTGGCACACCTATCTTTGGGCAGTTTCGCCCATTCCTCTTTGCAGCACTTCTCGAGCTCCATCAGGTTGGATGGGAATCGTCGGTGCACAGACATTTTCAGATCTCTCCAGATATGTTCAATTGGATTCAAGTCTGGGCTGTGGCTGGGCCACTCAAGAACATTCACAGAGTTGTCCTGAAGCCACGCCTTTGATATCTTGGCTGTGTGTTTAGGGCCATTGTCCTGCTGAAAAATGAACCGTTGCCCCAGGCTGAGGTTTTCATTCAGGATGTCTCTGTCCATTGCTGCATTCATCTTTCCCTCTATCATGACTAGTCTCCCAGTTCCTGCTGCTGAAAAACATCCCCACAGCATGATGCTGCCCCCACCATGCTTCACTGTAGGGATGGTATTGGCCTGGTGATGAGCGGTGCCTGGTTTCCTCCAAACATAATGCTTGGCATTCATGCCAAAGAGTTCAATCTTTTGTTTCTCATGGTCTGACAGCCCTTCAGGTGCATTTTGGCAAACTCCAGGCAGGCTGCCATTTGCTTTTTACTAAGGAGTGGCTTCCATCCGGCCACTCATCCATACAGGCCTGATTGGTGGATTGCTGCAGTGATGGTTGTCCTTATGGAAGGTTCTCCTCTCGCCACATAGGAATGCTGTAGATCTGACAGAGTGACCATCGTGTTCTTGGTCACCACCCTGACTAGGGCCCTTCTCCCCCAATCGCTCAGTTTAGACAGACAGCCAACTATAGGAAGAGTCCTGGTGATTCCAAACCTCTTCCATTTATGGATGATGGAGGCCACTGTGCTCATTGGTACCTTCAAAGTAACAGATATTTTTCTGTACCCTTCCCCAGATTTGTGCCTTAAGACAATCCTGTTTTGGAGGTCTACAGATAATTAATTGGACTTCATGCTTAGTTTGTGCTTTGACATGCACTGTCAAGTGTGGGACCTTATATAGACAGGTGTATGCCTTTCAAAATCATGTCCAATCATCTGATTTTACCAAAGGTGGACTCCAATTTAGCTGTAGGAACATCTCAAGGATGATCAGTGGAAACAGGATGCACCTGAGCTCAATTTTGAGCTTCATTGCAAAGGCTGCGAGTACATGTGATATCTTAGTGGGGTTTTTTTTAATTAAATTTGCAAAAATCTCAAACTTTTTACATGTTGTCATTATGGGGTATTGTGTGTAGAATTTTGAGGACAAAAATGAATTTATTTAATATTGGAATAAGGCTGTAACATAACAAAATGTGGAAAAAAGTGAGGCGTAGTGAATACTTTCCGGATGCACTGTAAGTTACATCCTGCTAGATGTTATTAATTTCAGTGTTGTCATGTAAGGCAAATGTTGAGAGGATTCTCAACGAGAAGATCCAGAAGGCTTCCCTTCTGCAGAGACTTCAAAACCTATCCCTTTCTTTTATAGTTAATTTAATATGTTCTATTCCTTGTATTCTTAGAATTTCTTTCATAACCCTTTGGACACTTGACCTAATGATAAATTACCTCAAAAGTTTTTTATATTTGCGTAATTTGGCCAAAAATTAGTGATGTAGTTTTGGATGAAAAAAATACAATTGTTGAAAATGGGTTTAACTTATTGGGTCTGGTATTTCGGGAGGCTATATGGATGCGACAGGTGTTTTAAACATTGCACATAGTTGCCGCAGGTGTATTTTTAAGTGTTTTAAAAATGCGCTTTTACAACATGAAAATATACCAGTACCCATTTTAACGTACCCCCAATTTAAGTGCAACAGTAATTTCCTGAAAAAAACTTGCTCTCTCTCTCATTTTTTAACATTTTTTTCAAACACGCAAATTACAGCCAACCGACGCAATTTAAGTACCCTAAATACTTTTATTACAGCCAATGATACACTTCTAAAATGATTTCCAATGTAAGTTGGCCTTTTTTTGGGGTACATATGAATTTTCCAGTATGTCCAGACATTTTTGTCTGTTTCACCTGTTAAATTAACGCACCTACCCATTTTCGCTGTTTTTTTCACTATATTATCACCGATAATTGAATACGGCCCTATGTGTTCCGTGTTTTTTCAAGATATTTCTTCTATGCTCAAGGAATTTTGTATTTAGAGTACAAGTTGTTCACCCAACGTATTTAGCTCCACAATCACATGTGATCAGATAAATAACAAATTTTGTCTGACAGTTAATAAACCCTTGATTTCATATGTAGATACCTGTGAATTAGAAACAAATTCTTTTGTTCTAATTTTTACAAAATCACAAGTAATACAGCCTAATTTTCCACATTTGAAACAACCCACAGATTTCTTACTAATCCACATCTGATCTAAATGCGATTTTTTTTGGAACTTTCTTTAAATTATTTAAAGTGGCTAGGGGCTAGAATAGTTTTTAATTTCCCTGCCTTCTTAAAAATTAATTTTAGGTTTTGTTCCTAATTCTGCATTGCAAGTTTTATCTAATTTAAGAAGTTTTTAAAAAAAAATATGTCTAGCTTCACTAGATCTATGATTGAATTTACAAATAAACATAGGGGATCTTTGTGTTTCAGAATTTATTGGCTGCGACAATTCCTTGTTATCATCATTTTTATAGACAAGCAAGGAGTTAGGGTCTCTTCCATAGGCCTCATTTAGGGATTCAGTCAAAATATTATCAGAATATCCCTGTTCTCTAGCATACTCAGTCAATTCTACAGGTTGTTTTAAGAAGGAGGATATACTAGTACAATTCTGTCTCAATTTTAAATATTGATCTTTTGGGAAATTGTTGATCCACATTCTATGGTGACAACTAGTATTGTAAAGAATATTATTGCAATCTACCTTTTTCTTGAAGGTTGTGGTAGTTATCTTATTTGCTATAATTTGAATGGAAATATTGAAAAAAGTAATATGAGACCTGTGACAAGTGCTTGTGAAATGAAGACCATAAGAATTAGTGTTAAGGTGAACTAAAAAAGTTGAAATCAAATTAAAACTACCTTCCCAATAATAAATATATCGTCTATAAAATGACCATAAAGCACCACGATCACTAAGAAGGGCCCCCCAAATATATTCTTCTTTGAAGAGCCCCATAAACAGATTGGCGAAACTCAGCGCGAACTTTGTGCCTATGGTCGTGCTGTGTATTTGGAGATAATATTATGCATCAAAAATAAAATAATTATGTGATAATATAAAAGCAACTGAATCAAGAATAAACTCATTGCAAAGACACCTTTACAAACTGCTTTCTTTGTAATAGGAGTTCGTAATATCAATTCAATATTTTTACATATCTTTAGTGCCTGAATTAGTTTTTGATCATTACAATAGCACCTTTTAAGGGGTGGAATATATTAGGCAGCAAGTGTACAGTCAGTCCTTGAAGTTGATGTGTTGGAAGCAGGAAAAATGGGCAAGCGTAAGGATCTGAGTGACTTTGGCATGGGTAAAATTGTGATGGCTAGACGACTGGGTCTAAGCATCTCCAAAACAGCAGGTCTTGTGGGGGTGTTCCTGCTACTGTAGTAGTAGTTAGTACTTACTAAAACTTGTCCAAGGAAGGACAACCAGTGAACTGGTGACAAAGTCATGGGCACCCAAGGCTCATTGATGCACTAGTCCATCTCATCCTATCCCACCAAAGAAGAAGGTGGCAGAACACACAGTGCATCTGAGCTTGCTACTGCATAGCTGCAGACAAGAAAGTGTGCCCATGATGACCCCTGCCCACCACCAAAAGTGTATACAAAGGCCATGTAAGCATCATAACTAGACCATGGAGCAATAAAAGGTGGACTGATCTGATTAAGCACATTTTCTTTTACATTATGTGGAGAGCCTGGTGCAGGGGCACAGAGGGGGAAGTGGGTACTAACTACTTTGGTCCAGTGGAGGCCAGGGTCTGTCTCCTTCTCTTACTCATCAGTGGCAGCAGCCTGTGTCTCTTTAGAGCAGTGCATGCTACTGTGTACTGGGCTTAAGTGGGGTCAGGGAGGCTGCTGCTGCTGATCTTTAGCCTCCACTGCCTTTGGGTGGAGTGATCATACTGATCTCCCCCTGGATTTGCCCTTGACTGAGGAGCTCACAGTGCTCCCATGATTGTGCTGCAAATACTTTTTGATTTCTTTTCTAAAGGGGGCATATCTACACCTCTCGCATGTCCACCATTTACATGGGGAAGAGATGAAACCAGTACACACTATGGGAAGAAGGAAAGCCAGTGGAGGCAGTGTGATGCTCTAGGCAATGTTCTGCTGGGAAACCTTGGGTCCTGCCATTCATGTTGATGTAACTTTGACATATACCACCTACCAAAACAATGTTGCAGACCAAGTGCATTCCTTCAGTGGCCTCTTTTAGCAGTATAATGCACCTTGCCACATTGCAAAAATTGTTCAAGAATTGAAGATGACAAAGAGTTCAAGGTGCTGAGTTGGCCTCCACATTCCCCAGATTTCAATCCATTTGAGCATTGGGGAAATCAGCTGGTAAAACAATCCATGGAGGTCCCACCTCCCAGTTTACAGGACTTAAAGGATCTGTTGTTAATGTCGATGTACAGGACACCTCCACAGGTCTTATTATTATTATTGTTATTAACAGTTTCTTATATAGTGCAGCATATTCCGTTGCGCTTTACAATTGGGGAGGTCTTGTGAAGTCCATTTCTCAATGGGTCAGAGCTGTTAGGTAGGTAGGTGGTTTAAATGTTATGGCTGACTGGGGTATATACATTACCATTCAAATGGTTGGGGTCACTTAGAAATTTCCTTATTTTTGAAAGAAAAGCACTGTTTTTTTCAATTAAGATAACATTAAATTAATCAGAAATACACTCTATATATTATTAATGTGGTAAATGACTATACTAGCTGCAATTATCTGTTTTTTAAATGAATATCTACATAGGTGTATAGAGGCCCATTTCCAGCAACCATCACTCCTGTGCTCTAATGGTACATTGTGTTTGCTAAGCACTTTAGAAGACTAATGGATGATTAGAAAACCCTTGAAAACCCTTGTGCAATTATGATAGCACAGCAGAAAACAGGTTTGCAAGCTACAAAACGGGACTTCCTTTGAGCTAGTTGAGTATCTCGAGCATCAAATTTGTGTGTTCGATTATACTCTCCAAATGGCCAGAAAAAGAGAACTTTCATGTGAAACTCGACAGTCTATTCTTGTTCTTAGAAATGAAGGCTATGCCATGCGAGAGATTGCCAAGAAACTCAACATTTCCTACAATGGTCTGTACTACTCCCTTCAGAGAACAGCACAAACAGGCTCTAACTAGAGTAGATAGAGAAGTGGGAGGCCCCGGTGCACAACTGTGCAAGAAGACAAGTACATTAGAGTCTCTAGTTTGAGAAATAGACACCTCACAGTCCTCAACTGGCAGCTTCATTAAATGTTACTCACAAAATGCCAGTGTCAACATCTACAGTGATGAGGTAACTCTGGGATGCTGGCCTTCTAGGCAGATTGGCAAAGAAGAAGCCATATCTGAGACTGGCCAATAAAAGGAAAAGATTAATATGGGCAAATGAACACAGACATTTGACAGATTGGAAAAAAGTGTTATGGATAGACGAAATTGAAGTTTGAGGTGTTTGGATCACACAGAAGAACATTTGTGAGATACAGAACAAATGAAAAGATGGTGGAAGAGTGCCTGACGCCATCTGTCAAGCATTGTGGAGGTAATGTGATGGTGTGTGGCTGATTTGGTGCTGGTAAAGTGGGAGATTTGTACAAGGTAAAAAGGGTTTTGAATAAGGAAGGCTATCACTTCATTTTCCAATGCCATGCCATACCCTGTGGACAACGCTTAATTGGAGCCAATTTCCTCCTCCAACAGGACAATGACCCAAAGCACACCTCCAAATTATGCAAGAACTATGTAGGGAAGAAGAAGCAGGCAGTTGGTATTCTGTTGGTAATGGAGTGGCCAGTGCAGTTACCAGATCTCAACCCCATTGAGCTTTTGTGGGAGCAGTTTGACCGTATAGTACGCAAGAAGTGCCCATCAAGCCAATCCAACTTGTGGAAGGTGCTTCAGGAAGCGTGAGGTGAAATTTCTTCAGATTAACTCAACAAATTAACAGCTAGAATGCCAAAGGTCTGCAATGCTATTATTGCTGCAAAAGGAGCATTCTTTGACGAAAGCAAAGTTTGAAGGCCAAAATTATTATTTCAGATAAAAATCATTATTTCTAACCTTGCCAATGTCTTGACAATGTGTTCTATTCATTTTGCAACTCATTTGATAAATAAAAGTCAGTTTTCATGTAAAACACTAAATTGCCTGGGTGACCCCAAACTTTTGAACGGTATTATATACATATATATATATATATATATATATATATATATATATATATATATATATATAATTTATAAAATAGAGAGTCCAGAGCCACCACATCCGTATCAAAAAGACATTTTATAAAGTCAAAGAAGCCAAGGTAGACCACGTTTCAAAGGTATTGGATGGAAACTGTCTGCAGCTAATAACATGTTCTTATCTGTCGGTTTTCTATATAGCCTAGTACATAATGTATTGCTACTGAAAAGAATGTGACTGGATTAATCGGTTGAAAACGGTTGCTCACTCTGTTCTTAATGAGGGAACATCATTGAATTGTTTTCTGTAACATTAATGCCTCTATGTGAAGCGCTATGGATTTTTCCCTTTGCACAGATCGATAGACCAATGGTGAATCTTACAGTGATATTATATTTAATGTACATTATATTTTATTTTTATGATCTCTTCTATACTATTTGTGATTAGAATTCTTATTTATATACCTACCAGCCTTTGATTACTTTGGTGGACTCTAGCTCTTTAATATTTTTATTAATATTGGATAGGTTAGTACTGGACCCTGTACACCTTTCTTTATATATTTTTTTATTTTATCCTCTCTGTTAAAACATCAGTCCTTTACAGTTAATATATAATTCCCATTATAATGAAATAATATACTACTTGGTATCTGTTACTATGGGCAAAGCACGTTACTACTGCGGGACTTCCCGTCATATAAGTTTTTTTTGTGGCTATACAATTTCCTTTTGTATCTGGAGCGCAGTGTGTTTACATTGCATTATCTCCAGTTTGTTTGTTAGTCTGCCGGCTATGTGTTTACTCTGGCTGCCGTGGTGATGGGCATTTATCTTACATTACTTCTGGCGGTAGTTTTGTGATGATCTGGGCATTGCTGTAATCACTGGCTCCCGACGCTGGGTGCAGGCCATGCCCCTCCGTGTGACCTCACACGGAGCAGTAGATATGGCACTGCATATACATATAAAAAATATATAGCAGCATCATTATTAGTCATCAGTCTTATAGCATGGAGACACCTGAGATAATGTGAACCAGCCTCTATCAGCAGATAATGTGAACCAGCCTATATCAGCACACCAAAAACGATGAAAGGAGAATATGCATGGGGAACAATGAAGCAAAATTAATATATAATGGGCATCACTGTAAGCTTTCAAACCCCTATGGATATTTCACTTGTCAGATAAATTGGACTTAGAGCTCTGAAAAATTGTAACTATTTCCACAGTCATTAACAGTTACTAACTTTTAATAACTTTGGTGCTTTTGATTTGCAAAGCTGCTCTAATTTCTCATCTATTAATATGGTAGCATGCAGTGTTTGCGACGATTAACACATGGTGCTATATGTTAATAAAACTGTGTTCAGCTCATTAATTTCAACTATTGTTATTACAATGCATTATATCATAAACAAAGGAATTATATTAATACCGTACTTTGACTCCATAATACATTTGCTTAATTTGTCTCAGTTTATAAACCTGCTGTTTTCTTTTTCCAGAGCTTTTATCAACTGTCCAAGAAATTGACCAGAAATGTCCATCAAATTATTTTCACAAAAATGTGACAGATGTTAAGTTATGTTTTCTTCGGAAATTGATGGCGTTGGATGGAACTGCGAGGCATAGTGATCTTCAGCAGGAGGATATGCAATTAGGAGGAAACATGGAGTATGAAATGCTGCAGGATTATAATGTTGATTTCAGGAAGTTTGATCCTCTTCACTCTCTTGATGTGTTGTGTGATGTCTTGAATGATTCATGTAGCAACAATATTTCACAGCAAGAGGTTGTTTCAAAAATGTCCATGTGCCAGTTTGCTGTCCCTCTGCTGCTCCCTGCTGGTAATGCCTTAGAATGCATCTTCATGCTATGGGCAATGAGGGACATTGTGAAGAGATGGAGACCTCAGTCATTAGCTGTCAGTAAAGGGTACAGAGAAGACAGCTTGGTAAACATCCCTATGCCTTTTTGCTCTTTTGTTAGATTGGAAAAATGCAACTTATCTAAGTCTAAAATTCTAAATCAAGTTCTTAGTCCAGTGCAGCAAAACCATAACTTTTATGTCCACAGAGATATGGAAGGTGGAAATATTGAAAGGAAAAGATCAGATGGTCTGGTAGAGATCTGCTGGTATTTTCCAAGTGGACAGGCAGCTTTAGATATTTTTGAAGATCCCATTGCGGTTACTAATTTGCGTGGAGACCTGGAAGCTCACAAGGAACAGTTCGACTATTTATCATCTATATCGTCAGCCGTGTTCATATTTGTTGAGAGTATAAACAAGAGACAATATGACCTGATTTCCACTTTACTAACTACAAACACAGAATATTTCTTTGTTATTGACGCAAGTGATGGGAAACCTGGAGAAGAGACTGTGACATTCCTGAAAAATTTACTGACAAGTCAAAAGGTGAAAAAACAAAATGTTATAATCAAGAAAAGAAATATGAATGAGTCACAGCTTGTAATGAAGTTACAGACTGCAATCAAATATGTAGCAACAAATACCACACAGAGATTAAATTTAAAGCAAATAGCAAAGAAATTCAGAGAGAGAGTAGATGAGAATTCCCCGGAATGTCAGGAAGCAAGAAAAAATGCTACAGAAATCATATATGAGATAAAGGATATAGCGGATTATAAGAAAAACACATTGAAACTGCAAGGTGACCTTTGGAAGCAGCTGACTAAAATAGAGAAAGAACTCTGTAGAATGAGAGAACTGGGGGACAGAGATGCAGAGGAATATAAATCCCAGCTCCAGGCAGATATACTTAACCTACGAAATCAGCAAAGTCTTCTACATATTCCTGAAAGCATTGAAAAATTTGTAAGTGCGATAAGAAATACATCTTCCTTAGAGAAGCAACTTTTTCTGAAATGGTTGAAAATACACCTGGACACAGTTGGAAGAGAACAACTGTCAGTGTTACAGGCTGAATATAAGGACAGATGCAAGGATTTATTAGTGACTGACTGTGAGCTAAAGAATATCGATCAAAGAATAGCTGACAGCACTTTAGGGGTAGAACATTTGCTGCGTGAGATGGGGCAGTTGTATGAAGCAGGAAATTTCATGGAAAAAAGAGACAAAAATACAGCTGAAGGAAAATTTTGTAAATTCCCAGGAATCGCTGCTGATCTTCTACTGGACAGGTTCCCATTGGAGCTGATTGATGGAGACACCTCCAACATCCCCCTGCAGTGGATAACTGATGTCATGACTGAACTGGACACCAAGATGGGAGGACACTGCAGAATGAGAGTAATAACTGTGCTGGGAGTACAGAGTACAGGAAAATCCACCCTTCTGAACACCATGTTTGGGTTACAGTTCCCTGTTGCCAGTGGGCGATGCACACGAGGAGCCTTCATGACCCTCATTAAGGTGAAAGAGACATTCCGGGAGGAGCTGGGCTGTGACTTCATTCTGGTGATTGACACTGAAGGGTTAAAGTCCTTGGAACTAGCATCTCTGGAGGGTAGTTATGAACATGACAATGAGCTGGCGACACTAGTGGTTGGGTTGAGTGATATCACCATCATCAATATGTCCATGGAAAATACAGAAGAAATGAAAGATGTATTACAGATCGTGGTCCATGCATTTCTTAGGATGAAAGAAATTGGAAAGAAACCCAACTGCCAGTTTGTGCATCAGAATGTGAGCGACATTTCTGCTCATGTGAAAAACAGGAAAGCTCGACAGAAATTTCTGGAACAGTTGGACGAAATGACAAAAGTAGCAGCAAACATGGAGAAAAGAAGTGACATTTGTACCTTTGCTGACATCATTTACTGTGACCTTGAGAAAGACTCTTGGTATATCCCTGGATTGTGGCATGGTACACCCCCCATGGCTTCAGTTAATTTTGGCTACAGTCAAAATATTGATACGTTGAAAAGATCCATAATCGGAACGCTACAGTCTATGCCTGGAAAGCCTCAAAACATTGGAGAATTTATAGAGTGGATAAAAAGTTTGTGGAATGCAGTGAAACATGAAAAATTTGTCTTCAGTTTCAGAAATCGGATGGTCACTGAGGCCTACAACCAGCTTTGTATCCAGTACTCAGACTGGGAATGGAGGTTCCAGAGTAAAATTCACCAATGGATGTTAAAGACAGAAACTTGTATCTACAACCTACCAAATAGTAAATTAGCAGCAGATTCTTGGAAAAAATTACAAGCTGAAGTGTATCAGTTATTGGATATAGAGGAGAGGATCATGTCTCAATCCCTTGAGAAATATTTTGAGGATGACTATGAAAATGCCCATCTCTTGGAGATATTTAGAGGAGACTTTTTCAGGAGTGTGAACTATCTGAGGAAAGAGCTGGAATATTTTTTAATTGACAAGTGTGAGAAAACATTGTGTATACAAAAACAGAAATGTCAGATCCAAGCCATGCAGGAGCGATACATAAACAGAATTGAAGAAAAAGTGTCAGATATTCTGAAAGTGTGTAGAAAGAATAAGCAAATTCTAAATTCTGAACAATTGAAATCCGAATTTGAGAACATGTGGGAAAAAACATTATCGAATTTACAATTATGTAAATTAGACAAACACAACATTGACCTCATAATCCTTCAGCAATTGAAGCAAGAATTTAAATGTGATGATGGATCGATCATTGACAAGATATATAATCTTTCTAGTCTTAATGAATATAAGCAAAAACATTTTATGATTCACAAAAATCCTCTTTGCAGCAAATCTCCTGAAAGAATGAAGCTTGTAGAACAATCTTTACTCAACGAATGCAATCAATATGTTACTGAGTGTGTTAGTACCAAAGAGGACTTCAATTAAATATTTTCCAAAAAATTGCTAAAAATTATTCACAAAAGATTGAATTGCCATGATGTTAGGTTACTCCAGATTAGCAAATTCTTTGAGTTGGACCTTAAGCTTCATATTTTGGGAAATGCAGCTCTGAAGTTCCAGGAGATGCACGATGACTTTGTGCAGAGAAATGACCCAAGTCACTGTTTGGAGAGGCTGAAATCAGAATACTTTTCAATGTTTGAAAATATATTTGAACAAAGAAATGAATGCCAAAGAAGGGCTGCACAATTCTGTGAGCTGTGTTTGAAGCCGGCAATCATTGATCACATTAACAAATATCTTGGCAAGGAGATTGTGGAAGAAATTTTGCAGAAAAATGGCCCAAGGGAATTCAAGAGTAGAAAACTTTTCCAGAGTATGGTGCTTGAAAGGTTGCTAAATAGAAAATCATGTCAGCAATATGCAGAGTACATCAACAACTATAAGAGTTTTGTCACAAGTTGGATCTCACAGTACATTCGGGAACATTATCATGGCCAAGAACACATTAAGATTTTGCAATTAAATATCCTGCGCACATTGATAGAAAGACTTCAAACAGCACTAACTCACACAAGTGTTCTGCAAGCTAAAGGTGTTTCTGATTTTTTAGCCAAGTTTTGCAACATTTTACAAGAGGATCTGGTTATTTCTCAGAGCAATATGAAAGTTGTTGTTTTCCAAAGTAGTCTGGACATAAAAGAGTTTGCTAATGACATCGGATCACATCTTTCTATCTTAGAGGAACAAATACAAATGGAAATAAATTCATTAAGTGCACAATCCTTACTATCAGAGCTATCTATGAAGCCCCAGGAGGAATTGGTCAAGAAGGTGATTGGATGCGGGCAGCAATGTCCATTCTGTAAAGTCCCCTGTGAGGCTGGAGGTAGTGACCACAAGGAGCACTTTGCCTCTGTGCATCGACCGAGAGGATTAGGAAAACATAAAGATGAGCAAACAAAGGTTCTCGACCATTCTATATGCTCCACAACTATTACCACAAATAAGTCTTTCAGTAATGCAGACACAGCATGGGAGCCTCATCCTTACAAAGATTACCGCACATATTACCCTGACTGGGCCATCTACCCAGAAACAGCGGCGGATGCCTCAGATTATTGGAAGTTTGTTTTTAAAAATTGGAATGACTCATTTGCACAAATGTACAATGCCAGACCGGCGAATCTTCCAGACGACTGGTACAGGCTAACAGAGGATCATGCACTCAGCAGCCTGAAGACAGCCTTCAATACCTATTAAAATAGCTGGCAGAAAATCAGAATGTAGTTGAGTAGCTGAAAGGGGGCGCAATTCATGTTTCTAACTGCCACTTAATTCCAGAGTGTCCTTTTATAACACAATTTTTACGAAGGTTTTTATTTGTGAATGTAATTTTTATTTTGCAGAGTAAGTCATTCTATAAATTATATATTCATTTTCTCTGTGGTGTAATTATTATCATACAGCATATGATGTTGCTCTAATATTATTACTGTTATTATTATTGAATATTATATTAATTTGAATCCATTCTGCACCAGAGACTCCTAACCCAATAAAGGTAGCGGTATAAAAGCAAGAACCCAATGGAATCATCCATATTTTCACAGCAGCATAAATGTTTTAGGAGATGATTCTGCAGCAGAGTATTAGGGGTGTATTTACTAAAGTGAAAGTTTTTAGAAGTGGAGATGTTTGGCCATAGCAGCCAATCAGATCCTACTTAACACCTTCTAGAAGATAATATAATCTGATTGGTTGCTATGGGCAACATCACCATTTTATAAAAGCTCTCACTTTAGTAAATATACCCCTTAGTCATTCTTTTGAGAGATTGTGTAGAGGATGATGGGGACTGTATTGGACAGGAGCAGTGTCACTATGTAAGTAGAAGAACAGAGACATTTGGGAAGTCACAGATTGAGAGTTTGGTAGTGAGAGTTCCACAGTAACACAAGGTAGTAATGTGAAGTGTTTTTCAAGCTGATTTCAGATATATTAAGTTGCCAAACACACTTTCTGAAACACTGTTTATATATTAAACTAGATATGCTAATTACCCCCTTGACCTTCCTGACGCTCCCAAGTCACACAACTGGCCCAAGCCACTGAGAGAGTCAGATGTGAACTGCTGACAGGGAGAGAGAGAACCGATGCATGGGGTAAAGATACAATATAGAGTAACAGGGTAGAAGAGGGTAGATCAGCAGGTGTGAAGAATAGAGGAACCAAAAGAGGGATTATTATTGTACAATTAATTTTCAAGCAGTCACTAAATTAAATATAAATGTGAAATATGTTTTGCTTCATCTTAGCATGTACCAAGGACTTGTGAGCCTCCCTAACAAAACCTTCTAATCATTGTTCTTACATAATTTAACCCCGAATAAAAGCTCATCCTTGTTAAAAATGTTCTGGCTCGGTCTGGGGTCTCATTCTGGTTCCCTCTCCTTGTGATTGTCTCTCACTGTTGGGGGTCAGCAGCATTCCATCTCTAAAGACAAACACAGAGTGATCTGCAGACCAATATCTAATAACAGCACTTAGTAATACCACATGGATGTTTTCTTTTATATTTTGCATGTTTTGGGGGCATATTTATTAATGTGTCAGGTTCTACACCCGATAATAATAACTTACTATTGCAGCTTATCACATGATTAAGAAATGACAGATCGCCGTGATATATGAAGAAACACCCGCAGGGACAGGGGCTCTGAAAAGATAACATCACTGCGGTGTGTAATAAGTGATGTTATCGCTAATGCAATCACATTACTTCTCCTTTGGAACTCCAACACTGCCCTGCACATGACGAGCAAATAAACTTTTTTTGTGAAAAAAAACATTCTTTCCCCATGCTTCTGTCCATCGCAGCCAGATATAAATGATGGTGCTTCCTGTATTCATGGTCACGTGAAAACAAAAGTGTACACTGGCTAATCTTACCCCACTCTCCGCTACTGTATTAGATTCTCCATTGTTTTCTAGTGGTATCCTGCAATAAAAGTTTTACAATCAATTTCACAACATTTCATACAAAGAAATATGATAATGACACTTTTTTTAGGCTGCTCAAAGCCATCCTGTCTTGCTGTTTTTGTTTGATGTCAATGACTTTCCACTTTTGGTTTTTCAAATATTAGACATAAAAATTAATGCTTAAATTAGTCAACCATGTCGCATTATGAGAAATACCCAGAAACACTATCAAACCCACCAGTCAGGGTTGGGGACAAATGTAATAAAGTGAGAGCTTAGGCAATGTGAGAGTTTAGCAGTAATCTATCACATTGGTCAAGTTTTATCTTCAAAATGGGAAAACATCTAGATGAGAGTTTAAATCGTGAGAGTTTTTTAAGTCTAAAAACATGTGAGTTTCCATGTTCTCGGACTCTATTACATAGGGCGCGTTTCCATGTTCTCGGACTCTATTACACTGGGAGAGTTTCCATGTTCTCGGACTCTATTACACTGGGTGAGTTTCCAAGTTCTCGAACTATATTACATAGGGCGAGTTTGCACGTTCTCGGGCTCTATTACATAGGGCAAGTTTAAAAAGTGTCAGAGATTACTGCTAAACTCTCTAACATTTTCTAAACTCTCTCCCTATTACATGGGGCCCTTGGTATCACTATAACAGGTGGCTCTCTCCTGTACCAAAGCGCGTTCCTTGACTGTAATTATATTTTTATGGTGTGTTGCTTTTAATATCTGTGCTGTTTTACATTTTGGAGGTAAGCCTGCCACTCAATGAATTAACCTCATGGACAGTTTTTATATAATCTCCTGTAAAAGCTATTTATGTGTACAATGGGGAGCGCACACTATATCCACAAAGTTAACAGAATATGACATACAAATATTATCATAGAAGTCATCTACATTAAATTCTTGGTCATCACCAGTCACTCATTTGTACTTTGGGTTTATGCTCTGTACAGTTCCATTCAAACTCAAGATCTTATGCAGGGCTGTTCAATATCTTTATTTTTTACAATTATTTGGTCTAGTGTATGGATTTTTTTTAAGTGCAAGTTCTGAGCATATAAATGCTTTGAATACAAGTTTTGACAAAACGTTTTAAAGAGCCACTCCATTGTCTGAGGAAGACTGCAAATATCATGCTGCTAAACATTGTGATATGGAATCAATAAGTTGATAATAAAAAATATCAAGAATTCCCCCACACACACTCTCACACACACACTCTCACACATACCCGCACACACACCCTCACACACACACCCTCACACACCCTCACATACACACCCTCACACACACCCTCACACACACACCCTCACACACACCATCACACACACACCCTCACACACACATCCTCACACACACATCCTCACACACATCCTCACAGACATCCTCACACTCTTAGACACACACACATCCTCACACTCAGACACATTCTCACACACACACTATCACACACACACTCACATGCACACTCACACACACACACTCACACACACACACACACACACTCACACACTCCCACACATGCACTCTCTCACACACACACTCTCACACACTCTTACTCACACACACACTCACTCACTCTCACACACACACTCACTCACACACACTTACAAACACACACTCACTCACACACAAACTGACTCACTCACACACACAATCACACTCACACACACACACACAGCTCAAAACATTGCAGTTTAAAATACTGACGGTGTAGATAAAATAGTTACAGCAACACAATTACCCCGTACAATTGTGGATGTATAGAATATTTTAATATGCAGAAATCTATTTGCCACCACAAATCTTTAAAGCTGCACACACTTGTTCCTTGTTGTGAGACCCCCTTTGTGCTCATCATTTTCTGCAATCATTGATAGGATTGTTATCCAGCAGAGGAACGGAAGTACTTATAAATGTGTCAGCTCTAAGCACTGCCCTCTATAAATTTTGAACCTACTTGACCTCAAATTACAACTTTTGCTTCTCTCTTAATATATTTTTTCTCAGACCCTAATTTACATCCTATTGTAGAAGGTAATTGGGGCTATTATTATATTGGTCACAGCATTATGGCCAATACTGAGGCTTTCCTGCATTCAGCATGAGTCACCTAGATTCAGTCTGCATGCCCCACTGCACTCTGTGGTTGGCACACAGTTATGACATATGTCAGTGATTCCCAGGTAGTGTGTCAGGACATCAGGTTCGATGTGTCAGGACATTTTTTAGGGAGCAAGAGCAAACTCTTAATCTATTAAAAGATATATACTATATTTTAGCTGTAACTAATTAACTGTAAATCACTTTGGTTCTCAGAACATACAGTTATTCTATTTAATCACAATTAAATAAGTCTATACTACAATATTATAACATGGGCATGTCATGAACAAAATGCGTTGGGTAGAATCTGTGAGAGTGGATAAGCCATAACACCAGCAGAATATTTGGCTACTACTATATTATCCCATGCACATACAGTACCAATAAAAAGGGTGCAAAAATAGATACATCACATAAGAAGAACAGAGTTTGCGCCATGCCATGTACAGTATTGTGCAAATTAATTGGGATAAACTTTGTTTTTTGCCTGTTGTTTATTCAAAAATATGACATAGAACAATTTACATATTTTGAATAATATACAATAAATTGATTGTACAGCACTCAGTAGGAATCAGAATATCCTTACTAGCAGATAACAATCAGGGGTGCTCTTTACACAAATATCCAACATTTAAAGTACAATATTTATGGAGCTCTGGGACATTCAGAGTAGGTTCTAAGTTTAATCTATATTGGTGCTTATATTTAGTTTGATGGTGCCAAGTAAACCATGTTCTAAACATTACACCATATTTACAGGTATAGTATGTATTATGTATGATTGTCCCATATGTTGAGGTGCAGCATATGGTTATGATAGCAGTTCTTGCTAATATATCAACCTGAGTGTTCTATTGAAATAACCTTATTTGTAATAACAGTCTCTCCAGTACTTAATAGACACGGTTTCATATTACTTCTATTTGTTCTCACAAATTATTGTAATAAATTCCATTTCTCCAAGATACATAAATATATTGTTATTCTTGCATAGTGCACACTATTAACATACTGGCCCTCATTCAGAGCTGCTCGCTATTTGCGGTCGTTCGTTCAAAAACAAGGGGTGGCTATTCAAATGATCCGTTCGCTCATTGCGGTCTGTTCACGCCTCTAAGTCTGAACGAGCGAGCAAAACTTGTAATTTTGACAAAAACGCCCCCTTGCCGCTCGCACCATACGTCATGTCCGCTATTTATTTGATTAATCGAGTACATCGAACAGCGTATGAACTGCTTGCTATTCTTGTGGTTGGTTTTTTCAACCACTATTTTGCGAGCAGTTCTGAGTAAAAAAAAAACAAGTGACGTGGTCAATGATGCTCCAGTTTAAATTATGCACACCCATAAAACGCCCGTTTTGACCTTTAAGCACGCCTGCGTTCTGATCTCGACTCCCAGTTTTCAAGCACATTCCCCTGTTCCACCCACATACGCCTCATCCTGTCACTCAAAGTAGCAGGCATTCGCTATATAGCGAACAAATGATTTTCGGCAGCACTGACTGGTTCGCACATGCATATTACAATCCGTAGGCATGAGAAGAATGAGGAAGAAAGAAGAACTCTCTAGTTGGGGTCACTCTTTGCTGATACTAGATTGATAATTAAAAAAATAGCATTTATTGGATATGCATTAAAATATCTGCCAAAAACAAATACAGATCCTAAATCGCACAATTAACAATCAATATTGGACAAAACAAAACACAACACTAAACACTAATATAGGAAGCAATGTGAAATATGAGTCAGTGGAGTGACTTCAGGAGAAAGGGTTATATATTCAACAAATATGGTCATATGGAAAAGACCACTAAATGAGCCCCCCTCGAGATGTCAATCCAATCAATATAATGTTAATAGTATTGTGATCATACACAGAAAAAGTAAGTTCCATGAAAATAAAATTCCATGACGTATCACAGCAACAACACACATATAATATAATAAATCTCAAAATTACAAAAATTGTCAAAAATTGTTTGATATCATTAGATATTGGTAGAGAACTCTCAATGTGTATATCTTCAGGTTAATCAGATAGAGAAATAGTAAGTCTATCATATATGAAAAAAATGAAAATCCATAAAAAAGAGAGGAGACAATAAATAAACTTGTGTAACAGACTATGTGTCCACCGATTGCCGTATATAAATTATTACAGGTACCACAGAAAATGAGATTACAGAATAAGTGTGAAAATATAGGTAAGATATACCCTTTGTATGGTGTCAAGGCAACAGCTGCTGCCTGTCATTATGTACCCAGTGAATGACACGTGAGCGTGTTGTCAGACTTACCCAAGGGTATAGAAAAGTGTATTGAGCATCTACTGTTAAGTCTGATGTGAAAAAGGAACCTGATGTGTAAATAGTGCAGGAACCTATTCAGATCTAGCCTTAATGAAGGTGCCCATAGTAAAAAGTATATTGTAGTAAATATGTGACATAAGGTCAGGTAAAGGCCACAGTATGTGATCGTCCCCAATGCTGCTGCTACTCACATGTCATATGGGCAGTGGTGAGTAGTGAGAAGCCTAGGATCGTATACTGTGGTAAGAAGAAAGTAAAATATTGGCAGCACTGTAGTCCATGTAAGGTAAGTTATGCTCTGGTTGCCTCTGGGGTAGTGCAGGGCTAATCACTCACACATAACACAAATGGTCTATATGTGCGCCTGGAAATGAAAAATAGTGTGGTACCTGATCGCTCTAGTGAGAATCGGCATGGGGTGAACAGAAGTCTGCCATCACCGGAGTCCTCAGCGTGTAGTGCTGTGAGATCCCGCCTGTACACAGCGGGAGTGCACCTGATCTGAGATGCGCGTTTCACGTGCTGCTTCCTCAGTCGGATGCCGGTTACCTCACACAGGTGATCTTTAACCTATGCGTTAACCAATCAGAGGGCTAGGTACTGCTGTGCATATGTTAAATGCCCAGTGATAGGTCAAACTAAACTCACTCCTGATTGGCCCAATTACGAGAAACCAGGGAAAGAAATTAAATAATACCACGTGATCACAACAATACCACGTGACGTACTAATCGGGAATTATAATGTTTATGGCTTAATAATTTTAAAAGACAAGAGCAAATGTGTAAAATGAGAATACAAAAACTTAATGGATCTCTGGACCTAAGACTATAAACAATGTTTATATAATTGTATACACTCGTTTTTTTATATGGTAAGTATAAATAAGTGCTGACAGTAGGAGAGTGATGGGGAGGAGGTGATCGGAGGGTAATCACTGTGTTATATGTTAAGCAAGTGATAGGAAGTAATAATGATCATGTGGATAAAGTGAAAAAAGTGAGAAAAAAATGTATGTAGATATGATATTGGTGAATTAATATAAGGGGTAACGAGATTGATTATCCTGATTTAGAATGAATAGTGGAGACTATGTGCTTATAATGAAACAAAATTGTGTATGTATGAATAATGGAAGAAAAGTAAACTACAATAAAATAAAACAAAAAATGACAAAATAAAAAATATTTGTAAATAGTGAAATGATGATGTGAGGTAGTGTCTGTATAGTATTCTAAACAATTGTGAATGAAAAAATTGTGAAAATAAAAGATTATATAGTAGAACATAAATTAATATCAAAAATAAATCAGTGAAATAGAAATGTGAAAATTAATAATAAGAAATTATTTAGAAAAATTAAATAAGTAAAAGGTCCGAGTCAATATGAGGTTGATAAAATTAATTAATGTTTAACATTACAGTAGGCCTTTTATACTAAAAGCTATGAGGAAAATCATTCTATGATCCTTTATTCTTCCTATAAAAAGGAAGAGAAGTTAATCATTTAATTTAGTCCATAAGGACTGACCGTATTGAGCCTGAATGTCCATTGGCTTTCTCGCTGTAGTAATACTCTCATAAGGTTGCCGCCTCTCACACCTAGTCTGACATGCTCAAGTCCAAATGCTTTAAGACTTTGCGTGGTTCCGTTATGATGTCTCAGGAAATGTCGGGCAACAGAAGTTAATTTCTTCATTTTCGTAAGGTCATGGTGGGCATTTCTAATGTTACCTACATGTTCCAAGATCCTTTGTTTAAATATGCGGGTGGTCATGCCTATGTATCTGAGGTTGCAGCTACACTCTAGACAATATACAACCCCCATGGCATCACAATTAATGAATTGTTTTAATTCAATGTTGTGGCCAAATTTGTCCGTAACATGATCTTTTTTAATAATGTACGGACAGGCCTTACACTTGCCACAGGGGAAAGTGCCTCTTAACTTGGGTTTTCTCCCAACATTGCCCACGTAGTGACTTTTCACTAGTCTGTCTTTTAGGTTATAGGATCTCCGCCAGCTAAAAATGGGTTTATCCTGTAGGGATTTCTGTAAGTCGTGATCCATTAGAAGGATGTGCCAGTGTCGTGTGACAATCTTTTGGAGATCCTTCCATTCGTTACAGAAGTTTGTTATAAAGCGTATCTGATCTGAATCTTGTTCAAGTTTCTTACTATTGGAGAAGATCAGAGTGTGTCTGTCTGTTTTTAATGCCAGATGTTTGGCGGTCTTAATCATTTTTTTACTGTAACCTCTATTAAGTAGGCGTGTGGTAAGATCTTCAGATTTTGCCATAAAAGTCTCTACTGTGGAGCAATTCCTTCTGAGTCTAAGGAACTCGCCTTTAGGTAGGTTTCTAATAGTCGGCGGAAAATGTGCACTGTTACTATGTAAGAGGCTATTTGTAGCTGTCTCTTTTCTAAACAGTTCCGTTAGGAGATGTTTTTCCTTGTCTAGGAACAGATGTAAATCCAAGAAAGTTGCCTTCTCTGTACTAATTGTGTGTGTTAATTTTAAATTGATGGAATTATTGTTCAATTCTTGAATAAAGGCCAATAGGTCAGTGTGGCTGCCCTGCCAAATCATGAAAATATCATCGATGTATCTCAGCCATGTTGTTATATGGCTGGTATGATGATCGTTACTCTCATTGAAGACTATCTCCCTCTCCCACAATCAGTACGCATGCGCAGATGTGCGAACATCGCTCGGAACAAGCGTACTGCCGCTTACGAGCGGCTCTGAATGAGGGCCACTGTTCTTAATGTATGAGTAAGTATATATATATATATATATACCGGCATCTCTAATAATTAAAGTGCACAGTGCAATAAATATATGAAAATAACAACAATTTATTCAAAATTCATAAGGACATAATAACATAAATATACAAATTAAATGCACAGAATAATGACCACATACGAATTAATCCTTTAAAAATGTCAAGCTAATTGATGTGAGATAAAGGAGAAAAATAATACTATTTAATCATATGCTTAATTAAAAATGCTGGTCAACAAGTCTCAGCACCATAATATTGGAATAAAGTGCAGATAGACAATAGTATATATTGCACAGGCCCAATAATATATACTAAAAGCAAATAAGCGGAGAATGAGGTTCTAAAAACAGCAGTAAATTAAAAAGGCAAGAGTGCAGCTTCCCCAACATGTTTCATCCAATGGGACTTTTTCAAGGGATGATAGCTAGCAAACATAAGTCCATATTTATACCAGGCTTAAACAGAACTGATTAATCCACCTTATTTCAATTGATGACCTCATATCCGGTCTAATGGTGGGATTTAACAAAAGGAAATTCCAAAACACTCCTATGTAGGAATGCATTGTTTTTAATATGAAAAAATATTCCAGTGATGTCCAGATAATGCTAAAAATATATAAAACTAAGTGTTCAACATAGCGGTTACTCCTGCCCAAGAGAAATTAATTTCCGCCCTTAACACTAACATCCGCCCTCTTCCGGATCTAGATGGAGACATATGGCAATGAGGCAATGAGGTCGACATCCGCTTGACAAACGCGACTTCCGCCCTCACTTCTGGCTCCATGCGGCGTCCATCCTTCTAGTCAGCATCCGGGAATGGTATCGCGGGTACTCAGCACCCGTCCGGTTCACATGACTTCTGCCCTGGCTCTAATGTCCACCATCTCAGCAAGCATCCGCCCATAGATTCCGTCTCTACATCCCGCCTAGGTCCAGCACTTTCTTCTCCAGACGTAGTCCAGATCTTTAATAGGCACAGCCATAAATCTGCGGAAGCCAAAAAACTTAGCAGTTTTTTTTTTATTAAAAGCGCCATTTTGGAAAAGGGTTTCTTAGACCATAGTACTAAACTTAAGAGACACACCAATTAGATAGGCATACCATGATGATAACAGTGAAAGACAGTATAAAACTAAATATAGCAACACGGTTTTAGAATCATAACATCAAATTATGAATAGCATGTGGATGAATATAATTAAAAATGACGACAATAGCACAATTTGTGAAAATCTGTAATTGGTTAAAAATAAATAAAAATAGAAATGTTAAAAATAAAAATGCTGGCAATTTAAATATTAATAGAGAGCAATGGTCTTTTTAGTGAAAATAACGGAGGAGGGGATTGTAGATAGAACTCATATTTATCCATGGAACAAGGGTGGATAGTTAGATCCATTCAGACACGCAGTTGTAAATATGTATGAACACTACAACACCTGGTATTCCCAGGAGGTCTCCCATCCCTGTACTGGCCAGGCACATATATGCTTAGCTTCCAAGATCAGACAAGTTTGGGCATATACACACTGGTTTGGTTGTAGGTCCCTTTTAACATATACAACTTCCACCTCGTCTCTTACAAGAATGAAGAAATCTCGTAACTCTCATTAAACTCTTGTTGAGCCATGGTATTCAACTCGAATATCCTGAACATTTCTCTTCTTGAATGTTTGTTCCCTAGATCACCCCCTCTCTCTCCTAGTTTCACATGCTCTATTGCTTTAAAAGTTAGGTCCTCCAGATTGGAATCATGGTGAACAGAGAAATGCTTAGACACCGCATGTCCATCAACTTTGTTCTTAATATTACGAACATGCTCTTGAATTCTCAACTTTAATGGTCTCTTAGTTTTACCCTTTGGTGGGCGTGCCAGGGGCGTGGCTGCCAGATGGAGGCGTTCCCATGGGAACGCCTACCGTCTGAGTCCGGCCCCACTGACATCACTAGTGATGTCAGTGGGAGTTATTTTGGCTCTGATAGAGCCAAAATCACTCCAGGGCTTGCGGTCACCGAGACCCTACCGCAGGGTCTCCTCACAAGCCCGATGGTCGCGATGGTCTTGACCATCGCGACCATCTTTTTGGCCACTCGCATATGCTGTGGGTGGTCACCCACAGCTATGCGAGCGGCCAGGAGGGCCATTTTCAGGTAGTAGGGCACTGATTCAGAGCGAGCGCTCTGCTGTGGGTGGTCACCCACTGTGGGTGGTCACCCACAGCTATGCGAGTGGCCAGGAGGGCCATTTTCAGGTAGGAGGGCACTGATTCAGAGGGAGCGCTCTGGTCAGAGCGTCCAGCTCTGAATCAGGCCCAGAGGTCTGTACAATAAGTCAGCAGACAGAGGTCTGTACAATGAGCCAGCAGACAGAGGACTGTACAATGAGCCTTTTAGCCCCACCCCCTCCTCAGAATACGCCCCCTCCATCTCCATCTACTTACTGCACAGAGAGCCTGAAGATGATGCACTAAGCGCACTACATTTTTTTTATCAATGTTTGAGGTGGGGGTGGGGGGTGTGAATGAGATTCACACACACTATATGTGGTTTGGTTGTAGGTCCCTTTTAACATATACAACTACCACCTCGTCTCTTACAAGAATGAAGAAATCTCGTAACTCTCATTAAACTCTTGTTGAGCCATGGTATTCAACTCGAAGATCCAGAACATTTCTCTTCTTGAAAGTTTGTTCCCTAGATCACCCCCTCTCTCTCCTAGTTTCACATGCTCTATTGCTTTAAAACTTAGGTCCTCCAGATTGGAATCATGGTGAACAGAGAAATGCTTAGACACCGCATGTCCATCAACTTTGTTCTTAATATTACGAACATGCTCTTGAATTCTCAACTTTAATGGTCTATTAGTTTTCCCCACATACTTCAAGCTGCACTTGCACTCTAAGAGGTATATGGTGGAAATAGTATTACAGTTCATGTAGTTCTTGATTTTACATTCCTTTGAACCTTCATAATTGTAAAATACTTTTCTTCATGGATGGATGAACTTACAGTCATTGCAATGTCCACATTTATAACAACCTAAACACTTAGGGAGGGCTTCATTAGTTTTAAATGTCCCACTGTTTTAAATATCCTTATGAATTTTGAATAAATTGTTTTTATTTTTATATATTTATGGCACTGTGCACTTTAATTATTAGAGATGCCGGTCGCTGTATCTTTTACTATTTCCACATTTTCGTTTGGGATTTATGCCCCAATCCTTCTTACTGGTATCCAGCTGACACCTTTGGGTAGTGCGTCCTGTTATATTTTTCACTTTATATTTTTCACTGTAGTAAAACACTCTTAATTATTTATTTATTTATATTCTGTTATTGGTTGGCACTATAGCCATTACATTGGTTTTATATTGATTGGGTTATTTTTTTGGCTAGGCAGCCTTCCTAAACAGTCTTTTGTGTGATTGCATGATTTACTGCACCTTTAAGGACGTTTAGACATACTGAATGCACAATAAAGAGAAGTGATTTGTGTCAAAAAATTTTTAATGAGAGCAATACCATGTCACATACAGAGTTACTCACCGAAAATATTGATAATTTATTTTGGGATATAGAAAAACTTATGACCAAGGAAATTAAAGCTTGGTGGGATGTAAAAGGCCTCAAACATTATATCTCTGTGAATAGGATCCCGAGAGGACTTAGAATTCAGAAAAATTCCACCTTTGGTCTTGATTAAACAGACTTCATTAGGGAATGGGATAAGATCCTGCATAGATGTTCCTTGGACCTTATGCAACTCATAATTAAAGAAAAACAGGACCCTTTGCTTAATTTAGAACAGGAGATTAAGGCTAAAGAGCAACAAATGGAAGAATTTAAAATGAAAGACAACTTTAAGGAGAATGAAGTGGTTTTAATGAAGAAATTAGAAAGAACAGAAGAATTGGTAATCAAAGGCAAAGAGAAAAAATTCCATAGGGATAAACAGGACTATGAAACCAATAGAATTAACCAATGGTCGAGATTCCAGAATTCCAGAAATACTGTTCATCTCACTCCATCCAGGACTCACTCCAATTGGAAACCTACTCACAAAAGAAATTATTATAGGGATGAACAATCAACAATATTCAGGACAACCTACACAAGGAATAGGTATGCAGCCCTACAGAGACTGGAATCCACTGGCGATTCAGATCAACATAATTTTTTATCCCCAGGTCTGGACACACCAATCGATGTAAGGAAGCAACCTGTCAGGGAGACAGCAACCATAGCATCGCTCCTCAAAAGAAGACAATGAGAAGAGGAAAACGGGGCGGGTGGAAGAAACCTAAAGAGAAGGTATCTTCAATGAATCTCCAACAAGGCATTTTCAATTTATCAAAACATCAATTAACGGAATCTGAGATCAGTTTACTAAAGCAAAGGGTTAAATTATGCACCGACATCCAATATGAACAAATTTGATGTATATATAGACTTAAATAAATTTGTGAGAAACCTGACACTTAAAAGGCACTTTATAAGAAAGGAATCAGCACCCATTAAGAATTTTATGGAGTCAACTTCAAAATCAGGATTGAAATGTAAATCTCCCTACTATCCTTTAGAATCTAAAGGTAGTCACATAGAAGTCTTTTATGAGAAAGTTAAGAAGGACCTATGCGAAGGAGAAGGGGAAAAATTACAAAAACAGAATTTAAAGAATAAAGATAAACATGGCCTGAAGGAATTGCAAAAGAATAAAGATGTTTATAAGCTGATAAAGGGGGGGTTTGGTCATTATGGATCGGGAAGCCTACCTTAAAGAAGCTGAAAGATTACTGAGTGACACAAACTCATATAGACCATTATAGGGAGATCCTGTAGAAGAATATCTGGATGATATGAGGTCACTTTTGTTATGTGGTCTTCATAATGGAGTTGTAAATAAAGATGAATTTCAGCTTCTCATGCAGACCAACCCCATTACCCCTATATTTTACTTTTTGCCTAAAATTCATAAATCGATGACATCACCTCTTGGGCACCCTATAGTGGCTGGCATAGACTCGCTTACCTCCCTTCTCTCCGAGTACGTTGATGTATTTTTACAGAAATATGTTATCCTACTGGACTCATATTTGAAAGACACTATGAATGTTTAACAATGTTTAAAGGGGATCAAATGACAATCAACATATTCCTGAGTCACGATAGATGTACAGGCTCTGTATACTTGCATTGAGCATAACAAAGGAATTAATGCATGTAGGAAAGTCCTAGAAGAGGATGAATCCATTAGTCCTCTTCATCGAGAGTTCTTATGTGACCTAATGCTTTTTATTCTCACTCACAATTATTTTACATTTTTGGATGTCTTTTATCAACAAATATGTGGCACAGCTATGGGTACTATTTTTGCCACCAGTTTTGCAAATATTTTTACGGGGTGCTGGGAAGACAATTACATTTATAAAAATAACCCATTTCACAAGAATTTTCTACTGTATAAAACATATATTGACAACATTTTAATTATCTGGGGAAGGTTCTGAGGAACTTTTAATAATTTTTTAACACACATTGCAAATAACGATTTTAATCTGAAGTTCACGTCCCATTTTAGCAGTGCATTGGTTGAATTTTTAGGTTTGGTGTTACTAAATGAAAATGGGGAGATTATTACAAATAACTATATTAAAGAAGGTGACACTAATAGTTATTTACATTTTAAAAGTGGACACCTCAAAAGATGGAAAACCAATATCCTTTACTCTCAGTTCTATAGAATCAAGTAGAATTGTACAAAAGAACAAGATTGTGAAGAACAAATTCAGATTTATACTGAGAGATTAATTAACAAAGGTTATCCAATTCAATTATTATCACAGGCGGCAGAAAAAAACAAAGACCTGGCAAGGGATGAATTGTTAAAATATAAAAATAAAGATCTGGGAAGGAAAAATTGTGTGCCTTTTGTGACCACTTACAATGGACACGAGAACAAATTAAGGAATTCTTTACAGAAACATTGGCATATTTTACTTATGGACCCAGTCATAAAAGAGGTTTAGCACTGAGCATGATTAAGAGTGGGACATTTAAAACTAATGAAGCCCTCCCTAAGTGTTTAGGTTGTTATAAATATGGACACTGCAATGTCTGTAAGTTCATCCATCCACGAAGAAAAGTATTTTACAATTTTGATGGTTCAAAGGAATATAAAATCAAGAACTACATGAACTGTAATACTATTTCCACCATATACCTCTTAGAGTGCAAGTGTGGCTTGAAGTATGTGGGAAAACTAAGAGACCATTAAAGTTGAGAATTCAAGAGCATGTTCATAATAATAAGAACAAAGTTGATGGACATGCGGTGTCTAAGCATTTCTTTGTTCACCATGATTCCAATCTGGAGGACCTAAGTTTTAAAGCAATAGAGCATGTGAAACTAGGAAAGAGAGGGGGTGATCTAGGGAACAAACTTTCAAGAAGAGAAATGTTCTGGATATTCGAGTTGAATACCATGGCTCCACAAGAATTTAATGAGAGTTACGAGAATTCTCCATTCTTGTAAGAGACGAGGTGGTAGTTGTATATGTTAAAAGGGACCTACAACCAAACCAGTGTGTAAATGCCCAATCTCGTCTGATCTTGGAATTTAAATATATATTTGCCTGGCCAGTACTGGGATGGGAGACCTCCTGGGAATACCAGGTGTTGTAGCGTTCATACATATGTACAACAGGGCATGAGACAGTCACTCGGTCTCTGAATGGATCTAACTATCCACCCTTGTTCCATGGATAAATATGAGTTCTATCTACTATCCCCTCCTCCGTTATTTTCACTAAAAACACCATTGCTCTCTATTCATATTTAAATTGCCATCATTTTTATTTTTAACATTTCTATTTTTATTTATTTTTAACCAGTTATAGATTTTTACAAATTGTGCTATTGTCGTCATTTTTAATTATATTCATCCACATGGTGTTCATAATTTGATGTTATGATTCTAAAACAGTGTTGCTATATTTAGTTTTATACTGTCTTTCACTGTTATCATCATGGTATGCCTATCTAATTGGTGTGTCTCTTAAGTTTAGCACTACGGTCTAAGAAACCCTTTTCCAAAATGGCGCTTTTAATTAAAAAAAAACTGCTAAGTTTTTTGGCTTCCACAGATTTATGGCTGTGCCTATTAAAGATCTGGACTACGTCAGGAGAAGAAAGTGCTGGACCTAGGCGGGATGTACTGACATCATCTATGGGTGAATGCTTGCTGAGATGGTGGACATTAGAGCCAGGGCAGAAGTCATGTGGACCGGACGGGAGCTGAGTACCCACGATACCATTCTCGGATGCTGACTAGAAGGATGGATGCCGTGTGGAGCCAGAAGTGAGGTCGGAAGTCGCGTGTGTCAAGTGGATGTCGACCTCGTTGCCATGTGTCTCCGTCTAGATCCGGAAGAGGGCGGATGTTGGTGTTAAGGGCTGAAATTCATTTCTCTTCGGTGGAAGTAACCGCTAGGTTGAATGCTTAGTTTTATATATTTTTAGCATTATCTGGACATCACTTGAATCTTTTTTCATATTATAAACAATGCATTCCTACATAGGAGTGTTTTGGAATTTCCTTTTGTTAAATCCCACCATTAGACCGGATATGAGTTCATCAATTGAAATAAGGGGCATTAATCAGTTCGGTTTAAGCCTGGTATAAATATCGACTTATGTTTGCTAGCTATCATCCCTTGAAAAAGTCCCATTGGATGAAACACGTTGGGGAAGCTGCACTCTTGCCTTTGAGTTATTAAGATAAGCACTTTTTAATTTACTGCTGCTTTTAGAACCTCATTCTCCGCTTATTTGCTTTTAGTATATATTATTGGGCCTGTGCAATATATACTATTGTTTATCTGCACTTTATTCCAATATTATGGTGCTGAGACTTGTTGACCTGCATTTTTAATTCAGCATATGATTAAATAGTATTTTCTTTGCTCCTTTATCTCATATCAATTAGCTTGACATTTTTAAAGGATTAATTCGTATGCGTTCATTATTCTGTGCATTTTATTTGTATATTTATGTTATTATGTCCTTATGAATTTTTAATAAATTGTTTTTATTTTTATACATTTATAGCACTGTGCACTTTAATTATTAGAGACGCCGGTCGCTGTATCTTTTACTATTTCTACATTTCCGTTTGGGATTTAAGCCCCAATCCCTTCTTACTGGTATCCAGCTGACACCTTTGGGTAGTGCATCCTGTTATATTTTTCACTTTATATTTTTCACTATAGTAAAACACTCTTATTAATTTATTTATTTATATTCTATTGTTGGTTGGCGCCATAGCCATTACATTGGTTTTATATATATATATATATATATATATATGTATATATATATTCAAATAATGAGGAGAGAGCAGTCATGAGAATAATATAAAAAAAACAACTTTACTTGTAACAAAGCTCACGTACATCAAGGTTTAAAACTACATGTATCACCTGGGTCTCAGCCCTTAAACAAGCATCCGTAGGACCTCCTGGGTATCGCTGCCTCTGGAAAGGACAGAGGACGTCACCACATCTCACGTCAGTTGGCCATTAACAATGCATTTCATTGATGACTTTGTCAGGGGGTGTGGCTAACCCTTTTATCGGCTCCCTTTTATACTAGCCACCTCTCAAATATTGCAATTACAATTAGTACCTAATCATGTGAAAACCCGCTTACAGGACATCACATGCTATACATATATAAAAATAAATTTTACCAGATATTTATCACATTGTTAACAATCCATAAAACTCATAAGAAAGACATAAAACAACCATCAAACCTAAATAATTAATTAATTATAGCAGAAAGTATACAGCTGTCAATAATCATTATGTTAAAGATATTTATCAGATCACAACAAAATGACAATTGTCTCAGATCTAAATATATACCTCCAGCTATATACTAAGAACACGGTACAATAATAGTGCTGATATCACATAATAAAATAACAACAATAAATTAGCACATAATTTAGTTTCAACCATACAGTATAGTAAAATGTAAAAAAATAAATAAATATATATATATATATATATATATATATATATTTACAGACAAGAAATGGCTGCACTCCAAGCTTCTTAGTAAAATATACCAGAAGATTTAATTCAAAGTTTGAATTAAAACTTCTGGTATATTTTATTAAGACGCTTGGAGTGCCACCATTTCTTGTCTGTGTGGAGAGGGTCGTTGGCCTATAGATGGCACCTGCACATTTACTACCACATTACCATCGAGTGCTGGGGATAACACATTGTGTTTATTATATATATATATATATATATAGCTTTAAACAAAAGACGGCGGCACTCAGCAGGACTTCGATGAGAGAACACCTTTACAGTGATTTACTCCAAAGAGTATATCACTGATAGGGTATTTTCTTATCGAAGTCCTGCTGAGTGCCACCGTCTTTTGTTTCTACATGCTATGAGTTGTCTCTTCCACCCGGGTAGGGCACCCAGGCACGTACTCTCTAAACTTTCCAATCACAACTGAGTACCGATCTCGTGGATTCTCCTTTGTTTTTTATATATATATATATATATATATATATATATGTTTATAAAGGAATTATTCATCAATGTTTATAAGAAATGATTTCTTATAATAAATGTACCATTTTATACAGTAATTTTTTCTCGGAAGTAAATTAATACAGTTTTATATAAATGTCTTTATACAGTAACAGGTCAAATACATTCAGCGTGAAATTTTAAATCTAAGTGAGCATAATACCTTATAACCTTGAAGACATTTTAGCAATTTTTGTCACATATGGACTATAGTAACAGTGAGTGCAGCTATCATATCACAAACATAACATATAAACAAACTAAATAAGAGAAGGCACTAGATCAGTGGTTCTCAAACTCAGTCCTCAGGACCCCACACAATTCACATTTTCCAGGTCACCCAGCAGGTGCACAGGTGTAGTCATTACTCACTGACACATTTTAAAAGATCGACAGGTGGAGCAAATTATTTCACTTGAGATTCTGTAAGGAAACCTGGAAAACAAGCACTGTTTGGGGTCCTGAGGACCGAGTTTGAGAACCTGTGCACTATATCAACATGCAGTTGTTAAATATCTTATTTTCATAATTTCTTTGTTTTTTCATTACAACACAAAATATGTTACTGTTTGCTTTTAAACACACATATTATTTTAATTCAGTAATAATTAAATAAACATGTTTTAATTCCTAGTGCACCATTTACACATACTTTTTTGCACACTTTTTGATGTCAGAAAACAAATCTCTGATTCTTTTGAAAAATTCTTTAGTCTCATGCTGTTGGATAGTTGAGAGGGTTTTGGATATGGTTACTCAGGGACCAGAAGTTACTAAGGTTACTGGAAGGATCAGCATAGCTGACAGAGTTACTCTTTCCTTCCAAAGGTTTTATAAGATTTACATACTTAGTAGATCTGTTGTAGATTTCTTTTCCCAGGCTGGGACACTTTATAATTAACTTCACCCACTTTTTCAATAATTTGAATTGGTCCTTGCCACTTTGACAAAAATTATCTTTTAACTGTGGTAACTGAAATAAGCACTCTGTCCCGAAGAACAAAGGTGCCTATTTGGGTACTACAAATGTCCACCCCTTGTTGTCCCTGTTTCAAGTGCTCTCTGATTATTGACACCACTGCTGTTTTCCATTCCTGCATCTGAGAAACTTGGTCAATGACAGTTTTATAAGGACTGGGTTGACCCTTCCCATGTCTCTTTTGCAATATCCAGCAATCTCCTTAGGTGTCTCCTATGCAGCAAATCAAAAAGCAAGAACCCTGTGGAGGATTGTGGAACTTCTGTAAGGGCCAGCAATAAACAAAATCCCAATCTTTCCCATGTTTATACACCACCTTTTTTAGCATATTGTTTAGGGTTCTGTTAAACCTCTCTACTAAACCTTTAGACTGAGGGTGATACTTGAAGGTCCTTAGCTGAGTAACCTTAAACAGGTAGCACAATTATTTCATGATTCATGATATAAATGGGGTAACCTGATCAGTTAGGATTTCCTTAGTTGTTTCCACTCTTCTAAAGACATGAACTAGTTCACTATCAATTATACATATTGACATATTGTGCAATGGTATCACTTCCAGGTATCTGGTAGAGTAATCAATTACCAACAAAATATACTGATGATTGTCAGAGTTTATTAGTGGTCCAACCAAATGCATAGCTATTCTCTCAAACAGGACCTTATTATGGGTAATGGGTAAAGTAGACTTCTATAATGTTGCCTTCAAACATTGTACTGACACTAAGGACAGGATGCACAGTACTCCGATACATTTTTATTGACCCATGTCTCAGGTTTAACAACATTCTTCTATATGTTTTATGTTTTAGATACTATAAGTTGTTCAAAAATATATTTTTCTTTCTTGGATACTTGGTATAACAAGTCTTGATGTACTGCCTTGTGCTAGTTTGACAATCTACTGGCTCTACTGGATTCACAGCAACCAAGTTTACTTTCTCTTTAGTCTTTTCCATGATATGGTCTTTAACTGTTCTGAGGCAAAAATGTATTTACTTACTTCAAAATCAGGCATTCAGTCAACTGGATCAACACATTTTCCTGATGAAGTCTGACACCATAGGCCAGTTGACATTTGTTAAACACACATTTTATGGTAGTTCTGGTTCCATCTCAATGGAGTGAGGAAGCCATCAGCTTGGGTTCTGACTACGGTTGCCGGTATATTCCTTTTCAAGGCATCTACTTGCCTCCATTCACCATCCACTCTGCTCCCCGATTTCCCCTGCTCAGCATGGATCACTTTGTCTACTCTGCTACGCAGACTCCACAGCAGCAGGCTCACCAGGAGAAATGGAGAGCATCTGGTAATATAGTGCCAGCCGGGGGTTCTGATGCTGCCTTCCCCAGCTCAAAATATATGCTGCAGAAACATACATGTCGGGTGTGACCCAGGTAAGCCACCCACCAAACTCCCCTGTCACTTTTGGGGATGTTGTGGAGGCTATACAAGCTGCCCTGGTTCCACTATTATCTCAAGCTGTGCATGATATATCACATCAATTACAGCAGCTCACACAGAGGGTCTCACATACAGAGAATCAAATAGGAGCTGCTGTGCATGATGTAGAGAATCTCAAACAAGCCATGAAGAAGATCATCTTAGAATATCAACAAATACATAATAACTTCGACGACATAGAAAATCATTCCTGCAGGAATAATATAAGACTAGTGGGACTACCTGAATCTATTAAAGGGGCCTCTTTGGCACACTTTGTGTGCAACACATTACCCTCCCTGTTGGGGATTGTTCAGGAATGCAGTCACTAGGTCATCGAAAGAGTTCATAGGGTTGGACCCCCTCCTTCCTCAAATAAACCATGACCCAGAGTCACCCTCTTCAAATGCCTCAACTACCTCCACAAGGTTGCATTTTGGTCAGCTTTGTGCCGTATCAAAGCTTGACATGGTAAGGTCATAAACTTTATGTTTTCAAAACTATTCCGTGGAATTAACTAAGGCCAGGAAAGCATTTTCAACTACATGTTTGAAGTTAATCTAAGAAGGCCATAAATTTTGTTTACTGTATCTGACTCGCCTCCGCATTTACGATAGATCTTCTCACATTGACTTCACTACTCCAGCTGATGCATCAGCATACCTAGAGGAACTGACCCAAGCTGTGGATGCTGATATTGGTGACTTTCCCACTGGCTAAGTCACATTCCACCAGTGCCATATAGGTTCCTCGCACACACAGATGTTTACATCTTTAGTCTCTTGCTTGTTGTAGTATTGCATCTCATATATTTCACTTATAAATACTAATGTTTAGATTTATTATCGTTTATCATTTAATAACTATAGAATATTTTGTGTTTAATTATTTGTTATTTTCTCATACTGACTTCTTGCTTACTATACTATTATGTTGGTTCTCATAGTCGCATTTATGGTTCATTATTTCATATCTGAGCACAATTTAGTACTATATGCTTAGCATTTTGTTCAACGTCCTGGTGGTTATGTCAGATCTCATACTCATGCCTTCTGGTAATTCTTGCCAAGTTTGTAGTTTATCACTTGCATATTTCCAGATTGGTTTTCTGGAAGTACGGGGTAACTACTGTGTCTCCATGAAAATTAAGTTTCCTTTCTTTTATATGGCTTTATTTATGTTTTTGATCCCCTTGTTTTGTCATCCCCACCTTCTCAATGCTTTCCTTCCTTCCTTTCCTTCACCACCCCCCTCAACATGTTTGCTGTTTTTACTTCATGTTCTGATTGGTCTATGACATATATCCATTTTCTGTTATACCATGACTGACTTTAAAATAGGTACTATAAATGTGGGTGCTTTCAATACTCCAGTGAAACGGAAGGAAATTTTTTATCTAAATAAACAAAACATAGTTTTGGCATTTTTACTGGAGACTCATCTGATTCCTGAGGGAATCACGAAACTTAACATACTCAATTGGCAGGTTCTAGGGTCCAGCTCCTTTAATTCTAAAGCTCACGGGGTGGTCATATTAATCAAATGTCACAATCAATTCGAAATCTTGCAATCTCACATTGATCCGCATGGTAGATTTGTGGCATTATCTCTCAAAACTAAAGGCTATGCATATTTACTCTATAATATTTATGCCCCAAACAAATATTCTAAAGTATTATTTCAGAAGTTACTAGCTCATCTATCACCATTCCTTCAGACTCCATTGATTCTATGTGGGGATTTCAACCTCATCTCTTCCGAGATTTTGGACAAATCCCAACACCTTTGTCGTCCCCCTTCTTTACCTAAACTAGCAATCCCTCTATAGCTCAACATCTTCAATCCATAGATGTTTGGAGAGCCCTACACCTGATTGACAGAGAATATTCTTTTTTATCTGCTGCCCACCATACTCTCTCCAGAATAAACTACATTTTGGTATCACAAACAATATTCCCTAAAATATTGGATTCCCAAGTGGAAGCTATCCCACTATCTGATCATGCCTTTATCACTGCCACTTTGCATATCCCTGAACTTTCTGGTTCCTCAAAGTCTTGGAAATATCCATCTTATCTCACCAAATCCATTAGGTTTAGACAGAGATTGTATATGGAAGGAGCTACCGTATTCAACCCCTTATTGTGATGCATATTTTTGTGTATATAAACAGGCTAAACTCTTGAAGTGTCATACTGTTTAATGGTTAAACACAATGTCAACCTGAGAACTAATACACCTTATAAATTGTCACAGTAGTACAGAATATTGTAATATATCAGCATATGCAAGGGGTTAGTAAACACATATAATGTTATTCAATGACTCGTAGTTATATAATAGAGATTTAATTGAGTTCAGGTTCACAGATGGTGCTGACAGATATAGTCCAATGTTGTTAAAGAGTAATAAGGTAAAAGGTTATAGCATGCTATACGGTGTGTCGTTCCTACGGATTGTCGTTCTTGTGGCAATAAAATAGGGAAACTCTTTACTAATCTACTTAAGGGATCCTGTTCCTCTATGGTTGTTCATCCACTCAAAACTGCCCAAAGTTCTCTCACAACATCTAACAAGAAAATAGTTGAAACACTACGATCTTTTGATGCTAACCTTTACTCCACTACTATACCCAGCACTTCTGCAGCTTCTCCAGGTTTTTGGTATTCTCTGCCTTGTGCTCACATCACTCCTGAAATGTCTCAAACCCGTCTAACTCCAAAAACCTTAGAGGAAATACAATAGGCTATTTGTCTTCTCAAGAGCGATAAAGCTCCAGGTTCAGATGGATACAGCAGAGACTTTTATAAAATATTACTCTCCCAAATAAGTGATTCTCTAGTATTAGTACTCAATTCCTTGCTCAAATCTGAATCCTCACCTCCACATTTTAATTCCACTATCTTGAAAGTCCTACGAAAGCCTGGTAGAGATCTCACTCTCCCTTACTCCTATTGCCCCATCTCCCTATTAAATTTGGATTACAAATTATTAACTAAAAATCTAGCATACTGTATTAAAGTTATTCTCCCACACATAATCCATACAGACTAAACCGGCTTTATTTGGGGCCGCCATTCTGAAGTTAACATTCGGAGAGTAATTTCAGCTATACACTCTTCTACTTCTGTTCAAACAGCACAGACAAACTCTTCTCTTTGGATGCCAAAAAGGCAATCGACCTAATTGAATGGCAACACTTATTTAAGACACTCTCCTGCTTTGGATTTCCCAACCTGTTCATAAAAATTTTGAGAAACATTTACTATACGCCTCAAACACAAATTTCCTGCAATGGTTTTATTTTGGCCTCTATCTCTATCCAAAAAGGGACTTTGGAGCCTTTGGCGATAGCCCAACGAGTTTCATCTCTCTTCCAAGGTATAAAAGTTGGGAATGTAGATCTGAAAGATTCCCTGTTTGCAGACAACATGCTTCTATTCATCTCAAACCCAACATATTCCATACCAGAAATCTTGAATTTGATAGATTATTTTGGCAGAACTTCTGGATACCACATCAATATCACCAAATCTGAGTTATTACACCTCAACAAAAATAACACAACACCTCTTTCTCATTCCCCCCTATCTCCATTTAAAATTTCTCTTAATAAAATTACTTATCTAGTGGTTCAAATTACAGCCAATCTCACTAAACTATACTAGGACATTTTTTCTCCCATGATATCCAAGATATTGACATTATTAGAAAATTGGAGATTACTTCCCCTACTCTATCCATGCAGAGTGACGGTGCTCAAGAGCATTATTTTTCCATAAATCTTTTACCTGATGTAGATGTTACCGAAATATTTGACATGAAGAGATATTACATGATTACGTAAGGCTATGAACAGTTTTATCTGGCACATGAAAAAAAAGAAAATTACCATGATCAAACTTATAACAGCAAGAAAAATGGGAGGTGTGGGAGTACCAGATTTTGCTTTCTACTTTCTTTCTGTATTATTTAGATATGCAATAGACTGGATACTGAGAAAAAACACATTTACAGACACTAAGTTGGATAATGCTCTCTACTTCCCATTCTCCCCAGGAGCCCTACTGTACTTCATTTAAAATCCCTCCGACATCCCCCCGGACATTCTCTAAAATGTATTAATACATGACATTTATTATGCATGGCTTTCTCTGAACAGGAGGTGTAAGAGAAATCCATAATTTTCCTCTTATATTCCACTCTGGGGAAACCCAGCTTTTCCCCCATCTCTGACTAATAAGAATGTTCTACTCTGGAGAGAGAAGGGCTTGACAAACTCATCCAAAGTATTTGATCCTGGAGGGCAAAACTACCAATTCTCAGATATTAGAGAGAAATATGACCTGCCCCAGTCACATTTTTACATGTATCTACAGGTAAGACATTATCTTTTCTCATTACGTTGTACTGAATCACGATCCTCTTCGGTTTCTGATCTTATACAGTCGATTATAATCTTTGCGAAAAAGTTAATTATTTACCTCCCACTAACAGAAACTTTCTCCGGATCCAGCGGGGACAGAGTAGTCACACAGTGGCAGAAAGATCTTCCATGTTTAACATCTCCAGATCAATTATTTGATCACTATAAATCCACAAAGAAAATTCTTCTTATCTGCAAGAAGTACATCTTCATACTATACAAAGGGCTTCTACTTTGCCCGCACAATGTGCTCATTTTTCTTCAAACTTATCTGGGGAATGCCCTAAATGCTGCTGTGTGTCTGCATCTTTTTTCCATTGTTTGTGGACATGCCGGAAAATCAAACGTTTCTGGAATAAGGAAAAAACTATTTGCAATCGGAATTGAAAATATCCCGGCGCTCAATGTCAAAAAGAGTAGTATAATACATGCCTGCTGCAAGTAATAGGGGTTTTAGTCAAAAACCCAGAGACTGAAATCTCCACAGAAAACAAAATTAAAACAGAATCTTTACTGCGCTAGGCACTGTAGGTGGATTGGGATGATATATCTATATTAGGTTTGCTATCTGTTAATAAACAGGAGGCATATATTATAAATAAAAACAAGTTTTCAATACATACAAATGGATCCACATACAAACATCAAAAGTTGCAATCATGTGCACTGCACATATAAACAAACATGTAAAACTGCAGAGATCAAATGACTCTCTAGCTATGATGTATATAGGTATACTTGAATACCATATCAATGGGGTTCCACAGCACAACGTTCTAATTGCTGCCAATAATTTTGCAACAGTGTGACTTGGAGTAACAATTTGTTTCCAAAAACGGCTGAATTCCGCTAATTAGTGGATATTCACTACTGGCGTCCCAGTATGATATGCAGTCACGCTGGATATATATAGGTAAGTTTTTACCAGGAATATTTAGTAGATAGAGAGCACTTTTCCATCAAACTTAATTTGACAGGTACCACGCCCATTTCTCCACCCCCTGCCACTCCCACTTTTCCTCCCCTTTTTGATATCGTTTAATATGGTTTTGATATTGAGAGATATTATAGCCATATAAACTGATATCTTTTTTGATAGGCTTTTGATATAAAATTTTAAATCAAATGTATATAAATGCGATAGGCCTTGATATAAAATGAGTTCACTGTTTAATCAGACATTGCTGCTGTTAGATGAAGCATCATCAGTAAGATGTTTTGTCCCATAGCCGGTATTGTTGTTAACCCTTCGTGATAGCTATAAAAGTAAAAACATCTTTATGTAGCCGGCAGCCATGACTATGAACAAAAGAAACGCTAATCGGAAAAAGCGGATGAAAAAGGCGTATTACACGGTATTGAATCCCGGCAGTTATAGCGGCTTTGATAAGTATTATAAGGCCAATAAAGACGCGTTTAAAAGAACAGAAATTAAAAAATGGATGCAAAAACAAGACGTGGGCTGTAAGCCTAACATCTAAGAGCGCAGCAAAACAATAACTGCGATAGGGACATTTTAATAACCCTTAGATGGTGCAGAAGCTGCACCTCTAAATGATTAAAGTACTGTTAAACTTTCATGATATCTATTAAAAGTAAATACATCTTTATTTAGCAGGCCACTATGCCTATGAACAAAATCTTAGAAAAGAAAATGATAAATGCATAACTGCGATAGGGACATTTTAATAACCCTTAGATGTTGCAGAAGCAGCACTTCTAAATGTTTAATATTGAAAATAATGATAAAATGCATGTTTCTATTTCACCAGTGCTTGGGGGCTGTAAATTCTCACAGATGGCATTGCAATGTGAGAAACAGGAATCAGGGTCTCCCATTCATACATAGCTATTCATTTCATAGAGCTATTGTTTAATTGGCCATTCACAGGGACACACAAAGAAGTGCTTTAGGGGAAGCATCTGCCTAAGGTCAGATGGCTGATTGTCACAATAAAAATACAGTGCAGAATACCTACAGATGTCAAAAAGATCAATGGCTTTGTATCGATTAGGAGTACCATCTGCCTAAGGTCAGATGGGTAATTGTTAGAAAGGTCATGGGAATGGAAGGAGGTTTTCGTACAAATGTGGGAATCTGAATTGATATATACATTTAAGAATTACAAATTTAAAAAAAACCAGCCAGAATACCTACAGGAATATAGACTTTTTACAGAGCTTCATATACAAATATAATAACACGTATCATAGAACGATTAAGCATACGCCGTGTGATGTGATTGCCTCTAACACATTGCGCTGATTTAAGACGACGTACGGCGAATACTTTAAAACAAATAAAATACAACATCATCTAGCCGCCGGTGCGCACGTACGCGTCTCCAAATATAAGGATGTATTTCAGAAAGACTATGAACAGAATTATTCTGAGGAAATATTCGTCATACAATCTGTGCATACACTAAATCAGGCATGCCCAGACATGATAAATAAAAGTTTAAATCAACCCGCTGTGATTAAGCGTACGCCGTATGATGCGATCGCCTCTAACGCATTGCGCTGATTTAAGACGACGTACGGCAAATACTTTAAAATAAAATACAACATCATCTAACCGCCGGTGCGCATGTATGCGTCTCCAAATATAAGGATGTATTTCAGAAAGACTATGAACAGAATTATTCTGAGGAAATATTCGTCATACAATCTGTGCATACACTAAATCAGGCATGTCCAGACATGATAAATAAAAGTTTAAATCACCTCACTGTTAAATGCAGGAATCATGCAACAGGTATGATTAAATTGAAATAGCGCTCGCATTTAAATCAATGATTTTATATATATATATATATATATATCTATATCGGCAATCAGGCGATTAAGTTTGTAAAAATTTTATTTAGATTTTTAATATTTCATTATCGATATATATATATCAGCAATCAGGTGATTAATTTTGTGAGACTATAGCATGTTTAGGCTCAAATTAAAGCTAATTTTCCGTACAATATAAAGACCTAAAAAGTTTTAGTATATCATTTTCCAGAGAAAAATTATGTGATTATTAATAAATACGTTAAAATCTGAACAGAAGATAGTGAACGCCCCCTATGACCATGCCCATAGAGGAGGTGCTTCATACATTTAACCTTTAAAAGAGCAGCGGCTTGACTGCTGATATTCACATCTGTTTTGAAGACTGAGACAGAGCAAGCTTATACAGGCATATGTAAGTATATATGAATTTTTAAAAAGTCATAGTTGTGGTTATAACGGTTTCTGCTATTTTTTATGATTATTAGCGGGTGTTGACCATGTGTAATTAAAATAATTGTGATTCATAAAATGGTTCAATTGTTCTTAAAAGTTGTTATATATATCGGTAATTGTAATATATGCGGGAATATACATTGATTAGATTATTACGGTTGTGATACATTTTTTATTTTTTTTATTTTATTTTATTTATTTATTTTTATTTTTATTTTTTAAAAAGTCATAGTTGTGGTTATAACGGTTACTGCTATTTTTTTTGTGTTTCATAACAAGCGGGTTATAAATATATGGTGGTAATTCCTAATCTAACATCATCTCTTGGTAATGCGTGTGTTAGCAAATTTTAATATGCACATGATTTATATTTTGTTTATACAAACATTACCTTCTTTTAATTGTGTTTTTATTACATAAATAAAGCTATATGATTATATATATATGGATATGTTAGTGATACTTATATTGCGTGAATTGGAATTTCCTTCATGAATCAAATGTTCCACTCTTGCTATACAGTTAACAGTGGGATGGAATTTGAAATTTTCAAAGATAGGCGGTGTATTACGTATGATTTGAGCGGCATCTAGTGACGAGTTTTGGCATTGCAGATTGATGCTCTGGTATTGTTTAAAATTCATGAATTAGCAGTTGGAGTGTCATTATGTTAGCTGACATGACTTGGTTTTAGCATGGTTTATTTATTTATTTAATTTTTTAAATTATAAAATTAATGTTTTATGTAATTATTTAAAATAGATTGTCACAATTACAGGGTGCAGTGATTAGGCTTAATTAAAATTAAATTTACTATAAATTTTGTGGTTCATATGTAAATATGATTAGCGGTATCATGCGTAATTAAAATATATATTTTTAATTTGTCTTTCAGCATAACTTTTATTCCAAGGCACACCGTTAGAAAAAATAATAATGGTGGTATGTACAACACAGTTTTATCATGTAAAAATATGCATTAATGGTAAAAGATATAAACGATTTGCATATTAATATAATATTTTGTTTTAACAGTCAACAAGCCAGAACATCTTTGAGATTTCAGATGATGATATGATCACGTGCCTTTCGCAAGATGAGGATGATCTTGTATATCGGCCTCTAACCCGTAAGTGGTCATATATTGTTTAACGATGTTTACATAAAGTTATTTATTTATATAAAAAAGGGTGCTGTATTATTTATTTATTTTATTTTATTTTTTAATTTTTTTATTTTTTGTAATTTATTTTACAAATGTTTATTCGTGCATAATTAATCAAAATTAATCTTATGCAGGAACAGCCGTCAAGATCTGAGAAGTGCTGACCCATACGGTGCAGAATGCGCATTTGGGGCTGATATCGGAACGTTCCAGAACCCTTACATGGGGTATGCATTGTCACCGCAGTCAGAAAACAGCTGTAAGTATCCATGGGTATTTTAACGACAATACAAAATGCCTATAAGTAGATCATGCGATATGTTTTTAAATTATGCATCTGTATTCCACAGACAGTCCTACCATACCATGTGGGCAATCAGCCATTGAAAATCTTATACGCGCTGCACCAGCGTGTTCACCACTGGCGCCGGCGACAGAACTGCCCCGAGAGCATTCTATCGAGGGTAAGTTAATTAAACGACGCAATACGTTCATTACACGCATCTAAAATGATCATTTTTCCACAGAGCAAAATGTATATAACCGCTGCACATCTAATTGGTTTTTTATTTTTTATTTTAGCGTTCGATGTAGATGCGCTATATAATACGGATCCGGCGGATTATTGCAACGCAATAACGGTTGATGAATCACCTGGAGAACCAGAGGCCCATACAACAGCGGACGGGATAACAATGCCACAATTGTCCGATGCTGACAAAGAGAACCAACGCACACCGGCGCCTCTGAACAGCCATTATCATCTTGCCGGTTCTACTCAATTGATAATGAACCAATTGTACAATAAAATCAAGCCACATAGACGGGTGAGAGCATTGCCACACACAACGCATTGGGTGCATGAACCATTAAATCAAAAGCAATTAAAGAGGAGACTGAGTTATACTGACGAATCAGCACCTAAAAGAAGGCGATTGACGCTGCTGCGAAGTGTACAAGAAAGTTGTAACGGTGGTAAGACATACAGACACACAGGTCAGGATGATGATGATGATAATAATCAATCACCATGCCTTAGTGTAAGCACTGGCACAGGTTGCGCAAAGGTTAAGAGGACCAACAGGCATGATGAACAAGTGCCCTGTGCCATGGTTAACACTACTGCAGAGGTCAGCAATATCACCTCAAAAAGAAAGAGCAGGAATACAAAAGAACATAATGTTATAATATTACCATCTGTACGGGTCAGTCCTATTACAATATCAGAAACCCAATCTGATACAATTATCATCCCAGACACGCAGGTAGAGTCCATTTTGATACGGGATGATGATGATCTGCTTCAAGATGCCCAGGTGTTCTGGGCATCAGATGTAGAATCGCATGAGGAAGGTGGTGTTTCAGGCACCCCGAGCATCGGGGTCAGTGTGTCTGTGAATGAGCCGCCTTCTGCTGCGCTGGATGATGCTGTCGCAGGGGCATCAGGCAACAGTGGTAGACATCATCCAGTGTCGCTGAACACGCTGGACGACGCTGTTGCAGGTCCATCGGGCGTAGGATCGACAGGTGCGGGTGTTGGTCGACAACCCACTACAGGTACAGCAGCGAGGACAGAAGGCGTGAGTAAGCTATCAAAATTAAAATATCACGCTATGTTAGGCATGATTTTTAGAGAGCTCATATGCGTGAAACATAGCGGAGGGGTTGTTAACGCGACACACTGAAATAATGCGCAGCGGACATCATGACCAGCACGTGCTTTTTGAATTTATTAACCATTATATGGATGGTGTAACAGAGCAGGATAGATTAGGTAGTGAAACTAATGCATTCATACAGGCCCATGCATTCGGTAAAAAAAAGAAATGACTAATTATGATGGGTCTTGGATTGAACCGCCATGCAGCGCGTAGAGCGCAGTGCTGTAAAAATATATACAGACGTTTAAAAGTAAAGCGCGCTATTCAGACTTTAATAAACGCAAGACAGAAACAGTTTAGACTAGGACGGCATGGCGTGTTTAGATTTAGTGACCAGAATGACAACGCAGCATCGCACCGCGTAGATAGACGATCATCACAGATGGACCATGCCGTAGCATCACCCGTACCTGTCAGTCCGGAATCTCCTGGTAATAAAGAGGAGGCACACCCTGTGTTTTTAGAATCCATCGACAGATACGAGCGAAACCACTCCAATTTCAGGGCATCTGAAATCCACCACCATTTCCGGTTTGTCAATTTGGATAGGGTTACATCGTTTGTAGATGCAATGAGGGCAATACACGACGCAATACAGACTTTGCTCGACAGCTACATGGTTAATGTCGACCCTAATGATCGTGTGCAGTTAAGGTTGGAGGGCAGTAGTTTACACAACGCAATTTATTCACACTGCACGATACATTAGACGCCGTCAGTTTTTTGAATCAGATAACAAACACGCTGCAAAGTAATTCTGAGGTTTTAATTGATACAGAGTTGAAATTTGAGATCTCTGTTTTCAAGAATCGCTTAGGCGGTGCCCTGATGGGCCGACGTCTGCGGAGAATTATACACAATCTTATTATTGAGAAACGTAGACGTTTGTTATACGATTTCAATAACAGCGGTAATAATTTGTGTCTGGCGGCTAGCCTCTGCAAACTTCTGGACAATGAAAATGTCACTGATATCGTTATACACAAGCGTGCTCTTGAGCTTCATAAAGCTTTGAATCTGCCCCTTGATAAGCCGATCAGCTTTAGTGACGTTGCTTGTTTTGAAAATCACTTAAAAGCTATGATAAAGGTGCTGTACTCTGTTACGAACTGGCATTTTTATTGTACAGACAGTCAATACAAAGACAACATACTGTTTATCTTATGGCACGATCACCATTACTACGGTATATTAGACATAAAAGCATTTGTGGGTGCCCGATTCTTCTGCAAGTTTTGCAACACAGTGTAACACCACAAAAATAATCACGACTGCCTCTTCTTTTGTAAGGCTTGTCTCAGACAGGAGTGTGTTGATACAGGAAAAGCAGCGCTAAGATGCCCCATGTGTAGGGTGTTTTGCAGGTCAACCAATTGTTTAGAAGAGCACAAGGCTCTAGCGTTGTCTTCCAAAACACTGTGTCTTGAAAAATTGTATTGCGACTGCTGCGGCTTGTACACCACACCCGGTCACAAGTGTCGGGGAATGACATGTCCCGTTTGCAAGGTGTGCGTTGGCAGTTTTGCGGATCATTTGTGTTATATCCAAAACATTAAACCTGTGGATCCTACAAAAAAATACATTATTTATGATTTTGAATGTATGCAGGAGACGGGTGTACACATACCAAATTACTGTTATGCATTAGCACTAGGGGGTGAACAGTCCTGGGTGATTCAAACAACAGCGGATGAACAATCCTGGGAGTTTCAGGGCATTGCTTGTATTGAAGACTTTGTAAAAACGTTCATGAGACCAAAATTTGAGGGGTACACATTCATAGCCCATAATGCCAGTCATTATGATGGGTACTTTGTAATGCGCCAACTGATTAAGGAGACATTTAAAATCGATGTGCTGGCGCAAGGTGGTAAACTGATGTGCATTAAGGTTCTTGATTTAAAGATAAGATTTATCGACTCTTTAAATTTTTTACCCATGCGCCTCAGTCGATTACCAAAAGCGATGGGATTTGAGGGCTCAAAAGGCCATTTCCCGCATTTTTTTAACACCGCCGCTAACCAAAATTATATAGGAAAACAAAGTGACTCAAACGACCTACGGTCAGTTGAGTCACAAGACGCAGGTGAGAATGAACTTTCTTAAACTGTGTGGGTTTCACGTGCGTGTTATTTGGGAGTGCGAGTGGAAAAAAATGTTACAAGAGGATGCGTGTCTACAGGCATTTCTTAAGGACAGGGAATTGCCTGAACCCTTGGACCCGTGCGCTGCGCATTATGGCGGATGTACAAACGCCATAAAACTGTATCACCAAGCGCAACAGGACGAGCGCATACACTACTATGATTTTACCAGTCTGTACCCATTTGTCAACAAAACCAAATCATATCCTGTAAAACATCCCAGGATCATTTATAAAGATTTTGGCGATATCACAACATATTTTGGCATCGCCAAAGTAAAAGTGTACCCTCCGCGTGGGCTTTTCTTTCCGGTTCTACCTGTTAAAATGCTCTGTAAACTAATGATTCCCTTATGTCGAACATGCTGCGAGTCTGGGCATGCAGAGTCGTGTGAACATAATGATGAGGAACGAGCCCTCGTCGGTACGTGGTGTACCGTAGAGTTAAATTTAGCCGTTGACAAGGGTTACAAAGTGTGTAAAATCTATGAGGTGTGGCATTTTGGTAACCAATCCGATGATTTGTTTTCGGGGTACATTAAATTACATCTCAGGGACAAACAAGAGGCGTCCGGTTATCCCGAATGGTGTACAGACTCTGAGAAACGCCAAGCGTATATAGATGCCTATCAAAAAAATTAAGGGGTGTCTTTACGGCCGGATCATATTCATATTAATCCGGCCAAGCGTCAGCTGTCAAAACTCTTTTTGAACTCATTGTGGGGTAAGTTTGGGCAAAGGTCTAACTTACCCAACACCGCGATTGTCTCAGACCCCGACAAACTTTTTGAATACGCGTTTTTGCCCCACTATGAGGTATCTTCTTTAGACTTCATAGATGACGACGCGGTGATGGTGAATTGGAAATACGCCAAAGATCATTACACCAGCTCGCGTATTTGTAATATTTTTATAGCCGCAATAACAACAGCGTATGCCCGTATTGAACTGTACAAACTGCTGGATAGGTTGCAAGATCGCTGTCTTTACCATGATACAGACTCTGTCATTTTTGTCAGCAGGCCCGGTGATTGGAATCCGCCATTGGGTGATTATCTAGGCGAACTGACTAGCGAAATCCCAGCTGGTGCGCATATAACAGAGTTTGTCTCAGCGGGACCCAAGTCATACGGGTATCATTTAAATAATGAAAGACTAGTTTAAAAGTTAAAGGAATCACGCTAAATGTTGATAATGCACAACATGTCAACTTTGGCAGCCTGAAAGAGCTGGTCCTAGATTATCCTTTAAACCCCAAAGGTGACGACCAGAAAAAAATTGTGATTCGCCAGCCCGGTATAGTGCGCTTTAAAAGGTATTGGCAGATTGAAACACGAGTGCTGCAGAAAATGCAAAAGTGCGTTTACACTAAATGGAAGCTTACAGATAACTTCACAACGCTACCGTTTGGGTATTAAGATGGATATCAGGCTACAACACCCCTTTTCATGTATTTTAGCAGGACCCTCCAACTCGGGTAAAAGTTATTTTGTGAAAATGCTGCTGCATAATTCCACTACGCACCTCTCACACGTTCCCGATAATATTGTTTGGTTTTACGCTTGCTGGCAGTCAATGTACGATCATCTTCTGCGGGATTACCCCGGTATGCGTTTTAAAGAGGGGCTACCTGAGACTTTTAATGACGACCAACTTTTCCCGCCCGATAAGATTAATTTAGTAGTGGTTGATTATCTGATGGAGTCGGCTAGTAATAATTCGGAGATTGAGAAAGCTTTCACAAAGTATGTACACCATAGAAATCTCAGTATCATGTACCTTGTGCAAAATGTGTTTTGTCAGGGTAAAAAGAGCAGAACTATACAGTTAAATACAAAATATATGGTTCTTTTTAAAAATCCTAGGGATAAATTGCAAGTGACAATGCTGGCTAGGCAGATGTACCCCGGTAAATCGATGTTCTTTTTAGAGGCTTTTGAAGACGCGACCAGAGCTCCTTATGGGTGTTTACTGGTTGATTTAAGAAACAACACGCCTGATGAGTACCGTTTACGAAGCGGGTTATTCCCGCCGGATACACCGGTAGCGTACGTCTTTAAAAAGCATACTTCTAAAAAGCTGTAATTCTTCAACTTTTAGTCATTTGCCATAGCGACACCATCAGCGAGCATGTCGGTGTGCTTACGTCATAATTGGGTGCCTTTAAAAGCGTTATTAAAGGCGCCACCGACTCAAAGAAACGCTATTTTATCCACGGCTTCAAACGATTTGGTGACAGCCATTTGTGAGATTGTGCTCAACACGCTAAAAGGTAAAATACCATTGTCACAACGACAGTTGAATTACCTTAAAAAGAAGCGCAACCTTATAAAAACGCTATGTAATAAGAAATGCACCATTGGTAAAAAGAAGAGTTTGGTGAAACAGTCCGGCGGATTTATTGGCTCGTTGCTTGGCTTTGCTATACCGTTAATAACGGGACTTCTGACTAATCGTTGATGGAATACGCTGAGAAAATATATCTGGTGCCTCAGCAGCAGATAGAGCGCTTGCGCAACAAACCGGGTAACGATGATATACGTAAAACATCTGCGCAAGGCCTAGATGCAGAGATCATAAACATACTACAGAGTAATGATTTATCGGAGTATGATAAGGCTAAGCGTTACACAGCCGCGTTGCAGAAATATCTGGTGTTGAGTAAGCAGTCTGATAGAGAGATGTCAACTTTAAAGCTCTTAACGCCCAAAACGCCAACTGTTCCTCAAACAGCTAACCGATTCTGACGCCGTTTATCAAGAAGTTTTGGACGGTGTTAATGACTGGTATAGGAAAAACAGCGAGATACTTTTAAATAAAATGACCGGGTCTAAACACATCACAAACTGGAATGCTAAAGGCGAGTTTCTATATAAAGGTAATGCTATACAGGGCTCCAACATGCTGGATTTAATAAGAAGTGTTACGCAAAGTCACAGCGTGTCGAGCCGTAAAATGCCGAATGGTTGGGCCGAGATTATGCAGGCCATGGCGGAATTAAATATACCATCCACAGTGGTTGGCAATGCATCCAATAGGCTGCACCTAGACCGTTTAAAGGCAGAAACATATACCGCTGGTGTTGGGTATTTATCAACCCCACCATATCTACAAACGCAAAAGAAAGGACGCTTAAATGTTTTAAGCACCCCCGGATTAACAACGACACACGGTTACTTAATGCCTAGAAAAAGATCTTTAGAAGTAATTAAAGATGCCCCGTGGCTGAGTCTATAACCTATTTGTATTGTTTTTAAGCATATGTATTGTAATGAAGTTTTAAACTGTTTCTTTATTATAGCGGTGTATCATTGTACATAAAATGCTTCAAATACCTTTCTGATTACAATTGTTATGATATTGCAACTGCGCTGTATCTGTAAATATACTTTTTATGTTACAATAAAATATGTTTATGATTTAGAACGGTTTGTTTTGTTCTTTGTTTCTAATCTGTGTTTATGGAAGAAACACGCAACAACATAATGTTTAAAACTTGTTTATTATAGTTATGAAGCAATGTACATAAAATGTTTCAAACGCAGGGTTGATTACAAGTTACACATTTCTGTATACATTTATCCGTATAGCGGCTCAAACAATGGGCCTGATTCAGAGCCGTTCGCTATTTGTGGTCGCTCGTTTAAAAACAAGGGGTGGCTATTCAAATGATCCGTACGCACATTGCAGTCTGTTCACACCTCTAAGTCTGAACGAGCGAGCAAAACATACGCTCGTTTATTTGTTAAAAACGCCCCCTGGCCGCTCGCATCCTACGTCATGTCCGCTATTTATTAGATTAATCGAGTACATCGACCAGCGTATGAACTGCTCGCTATTCTTGTGGTTGGTGTTTGCTACCACAAATTTGCGAGCAGTTCTGGCTATAAAATAACCCAGTGACGTGGTCAATGACGCTGCTGTTTTAAATATGCACACCCATAAAACGCCCGTTTTGACCTTTAAGCACGCCTGCGTTCGGATCTCCACTCCCCATTTTCAAACACCTTCTCCTGTTACCACCCACATACGCCTCATTCTGTCACTCAAAATAGCAGGCCCTCGCTATATTGCGCACCAACGATTTTCGGCCGCACTGACTGGTTCGCGCATGCGTACTAAAAACCGTACGCATGCGCAGATGTGCAAACATCGCTCGGAACGAGCGTACTGCCGCTAACGAGCGGCTCTGAATGAGGGCCAATGCCTTTTCGGCAGCCGCCTTACAAACATTGCAACTACACGGTCATTACACTTTGTATCATTACTAAATCGGGACAGAATTACCTCATATTTGTAGTTTTTACACATTAAAAATATAAAGTAAATACAATATTGACCGCATACAGCGCTTGAAAAGCCTTGCAACCGGCTGTTTTGGTGACAAATGCTTTTTGAATTAAAATGTAAAAACTTTATGATATTCTTTGGAAAAATAACGTTGTCCGGCGCGAGTCCGTAAGAATCAAAAAAATAACAAATCCCCGCTTCATTAAAATAAACGGCCAACCAGTGTTCGCCGGGCTGACTGCTACTATGCGTGTTAATTACAAACACGCAGGGGTAATGCGCCAGTTTATCGGTAGGCAACATATCGCACGCGTATGTTCCTTTAAAATAACGGCGCATGCTTGGTTCCGTGAAGAGAATATAATTTATCTATAGCGTGTTCATTTTCTCTTTTTTTGTGTTTTTTTTTTTTTGTCTTTTTATCACGTAATGATAATCGTTAAAATATTCGATAAAATATTGAAATAGTTTCTTTCACTTATAGGTAATCATACAGCACATCACGCCTTTGATTAATCTCAATGATATTATCAAATAAAGTGTAAATGATCACGATGACTGTACGATCCAAAGCTTCCGCGAAGCGGAATTCGGCGCGTAGATTGCCCGTCCTTATCAGGGAAAGGTGCTCTCCGCACTCCTGCTCCGGCGATAGATCAAAAGCAAATAGCGTGTAGCCGTTGAGGTACTCTTCGCGGTCGACCAGTATTCCGGTGTCAGATTTCTGCTTATTTGTGATCTGTATGAGCGACATGTACTCTCTTACAGCATTACCGTGTTCAAAGTCTGGTTGAAATGGTTTTGCCGGGTGCGGCGTTCCATCCAGATAAAGGGATGCAAAGTTCACATTTTTTTGTTCAAAATAAAGGGTGTTCCGATCAAGGGCGCCTGAAAATGCTTCGTTGTCCACAAACCCGACTATGACCGTTTTCGGCACTTGACCTAAAAATAGATTTTCGAGATTAAACACTCTACTGCCTGCGGGTACGCTGTAGATTTTCATTCCGACGCGGTCAATCGCGTATTTCGCGTTGCCGCTTAGCAGCGCCTGCGCGTGCCCAATGCGTACGGCCGGTGAGACCTGCACTCTTTTCACAAAAAGGGACGCTGCAACGATCTGTATTTTAAAGGCATCCGCTTCAGCAGACATTAAGCAGAATGAGTCTTTGTTTCTGGTGAGTTTAATCTTCAGGTCAACGGCATTTAAAACTAGTTTATGCTGGTGGAAAAGGTCGCAGTGAAGTGGCCCTAGCAATTCAACCGTGCGACTCTGCGCGGTCGCTCCTGCTCATTTTCTGAAACCAGTGTTAGGGCCATCCAGAACCCTGTTGTTATGTTCTCCAGCCACATCTTTATAAAATAATCCTGTGGTGTGCTTTGTTGACAAAGAGTCGGAGCTATAATTCAATATAGTCTCAATGTACGCGCGGTAAGCGTAAAGATTGTTGGATTGTGATATGAGTCTGTCACCAAAAGTAACATCCACTTGGCTGAATAATGTCGCTATGGGGTAATTAATAAGGGCGACCCGTGCCCCTTGCGCTATCGCCGTGTTATCGGTTCGTACGATCTTGCATGTCACGTACAGCAGGGTGTTGTTCAGATCGTAGTAGTGTTCACCGCTGGCCGCTATATAAAATTCAAGCTGCGCTGTGTCGGATAACGCCGCTAAAGGCTGAACTTCGACGTATAGACTTTTCTCTATGCTAGTTTGTGTCGGGGGCACGTCAAAAAGATCCAGCTCTGATTTTGCGCATTCTACGGACTCGGTGTGTATGAAAGACATGATGTTTAAAAAATATCACCGGCACCGCGCTTCGGTTCTCTCTTCTTCTTCTTTAAGCTGCGGCGTCTCCTGCTTTTATTTAAAAAAGGGATGCCCCAAGGTGGAAACGCTATTGTGCGCTTCCGTTTTCTTTTAGACACGCCTTTTCTTGTATATATTACTCCTGAACCATCTTGTTTGGATTGGTTTGCCTCGTGTATTTTATTCACCACCGCCGTTGTGGCGGTCTTCACGTGCGGTTTAGCTAACTCTAGACCTCTCCGGAAAAGAGACACCGCTTTTCTGAAAAGGCTTAAAAAAATACCACCTAAATTGCAACCGTACATATAAGCGCAGCCGTGAAAACCGGGTAATCCGTTACCGGCTTGCGCTTTATAATATTGCGCGGACAGTGCCGGATCGCCACAATTTTTAACAGCGACCATTCTGCCCGGTTAATAAAACTCGTTTTTGCGACGTCTAAAGTGTAGTTTTACGATCGCTTTCCCAAACTTGAATGCTATGTTCTCATTCTGGTCGTTCTTTATCTCTACGGTAATCGTGTCAAAATGCGCTTTGCACAAAGGTACGTAGTCTGGCTTCTCGTATCGAATTGTGACCATATTTCGTTGTTACGCCCCTTAATTTCAACAGTCCGTAGCAATGGTACATAACTATCACCGACCCTCTGGTGTTCGATAATGTCTGTGTACACGTACAACGTATATTGCCCCCCGTTGATGTCGGCGCATGGCTTTAAAAACCTAATTTTACGTTGTAAACCCAGTATTCTTGTCAGCTTAACACCGGCTGTGATCTGGTACATCGGCTTATTGTCGATGGATACGGCGCGTTCGAGGTGATCGTACCATAATTTTAGTCCTCCATCCAGCTTATGATGCTCAATTTCAACATTGAATGCTTCGACCAGCGCCTCGATTGTTTCATAAAAACCGGGTTTAATGCACACCCTTGTGACACCCGAGTTCAGTCCATCCCACCTTGTTATTTTCAACACACAATCGCGTATATCGATTGTATTCCACGTGTGCGGGTATTGTATTTCTGTAAGAGCAACTTCCCATTCACCGATTAAGTGTATCGGTTTTGCAAATTTTGTTGTATAGTTAGAAATCTGATTTTGCGGGAATGTGTCCGCCGACACATTACTGGGCAATGTTATGTAGAATGACTTGTCATCCATTTCTCACCCTGTTTAGAGTGTGATGCGCTTTATATATCTTTTATCTCAGACGCTGCGACCCAGCTGTTAAATTTTGCGGGGTAACCGCGCCACTTGACCAACGCGTATTTCCGACCGCCGACCGTCTTATTTTTTAAAATCTTTTCCACCTTGTAAGTTCTGTTATAGTTTTTGGGAATGCTTTGAAGTTCTTCGGGGTAAAAACTGCCAGTTATAACTTCGCCGTACAGATCCGTCAATGTATAAAGCGGCCTAAGTCCTTTAGTGTTCACAGCCTGTATGACGAATATTTCCTCAGAATAATTCTGTTCATAGCCTTTCTGAAATATATCCTTATATTTGGAGATGCGTACGTGCTCACCTACGGCTAATTGAGGCTGTATTTTATTAGCTTTAAAGTATTCGCCGTACGTCATCTTAAAAATGCTCAAAGCATTAGAGGCGTTCACATCACACGGCATACACTTAATCGTTCTATGATACGTGTTATTATAGCTGTATATGAAGACCTGTAAAACATCTATATATCTGTAGGTATTCTGCGCTGTGAAATAGCGCCACATCCGTGTTTTTAAAGTCCTGTTGAATCTTTCTATAACCGCCGCCTTTACGTCGTTGTTGGCTGTAAAATGATGTATATCGTATTTTTCTAACAGTTTTTTTAGGATTTTGTTTAGAAACTCTTTACCGCGGTCGGTTTGCAGCTTCTTTGGCACGCAGCCCTGCTTAAATATTTTTTCAAAAGCGCTAGCGATGTTTGCTGCGCTCTTAGACATTAGGCTTACAGCCCAGGCTCTCTTACTGAATATATCGATAATAGTTAATATATACTTAAAGCCATCATTGTACTCCGCAAGGTCTATCAGCGATACCAAATCGCATTGCCATTGCTGATTTATATCGGATACGCAGATCATGTTCCTTTTATAGGTTTTCCTAGCCGGTTTATGTAACGTATACGCCTCTTGTTTTTGCATCCATTTTTTAATTTCTGTTCTTTTAAACGCATCTTTATTGGACTTATAATACTTATCAAAGCCGCTATAACTGCCGGGATTCAATACCGTGTAATACGCCTTTTTCATCCGCTTTTTCCGATTAGCGGCGCGGTGCGACGCGCCGTTTCTTTTGTTCGTAGGCATGGCTGCCTGCTACATGAAGATGTATTTACTTTTATAGCTATCACGAAGGGTTAACAACAATACCGGCTATGGGACAAAACATCTTACTGATGATGCTTCATCTAACAGCAGCAATGTCTGATTAAACAGTGAACTCATTTTATATCACGGCCTATCGCATTTATATACATTTGATTTCAAATTTTATATCAAAAGCCTATCAAAAAAGATATCAGTTTATATGGCTTTAATATCTCTCAATATCAAAACCATATTAAACGATATCAAAAAGGGGAGGAAAAGTGGGAGTGGCAGGTGGTGGAGAAATGGGCGTGGTACCTGTCAAATTAAGTTTGACGGAAAAGTGCTCTCTATCTACTATATTTATTCTAATTTTTATTGGTATTTAACCCTGTTTTTTTACTATCATTGCATGAAATTTCTATGTCATTGCAATTGCTACTGTTAAAATTACATTTGTTTTATTTTAGCATTCTGACAGCCAGCATCATATGTTTTATCTGTAAAATTAATTTCCTTCATAAGTACATCCAAAGCACTAAATTAATACAGATTTATCCAAGTGGCCAGGAAAGGACCATATATATCTGGGGCAGCACTAGATCTTTACAATCTATACAACATATAATGTTCAAGCATAGGAGAACTTCACACCAAACTGTACACTGAGTATATACTTAGCTTGTCATAGTTCTTGGCATCAGTAATGCTGGCCATACACCTGCACGATTTCGGGCCGATTGCCCAATTTTCGACGAGTCATATGATGGATCTTGTGAAAATCGTGTATTATTTTAGTAAGATAAGATCCGATGCACGCTCCCGCAGCTCCTATAATCGGATCGTATGATCAGATGGGCAGCCCATATGTTCCATTGTATCGTGTGCCCATCGTGCTGTTTATTTTGTTCATACGATCCTTTGTGCAGCAATTCAAGTCATTTCAATGACTGTTTCCCTAATGAGCGCGTGAGGCACAGGATCGATCATACAACAGATCCTGTGCTAAGAAACACAACAAACATGCTGCCGGGACTGCAAGGGAGCTCCATGGAATCGGATGCTGAATCGGATCTGATGCTGGTCATGCAGGTGTATGGCCAGCATAAGGATTAAGTCAAAATATGCCTTTTGCAGTTCCCCTTACAGAGAGGGTGCCAAAAGACCTGCCCACTATCCAACTTCCTCTCTCAGATGTTTTTATGAAAGGTTGTTAAATAGGCTTCAATATCAACACTCTTTGTCATCTTTTGCAAGAAATGACTAGCACATATAGAGCTGGAGCTAGTTGTGACATATGGGGAAGCATTTAAAGCCCTTCAGTCTTGGTGATGTTGGCTCCAATTTTCATAATTTTTTGTTTCCTTAGAAATTAATCAATGGCCAAATGCTCAATTGCTGTGGCCTCTAGATCTCCTCAACATTCAATAGCTGTTGCTTTCTCTGTGGCCAATTGCTGCACCCTGGAAGCTTCCTGCTGAGCTGTTGTTGCCTATTGCTTAGCCTTAATGCTGTCTACCAGGTTATCTTATGTACTGTAGGTACGAAGCAGAATCTGGCTTCCCTAAGCATCTGACAATGACACCACACAACATATCAGTCTTTTCCCAATGGCAAACATTTTGGTGTCTGCCCCTTTTAATTTTTCCACATAATTTTTTCTGGCTGCAATTTACGTGCAATGCTCACATTCTCCATCATGTGTTGCAAGATCAAGTGAAGGGGAATCATCTGCTGCAGTAGATGGTAGCATGTTACATGCAACAGTCAATTAGTAGCACACCATTCTGTATCCTTGGTACAAGGAGCTGCAGCTATTAATCTTGTGCGATCAATATAAACAAAACTTGAATAAATCCTAGCCTGTCTGGTGCTAAATCAATTTGGTCTTCCTCTCAAACAGTGAAAATACCTAGTGTTCAATTCATTAAGTAAACAGCAGTTTTTTTTCACCACTCATGTCTTACAGCAACATTGTCTCTTAGCAGGCCTATATCCTACTTCCACAGATAGTGAGAGACTGATTAAAGAGACTTCCACACCCTCTCACAGGTGGTTTGGCAACAAGGTGCTAGTCATCTTCTATCCACTAGCCAGAAGCTAAAAAAAAACCTGGGGCATAGGTATCACGCCTTCTCTTTTGTTACAATACACACACACACAGGATACATTCAGTATCCTGGCACAGGGGATGCCGGTGCTTAGAAAACTGATTTGGAATCCCGAAACCTGGCAGAATCCCGACCGCCAACATCCCGACCGCCAACATCCCAACCGCCAACATCCCGAAGGTAAGAAGCTGGGTTGGGGGGAGAGTAAGGGTTAGGCAAGTGTTGGGTAACCTTGACACTCCAGCTGATATGGAACTACATAACCCAGCATGCACTGCTATAGTTTTGCTATTAGGGCATGCTAAAACTGTGGCAGGGCATGCTGGGATATATAGTTCCACAACAGCTGGAGTGTTAAAGTTAGCCAACACTGGGTTAGGCACTAGGGGGCGAGGTTAGTTTTAGGCACTAGTGGGGAGGATAGATACAGGTACTGAGGAGGGTGGATTAGGGTTGGGAGAGGGGGATGGTTATGATACCTACCGACAGGTGTTGGGAATTTGACCGCTGGAATCCCAAACACCAGCATCCCATCCCCATCTATGTTAAGTGGTCCAAAAACCTTAATCCAGCTGTAGGTGCTGTTAGGTCTTGATACAGATATAAATTACCAGACCTAGCCTTAGGTGCACCCATCTGCCCATACTAATGTATCTCAGACAGGGGCTTAAGCCTGGGGTGATCTTCCGCAAGGCTGGGCATTGAGTGTTGGGTTGATAAGTGTAAAAATTAGAATAAAACTAATATTGTCTTTTACATGTGCACTATAGGTCCCAGCAAGCCTCCCCAACATACTGGTACTTGAGAAACCACATGTACCAGTATGTAGGGCATTAAAGTCCTGCTGGAACCCCTAGTCCGTCTGTAAAAGAAAAGCAAATTACAATTTTATTTACATTTAGTCACGGTCTCACTATACTCACCTTGTCCCCATGTGTTGGGTCCTCTTGTCCAGTAGAATCATGCTGTTTCAATTAGATTAGAGACATGGGCATAACTACCATTGGTGCAAGGGGTAGAGCTGCTATGGGGCCCATCTTCCTTGTCAAAGTTACATGTGTTATATACATTTCTCACTATTGGGTGGTACATACAGTACGGGCCCTTACAAACTTTTGCTATGGGGCCTTTAAATACCGAGTTATGCCCCTGATTAGAGATAATCCAGTCCATAAGGAGAAACCTATCAGGGAGAAATCAGATTGTTTTGTGACAGAGTATAATAGTCAGTACAAACAGGTAGAAAAGATAATAAAAAAAAACATTGGGAAGTCCTGACTAATTATCCATTTCTAAGTACATATATTGGGAAATACCCCAGATTTGTGTACAAGAAAGCACAATATATTAAGGACAATTTAGTGTTTTTTTTTAGCAACTCCCCTTCCACCTTCTGTCAACAAATCCAAGAGGTTTTATAGATGCGGGTTGTGCAGTGTGTGTGTATGCAGTATGTGCAGTGTGTGCAGTGTGTGTGTGTGTATGCAGTATGTGTATGTGTGCAGTGTGTGTGTGTGTGTATGCAATATGTGCAGTGCGTGCAGTGTGTGGTGTGTATGCAGTATGTGTATGTGTAGTGTGTGCAGGGGCATAGAGAGCCACGCCGGGCCCCAATAAAGAGGGGACATGGCCTAATCATAGGAGACGTGGGTTTGGGGGACTCTCCACTGCTTTGGACCTGCAATTCCTGTTAACATCTTTGGACACTTTCATCTCATTAAACCTGGGAGTGGATGAGCACACATACTGTACTTGTTGTGGCTTTTCTTTGTTGAGAGATCCCTGTAGAGCAGAGGTTCCCAAACACAGTCCTCAAGGCTCCCCAACATTTCAGGTTTTAGAGATATCCATGGTTGAGCACTGGTGGTTAAATCAAATTGATTGAGGTACTAACTACCATGCTGTGGTCAAGCATGGATATCCTTAAACCTGGACTGTTGGGGTGCCAGGAAGATAACGTTTGGGAACCTCTGCTCTAGGGATTGAATGTTTTTTGTTACAACTCTATTTTATCCCAAGGAATAAATGTTCTATCTTATCCCAATGGTGAAAAACTTTTCTTTTTCTTTATTTATTCTTATGGTTAAATCCTGTTATGGTGCATAAATCTGCATTTATGTGAGAGAATCAGGGATGGACACTGGAGCTCATTCACAACCACTCGCATAGATGCATACTCTCGCTGCTGCCGATGGTATGCATTGTGCGCAAGCGCATACCATAGACAGCCCAGCAGAGTGATAGACAGGGGAAGCCGTATGTAGGTGGTAACAGGGGCTGGCCATTAAAAACGGGGGAGTGGAGGTACAAACGCAGGCGTGCCTGAGCATCTCAATGGTGTGTTAGAGGTGTGTATAATTATAAGACTGCATCATAGTACATGTCACCTGGCTTGTTTTTATACTGATGTGCTCGCAGTGCTTGTGGCAGGGTATGGTCAATCTCAAGTGCTGCGATAGCATCCGATGTTACCCGATGTACCGATGGTTGCATACACTTCCTGGACATGACATGCACAAGTGGGCGTCTTAAGACAGGCTGTTGAGTGTCTGTATACACTATGGACCTCATTCAGACACGCACGCTAGCGCTGTGTGCTCGCAAGCGGCACAATGGTTTGCAAATGCGCATGCGCACACTTCATTCTGCACGTGCATGAACTACTCTGTGCGATTGCAGCCCGCTCACTCACCCAGCAAAGACAGCTCAGTGAAATGAGTGGCAGGAGAGGCCGTTTGTGGGTGGTAACAGGGGCAGAACACAAATAACGGGGGTGTGGAGGTGCGAACGTAGGCGTGCCTGGGTGTTTCAACTCCATTTTTAAGGCATGCATAATTAACAGGCAGCGTCATAGTACACATCACATGCCTGTTTTTTACAATGAAGTCCTTGCAGTGCTTGCAGCAGGGTAAGGCAACCACAAGCGCTGCGATCACTACCGATGGTGCTGATGTACCATTGTTTTAATACACTTTCTGGAGATGACGTGCGCTAGTGGGCATCTCTACATACGCTAATGGGTGTCTGCATACACAGAGCGATCACTCGCACAGCCAAAGTGGGTGTGCTTATGCCTTGGTGAGCGATTGCTTCCCATGCCATCACTTTGACAAATTTGCATACGCTGGCTGCGAGCGGGTCTGAATGAGATCCTATGTAATCGCTCTATAAGAAATACTGGTTGTGCTAATGCATTGCTGTGCGATAGTATTGCCTATGTGATTTGCATACACATCATGCGAGCGATCGCATGTAGTGAGTGGCTCTGAATGAGGCCCACTGCCTATGGATTAAAGCTGCCTTTCAGTGAACAACTACTGTGTACCTGTTCCCAAGTGAGTTATAACTCTAAGATGATATAGATGGGTTGCATGTGGTTTAGAGACCTGAATCTTAAACACTAGTTCTAGGGGTGAGCGGGTTCGGATTTCTGAAATCCGAACCTCCCCGAGCCCCCCCGATCCGAGGCCGATCCGAGTCAGGCTTGACTTTTCCCGCCTGACTCGGATCTGAAATCGAGGCAAAACATCATCTTCCCACCTTCCGGGTCTCGCGGGTTTTGGATCCTATATAAGGTACCCGCGTCGGCGCCATTTTCTCACACGGCTGTGGACAGTGTAGAGGGAGGGTGGGAGTTAGGGCTGGCTGGGCTGTGTAGTGTAGTGTAGTGCAGTGTAGTGTTGTGCTGTGCAGTGCTGCGCTGTGCTGCTGTTGTCCATAGGGGCTGTGTCCACTCCTCCAAAGTCCATAGGGGCTGGCTGTGTTGTGCTGTGCTGCTGTTGTCCATAGGGGCTGTGTCCACTCCTCCAAAGTCCATAGGGGCTGGCAGTGTTGTGCTGTGCTGCTGTTGTCCATAGGGGCAGTGTCCACTCCTCCAAAGTCCATAGGGGCTGGCAGGACTGTGTTGTGCAGTCAGTTGTCCATAGGGGCTGTGTCCACTCCAAAGTCCTGTGCAGAGTCCCAGTCCTAAAGGGGTGCTGTAGTGTTGTCCAGGGGGTGCTCTGTCCATCAGGGGTGCTCCCCCAAGTGCAAAAAAATAATAATATTTTCTGTGTTTTTGAATTGTGTGCACAGTAGCCGCACGTGCATCAGCAAAATAGTGCCAAGCGTGCGCCTGTGTCATAAGTAAAGGGCCAGCTGGCTTGACCATTAAAGGGTGCTGTAACCCCCAAAGTACACTCCAAACAAAATAAAAAAATATTTTCTATGTTTGAGAATTGTGTGCGTAGTAGCCGCACGTGCATCAACAAAGTAGTGCCAAGCGTGCACCTGTGTCATAAGTAAAGGGCCAGCTGGCTTGACCATTAAAGGGTGCTGTAACCCCCAAAGTACACTCCAAACAAAATAAAAAAATATTTTCTGCGTTTGTGAATTGTGTGCGCAATAGCCGCACGTGCATCAACAAAGTAGTGCCAAGCGTGTGCCTGTGTCATAAGTAAAGGGCTGGCTGGCTTGACCGTTAAAGGGTGCTGTAACCCCCAAAGTACACTCCAAACAAAATAAAAAAATATTTTCTGCGTTTGTGAATTGTGTGCGCAGTAGCCGCACATGCATCAACAAAGTAGGGCCAAGCGTGCGCCTGTGTCATAAGTAAAGGGCCAGCTGGCTTGACCATTAAAGGATGCTGTAACCCCCAAAGTACACTCCAAACAAAATAAAAAAATATTTTCTGCGTTTGTGAATTGTATGCGCAGTAGCCGCACGTGCATCAACAAAGTAGTGCCAAGCGTGCGCCTGTGTCATAAGTAAAGGGCCAGCTGGCTTGACTGTTAAAGGGTGCTGTATCCCCCAAAGTACACTCCAAACAAAATAAAAAAATATTTTCTGCGTTTGGGAATTTTGTGCGCAGTAGCCGCACGTGCATCAACAAAGTAGTGCCAAGCGTGCGCCTGTGTCATAAGTAAACGGCTGGCTGGCTCATTTCTTAAAGGGTGGTGTAACCCAGAAAGTGCACTAGTCTCCAACAAAAATAAAAAATTATTTTCTGTGTTTGTGTGCGCCTTTGCCGCACGTATATATCAATATAACATAAATGGAGGACCAAACTTTCTCCGATAAAAATAAAATAGGGAAAGATCAAGAACCACTTCCTCCTAGTGCTGAAGCTGCTGCCACTAGTCATGACATAGACGATAACATGCCATCAACGTCGTCTGCCAAGGCCGATGCCCAATGTCATAGTAGAGGGCACATACAATCCCAAATGACAAAGTTCAGGAAAATGACCTTGAAAAAAACATTTAAATCATCTGAAGAGAAACGTAAACTTGCCAATATGCCATTTACGACACGGAGTGGCAAGGAATGGCTAAGGTCTTTCCCTATGTTCATGACTAGTGGTTCAGCTTCACATGACGATGGAAGCCCTCCTTCCACTAAAAAAATCAAAAGAGTTAAGCTGGCAAAAGCACAGCGAAGAACTGTGCTTTCTAAGAAGATATCACAAATCCCCAAGGAGAGTCCAAGTGTGGTGGTGGTGGTTGCGATGCCTGACCTTCCCAGCACTGGACGGGAAGAGGTGGCTCTTTCCACCATTTGCACGCTCCCTGAAAGTGCTGAAAGGAGCACCCACAGTCCACTTGCTGATATGCAAATTGAGGATGTCACTGTTGAAGTACAACAGGATGAGGATACTGGTGTAGCTGGCGCTGAGGAGGAAGTTGGCGAGGAGGATTCTGATGGTGATGTGGTTTGTTTAAATCAGGCTCCGGGGGAGACAGTTGTTGTCCGTTGGATAAAAAAGCCCATCACGGTCATGCCTGGGCAGAAGACCAAACATTCCACCTCTTTGGTCTGGCAATATTTCTATCCAAATCCGGACAACAACTGTCTTGCCATATGTACCATATGTAAAGGTGAAATAAGTAGGGGTAGGGACGTTAACCACCTAGGAACATCCTCCCTTTTACGGCACCTGCAGCGCGTTCATAAAAAGTTACTGTCAAGTTCAGAAACTTTGGCTAAGACCGTAAGCAGTCCAGGGACACCTAAATCCCGCTGTCCTATTGTATCCAAGCGCCTGCAAACCACACCGTCAACTCCCTCCTCGTCAATTTCCTCCTTAGTTAGGATCGGAAGTAGTCTTGCAGGCCGTGTCACTGGCATGACTGACTCTCCTATCCGGGATTCCTCCGGAGGATCCTGCATTGCTACGCCTCCTGCTGCCGCTGCTGCTGTTTTGCTGCTACTGGGAGTCATTCATCATCCCAGAGAGGAAGTAGGAACACCACTACTTTTACTAAGCAATTGACCCTCCAACAGTCCTTAGTGAGGAGGATGAAGTACGACAGCAGTCATCCTGAAGCAAAACGTATAACTGAGGCCTTGACTGCTATGTTGGTGTTAGACGTGCGTCCGGTATCTGCCATTAGTGCAGTGGGATTTAGACAATTGATGGAGTCCCCGGTTCCAAATCCCATCTAGATTCCACTTCACTAGGCAGGTGATACCGAGACTGTACAGAAACGTCAGAAAAAGTGTCCTCAGTGTCCTGAAAAATGCTGTTGTACCCAATGTCCACTTAACCACGGACATGTGGACAAGTGGAACAGGGCAGACTAAGGACTATATGACTGTGACAGCCCACTGGGTAGATGTATCACCTTACGCAGCAACAGCAGCAGCGTCACCAGTAGCAGCATCTCAGAAACGCCAGCTCATTCCAAGGCAGGCTACACTGTGTATCACCAGTTTTAGTAAGAGGCACACTGCCGACAACCTCTTAGAGAAACTGAGGGAAATCATCGCCCAGTGGCTTACCCCACTTAGACTCTCCTGGGGATTTGTGATATCTGAATATGCCACCAATATTGTGCGGGCATTACATCTGGGCAAATTCCAGCATGTCCCATGTTTTGCTCACACAATAAACTTGGTGGTGCAGAATTTTCTGAAAAGCGACAGGGGCGTTCAGGAGACGCTTTGGGTGGCCCAAAAAATTTCTGGCCACTTTTGCCATTCAGCGACTGTGTGCTGAAGACTGGAGCACCAGCAAACACTCTTGAACCTGCCCCGCCATCACCTGAAGCAAGAGGTGACGCAGTGGAACTCAACCCTCTATATGCTTCAGAGGATGGAGGAGCAGCAAAACGCCATTCAAGCCTATACATCCACCTATGACATAGGCAAAGGAGGGGGTATGCACCTGACTCAAGCGCAGTGGAGAATGATTTCCATGTTGTGCAAGGTTCTCCAGCCCTTCAAACTTGCCACACGTGAAGTCAGTTCAGACACTGCCAGCTTGAGTCAGGTCATTCCCCTCATCAGGCTTTTGCAGAAGCAGCTGGAGAAAGTGAAGGAGGAGCTAAGACGGAGCAATTCCGCTCGGCATGTGGGACTTGTGGATGAAGCCCTTCATTCGCTTTGCAGGATTCCAGGGTGGTCAATCTGTTGAAATCAGACCACTACATTTTGGCCACCGTGCTCGATCCTTGGTTTAAAGCCTATGTGGTGTCTCTCTTTCCGGCCGACACAAGCCTGCAGAGGTGCAAAGACCTGCTGGTGAAAACACTGTCAGCTGAAGCGGAACATGACACGTCAACAGCTCCTTCTTCATTTTCTCCCGCAACTGGGGCTGCCAGGAAAAAACGTAAGTATCTTAAGCAACCCACTGGCGGTGATGCAGGGCAGGCAGGACCAAGTTTGGACATCTGGTCCGGACTGAAGGACCTGGCAGCAATTTCTGACATGTCTACTGTCACTACATATGATACTGTCACCATTGACAGAATGGTGGAGGATTACATCGGTGACAGCATCCAAGTAGGCATGTCAGACAGTCCGTACCTGTACTGGCAGGAAAAAGAGGCAATTTGGAGGCCCCTGTACAAACTGGCTCTATTTTACCTGAGTTGCCCCCCCTCCAGTGTGTACTCCGAAAGAGTGTTTAGTGCAGCCGGGAACCTTGTCAGCGAAAGGAATAGGAGGTTGCTTCCACAAAATGTGGAGAAGATGATGTTCATAAAAATGAATTATCAACTCTTCCAGGGAGACCAGCCTCCAGAATGTACAGAGGGACCTGTGGTGGTGGATTCCAGCGGGGACGAGTTAATACTCTGTGAGGATGAGGATGTACACAACACTGAAGAGGGTGAGGAATCAGTGGATGAGGAGGATGAGGACGACATCTTGCCTCCGTAGAGCCAGTTTGTGCAGGGACAGATTAATTGCCAGCTTGTTTTGCGGGGGCCCAAACAAACCAATCATTACAGCCACAGTTGTGTGGCAGACCCTGGCGCTGAAATGATTGGTTAGTTAAAGTGTGCATGTCCTGTTTATACAACATAAGGGTGGGTGGGAGGGCCCAAGGACAATTCCATCTTACACCTCTTTTTTTTCTTTGCATTATGTACAGTTTGGGGCCTAGTTTTTCAAACTGCCATCCTGTCTTCCACTGCAGTATCACTCCTAGATGGGTCACTTGTTTGTGCCGCCCACTCGTGTTGCTTAGCATAGTCATCCAGCTACCTCGGTTTAACCTTTTGGACATAAAAACACTATTGTGAGGTGTGAGGTGTTCAGAATAGACTGGAATTGAGTGGAAATTAAGGTTATTGAGGTTAATAATAGCATAGGAGCAGAAAAACCAACACATTCTGTGATTTTAGCTGTTTTTATGCTTTTTAAAAAAAAATACAGATCCAAAACACAAAACCCAGAACCCAAAATACCGAAGGGTGGTTTTGGCAAAACCAATCCAGATCCAAAACACGAAGAAAGATCCAGATCCAAAACCAAAACACAAAACACGAAAAGTGGCCAGTGCACACCCCTAACTAGTTCTAGCGGGAAAGATCTAAAGATGTGAACACAATCCTCCTGGAAGAGTTTATACTACTGTATGTTGTATAATATCCATTTGAATTTGATGTTGTGCCTCTTTTATTCCTGAGAGGAACTCTCACCTTGGAAGATGACACATTTAAAGAGTACATATATATATATATATATATATATATATATATAAATATATATATATATATATAAAATCACTGAAGCCGGCACTCCACAAAAAACTAAAGATACTTGCCCAGGTGCCATCCATGGTAGGGAAAACCTGGTGTGCAGAAAAGAATAAAACAGCAGCACTCACGGGACTTGTAAATGAGACTCAAGTACACAATGGTGTGTTGGATTCGACGTTTCAGTCGGTGAGGACTTTTATCAAGATAAAAGTCCTCACCGACTGAAACGTCGAATCCAACACCATTGTGTACTTGAGCCTCATTTACAAGTCCCGTGAGTGCCGCTGTTTTATTCTTTTCTATATATATATATGGTCAATGAAGCAAAACGGATTTGCACCACAATGAGTAAAGAATAATTGATATTTAATTAAGGTACATAAAAGACTTACACATAAAGTTTAAGTAGTCCGGTAAGCATGATCATGGCCAGCATTAGGAACCCAAACACGGCATAAGGTAAAACCTCTGTGAGCGCTGGTCTTGTTAGCAGTACAGCACAATATCCCAGCTCCGGATCTAGGTCACAGGACTCCATGCATGTACTTCTGAGGAGGAGGACTTATTGAAATGGCCACTGCATACTCTGATGCACATGTGAAAATAAGAGGACACACTTCCTTAATTATTGGACTAACCCACTGTGCACGGTGATATACTTTTTCTTTGTTCATATATATATATATATTACATGTGACGACTGTGGTTGTTTTGGACCACACAAATTTTAGTTAGAAGGGTTTGGGGATGGTTATATTTCATTAAAGTTTATATGGAAAATGTGACTGTGACAGTTATTAATAACATTAACACTGTACTGCCTTGTGTATAAGTCCCTTAATTACACTATGTAATATGTACAAATAGGGTAATACAATTTTGTACTACAATACTGTGAAGCTACATCTTTACACTATTGTTGGTCATAAGTATGTGCATTTGTATGCTTCATGTAAATATACCAATTAAGTAATGCTGTAATATTGAGCTGGATGGGTTGAGCACAGGATGCCAGCCTCAGTATCCTGACACCGGCATCCCAACTGGGTTAAAATTCTAACACAACCATGTACAGATGTGTCGACATTAGGGGTGTGCACCGGCCACTTTTCGTGTTTTGTGTTTTGGTTTTGGATCTGGATCTTTCTTCGTGTTTTGGATCTGGATTGGTTTTGCCAAAACCACCCTTCCGTGTTTTGGGTTCTGGGTTTTGTGTTTTGGATCTGTATTTTTTTTTAAAAAGCATAAAAACAGCTAAAATCACAGAATTTGTAGGTTTTTCTGCTCCTATGCTATTATTAACCTCAATAACCTTAATTTCCACTCATTTCCAGTCTATTCTGAACACCTCACACCTCACAATAGTGTTTTTATGTCCAAAAGGTTGCACCGAGGTAGCTGGATGACTATGCTAAGCGACACGAGTGGGCGGCACAAACACGTGACCCATCTAGGAGTGACACTGCAGTGGCAGACAGGATGGCAGTTAGAAAAACTAGGCTCCAAACTGTACATAATGCAAAGAAAAAAAAGAAGTGCAAGATGGAATTGTCCTTGGGCCCTCCCACCCACCCTTATGTTGTATAAACAGGACATGCACACTTTAACTAACCAATCATTTCAGCGCCAGGGTCTGCCACACAACTGTGGCTGTAATGATTGGTTTGTTTGGGCCCCCACAAAACAAGCTGGCAATTAATCTGTCCCTGCACAAACTGGCTCTACGGAGGCAAGATGTCATCCTCATCCTCCTCATCCACCGATTCCTCACCCTCTTCAGTGTGTACATCCTCATCCTCACAGAGTATTAATTCGTCCCTGCTGGAACCACAGGTCCCTCTGTACGTTCTGGAGGCTAGTCTCCCTGGAAGAGTTGATAATTCATTTTATGAACCTCATCTTCTCCACATTTGTGGAAGCAACCTCCTACGCCTTTCGCTGACAAGGTTCCCGGCTGCACTAAACACTCTTTCGGAGTACACACTGGAGGGGGGGCAACTCAGGTAAAATAGAGCCAGTTTGTACAGGGACCTCCAAATTGCTTCTTTTTCCTGCCAGTACAGGTACGGACTGTCTGACATGCCTACTTGGATGCTGTCACCGATGTAATCCTTTAACAGACAGACGCACGCTTGTCGCTGCTGCTTTGAGGATGCAAGTGCGGCTACAGCCCACACAATTCACAAAGACAGAAAAAAAAAAGAATATTTTTATTGTTTGAGGAGCGCACTTTGAGGGTTACACCACCCTTTAACAGACAGACGCACGCTTGTCGCTGCTGCTTTGAGGATGCAAGTGCGGCTACAGCCCACACAATTCACAAAGACAGAAAAAAGAAGAAGAATATTTTTATTGTTTGTGTAGCACACTTTGAGGGTGTCACCACCCTTTAACAGACAGACGCAAGCTTGTCGCTGCTGCTTTAAGGATGCAGGTGCGGCTACAGCCCACACATGTCACAAAGACCGAAAAAAAAGAACAATATTTTAATTGTTTGTGTAGCACACTTTGAGGGTGTTACCACCCTTTAACAGACAGACGCACGCTTGTCGCTGCTGCTTTAAGGATGCAGGTAGGGCTACAGCCCACACAATTCACAAAGACAGAAAAAAAATATATTTTTATTGTTTGTGTAGCACACTTTGAGGGTGTCACCACCCTTTAACAGACAGACGCACGCTTGTCGCTGCTGCTTTGAGGATGCAAGTGCGGCTGCATCGCACACAAGTCACAAACACATTTAAAAAATAGTTTTTTATTTTTTGGAGCACTTTGAGAGTTACACCACCCTTTAACAGACAGACGCACGCTTGTCGCTGCTGCTTTAAGGATGCAGGTGCGGCTACAGCCCACACATTTCACAAAGACCGAAAAAAAAAGAACAATATTTTAATTGTTTGTGTAGCACACTTTGAGGGTGTCACCACCCTTTAACAGACTGATGAACGCTTGTCGCTGCTGCTTTAAGGATGCAGGTGCGGCTACAGCCCACACAATTCACAAAGACAGAAAAAAGAAGAAGAATATTTTTATTGTTTGTGTAGCACACTTTGAGGGTGTCACCACCCTTTAACAGACAGACGCACGCTTGTCGCTGCTGCTTTGAGGATGCAAGTGCGGCTACAGCCCACACAATTCACAAAGACAGAAAAAAAAAAGAACAATATTTTAATTGTTTGTGTAGCACACTTTGAGGGTGTCACCACCCTTTAACAGACAGACGCACGATTGTCGCTGCTGCTTTAAGGATGCAGGTGCGGCTACAGCCCACACATGTCACAAAGACCGAAAAAAAAGAACAGTATTTTAATTGTTTGTGTAGCACACTTTGAGGGTGTTACCACCCTTTAACAGACAGACGCACGCTTGTCGCTGCTGCTTTAAGGATGCAGGTAGGGCTACAGCCCACACAATTCACAAAGACAGAAAAAAAAAATATTTTTATTGTTTGTGTAGCACACTTTGAGGGTGTCACCACCCTTTAACAGACAGACGCACGCTTGTCGCTGCTGCTTTGAGGATGCAAGTGCGGCTGCATCGCACACAAGTCACAAACACATTAAAAAAATAGTTTTTTAATTTTTGGAGCACTTTGAGAGTTACACCACCCTTTAACAGACAGACGCACGCTTGTCGCTGCTGCTTTAAGGATGCAGGTGCGGCTACAGCCCACACATTTCACAAAAACAGAAAAAAAAAGAACAATATTTTAATTGTTTGTGTAGCACACTTTGAGGGTGTCACCACCCTTTAACAGACAGACGCACGCTTGTCGCTGCTGCTTTAAGGATGCAGGTGCGGCTACAGCCCACACAATTCACAAAGACACAAAAAGAAGAATATTTTTATTGTTTGTGTAGCACACTTTGAGGGTGTCACCACCCTTTAACAGACAGACGCATGCTTGTCGCTGCTGCTTTGAGGATGCAAGTACGGCTACATCGCACACAAGTCACAAACACATTAAAAAATAGTTTTTTATTTTTTGGAGCACTTTGAGAGTTACACCACCCTTTAACAGACAGACGCACGCTTGTCGCTGCTGCTTTAAGAATGCAGGTGCAGCTACAGCCCACACATTTCACAAAGACCAAAAAAAAAAAAACAATATTTTAATTGTTTGTGTAGCACACTTTGAGGGTGTCACCACCCTTTAACAGACTGACGCACGCTTGTCGCTGCTGCTTTAAGGATGCAGGTGCGGCTACAGCCCACACAATTCACAAAGGCAGAAAAAAGAAGAAGAATATTTTTATTGTTTGTGTAGCACACTTTGAGGGTGTCACCACCCTTTAACAGACAGACGCACGCTTGTGGCTGCTGCTTTAAGGATGCAGGTGCGGCTACAGCCCACACAATTCACAAAGACAGAAAAAAGAAGAAGAATATTTTTATTGTTTGTGTAGCACACTTTGAGGGTGTCACCACCTTTTAACAGACAGACGCACGCTTGTCGCTGCTGCTTTAAGGATGCAGGTGCGGCTACAGCCCACACAATTCACAAAGACAGAAAAAAGAAGAAGAATATTTTTATTGTTTGTGTAGCACACTTTGAGGGTGTCACCACCCTTTAACAGACAGACGCACGCTTGTCGCTGCTGCTCTATGGATGCAGGTGCGGCTACAGCCTACACATTTCACAAAGACAGAAAAAAAAGAACAATATTTTAATTGTTTGTGTAGCACACTTTGAGGGTGTCACCACCCTTTAACAGACAGACGCATGCTTGTCGCTGCTGCTTTGAGGATGCAGGTGGAATCTAGACGGGATTTGGAACCGAGGACACACTACCTCCATCAATTGTCTAAATCCCACTGCACTAATGGCGGATACCGGATGCACGTCTAACACCAACATAGCAGTCAAGGCCTCAGTTATACGTTTTGCTTCAGGATGACTGCTGTCGTACTTCATCCTCATCGCTAGGGACTGTTGGAGGGTCAATTGTTTAGTAAAAGTAGTGATGTTCCTACTTCCTCTCTGGGATGATGAACAACTCCCAGCGGCAGCAACAGCACTAGGAGGAAGTGGTTATTGATCTTTCCCTATTTTATTTTTATCGGAGAAAGTTTGGTCCTCCATTTATGTTATATTGATATATACGTGCGGCTAAAGCGCACACAAACACAGAAAATATTTTTTTATTTTTGCTGGAGAGTCGTGCACTTTGTGGGTTACACCACCCTTTAAGAAATGAGCCAGCCGGCTCTTTACTTATGGGACACAGGCGCACGCTTGGCGCTGCTCCTTTGTTGATGCACGTGCAGCCACAGTGCACACAAGTCACAAACACAGAAAATATATATTTTTTGGGTTTGGAGTGTACTTTGGGGGTTACAGAACCCTTTAACGGTCAAGCCAGCCGGCCCTTTACTTATGACACAGGCGCACGCTTGGCACTACTTTGTTGATGCACGTGCGGCTACTGCGCACACAATTCACAAACACAGAAAATAAATTTTTTTTTGGTTTGGACTGGAGTGTACTTTCGGGGGTTACAGCACCCTTTAACGGTCAAGCCAGCCGGCCCTTTACTTATGACACAGGCGCACGCTTGGCACTACTTTGTTGATGCACGTGCGGCTACTGCGCACACAATTCACAAACACAGAAAATAATTTTTTGGGGGGTTTGGACTGGAGTGTACTTTTGGGGGTTACAGCACCCTTTAACGGTCAAGCCAGCCGGCCCTTTACTTATGACACAGGCGCACGCTTGGCACTACTTTGTTGATGCACGTGCGGCTACTGCGCACACAATTCACAAACACAGAAAATAATTTTTTTTTTGGTTTGGACTGGAGTGTACTTTCGGGGTTACAGCACCCTTTAACGGTCAAGCCAGCCACCCCTTTACTTATGACACAGGCGCACGCTTGGCACTACTTTGCTGATGCACGTGCAGCTACTGCGCACACAATTCACAAACACAGAAAATATTTTTTTTTTTGGTTTGGACTGGAGTGTACTTTCGGGGGTTACAGCACCCTTTAACGGTCAAGCCAGCCGGCCCTTTACTTATGACACAGGCGCACGCTTGGCACTACTTTGTTGATGCACGTGCGGCTACTGCGCACACAATTCACAAACACAGAAAATATATTATTTTTTTAGCTCTTTTGGGGAGCACCCCTGATGGACAGAGCACCCCCTGGACAACACTACAGCACCCCTTTAGGACTGGGACACTGCACAGGACTTTGGAGTGGACACAGCCCCTATGGAGAACTGACTGCACAACACAGTCCAGCCAGCCCCTATGAACTTTGAAGTAGTGGACACAGCCCCTATTAACAACAGCAGCACAGCACAACACAGCCAGCCCCTATGGACTTTGAAGTAGTGGACAACAGCAGCACTACACTACACTACACTACACAGCCCTAACTCCCACCATCCCTCTTCACTGTCCACAGCCGAGTGAGAAAATGGCGCCGACGCGGGTACCTTATATAGGATCCAAATCCCGCGAGCCTGATTCGGATCGGACTCGGATCGGGGGGGCTCGGGGGGGTTCGGATTTCAGAAATCCGAACCCGCTCACCCCTAGTCCACATATACCTTAGCCATGCCTTGTGATTATTCTTAAAATGTGCTACTTTAATCTGCTATATACTTAACCTACCTCTACTCCTACTCCTAAACCCCCTGGATCCTAACTCTAACCAGGGGCATATCTATAATGGGTACAGGGTGTGCAGGGCACACAGGCCCCCAGGTCCAGGGGGCCCCAGAACCACACACTCTGCACCCATATTATCTAAAGCTCACTTATTGGGGGTCCAGTGTCGGGTGTCAGCGCTGCACAGAAAAATGGAAAATGGCCACCACAGCAATTTTTCAAGCATTCTACACATGCATAGTAGACTCTGGGCACACTCTAGTGCCTCGAGTCTACTTGTTCTGCAGTGGCCTGCATGGCGAATGCACATGGGCCCCCTCCTCTCTTAAGACGCCCCTGACTCTGACCCTCCCTCTTGCAGCCTAACCCTAACCCTCCCCCCTGCAGCCTAACCCTAACCCAAACCCTGCAGCCTAACCGTAACCCTCCCCCCTGAAGCCTAACCCTAACCCTCCTCACAGCCTAACCCTCCCCCCTGCAGTCCTAACCATCCCCCTGCAGCCTAACCCTAAACCTCCCCCCTGAAGCCTAACCATAACTCTCCTCACAGCCTAACCCTCCCCCCTGCAGACCTAACCCTTCCCTGCAGCATAACCATAACCCTCCTCCCTGAAGCCTAACCCTAACATTAACCCTCCTCACAGCTTAGCCCACCCCCTGCAGCCTAACACTAACCCTCCCCCTGCAGCCTAACTCTAACCCTCCCCCTTGCAGACTAACCCTAACCCTCCCCCTTGCAGCCTAACCCTAACCCTCCCCCCTGCAGCCTAACCCTAACCCTCCCCCTGCAGCCTAACCCTAACCCTCCCCCTGCAGCCTAACCCTAACCATCCCCCTGCAACCTAACCATAACCCTCCCCCTGCAGCTTAACCCTAACCATCCCCCTGCAACCTAACCCTAACCCTCCCCCTTGCAGACTAACCCTAACCACCCCCCTGCAACCTAACCATAACCCTCCCCCTGCAGCTTAAACCTAACCAGCCCCCCTGCAGCCTAACCCTAGCCCACCCCCTTGCAGCCTAATCCTAACCCTCTGCCTGCAGCCTAACCCTCCCCCCAGCAGCCTAACCCTCCCCCTGCAGCCTAACCCTTATCCTCCCCCTGCAGCCTAATCCTAACCCTCCCCCCTGCAGCCTAACCCTAACCCTCCCCCTGCAGCCTAACCCTAACCATCCCCCTGCAACCTAACCCTAACCCTCCCCCTGCAGCTTAACCCTAACCATCCCCGTGCAACCTAACCCTAACCCTCCCCCTTGCAGCCTAACCCTAACCACCCCCCTGCAACCTAACCCTAACCCTCCCCCTGCAGCTTAAACCTAACAAGCCCCCCTGCAGCCTAACCCTAGCCCACCGCCTTGCAGCCTAATCCTAACCCTCTGCCTGCAGCCTATCCCTCCCCCCTGCAGCCTAACCCTCCCCCTGCAGCCTAACCCTTATCCTCCCCCTGCAGCCTAATCCTAACCCTCCCCCCTGCAGCCTATCACTAACCCTCCCCCTTGCAGACTAACCCTAACCCTCCCCCTTGCAGCCTAAATCTAACCCAGCCCCTGCAGCCTAACCCTAACTCCCCCCTGCAGCCTGACCCTAACCCTCCCCCTTGCTGCCTAACCCTAACCCTCCCCCTTGCAGCCTAGCCCTAACCCTCCCCCCTGTAGCCTAACCCTAACCCTCCCTCTTGCAGCCTAACCCTACCCCCCCACTTGCAGCCTAACCCTCCCCCCTGCAGCCTAACCCTAATCCTCCCCCCTGCAGCCTAACCCTAACCATCCCCCTGCAGCCTAACCCTAACCCTCCCCCCTGCAGCTTAACCCTAACCTTCCCCCTTGCAGCCTAACCCTAACCATCCCCCTGCAACTTAACCCTCCCCCTGCAGCCTAAGCCTAACCTTCCCCCTGCAGACTAACCCTAACCCTCCCCCTTGCAGCCTAACTCTAACCCACCTACTTTATTTTTACACTTTACACTATCAACCCGGCACCCACTGCCCTAGGGTGCCGGGGATAGCCCCGGGCTATCAGTCTAGGCCTGGGGTGCCCTGGGGGGGTCCTCAACTCCTTAGGGATACTGACTGGACTGACTAGTGGTCAGGAATAATGCTTTGGCCAGGGAAACCGGTGAAAGGTTTTCCCTGGCTGTAGCATTATCCCCCCACTAGACAGAGTTCGGTGCTGGTTCTGGAATTTTCAGGGGACCCCTACTCGTTTTGTCCCCTGATTTTCCAGAACCAGGACCAGCTCAACAAAGCCCTGTGCTGGTTCTTAATATACAGGGGCCCCCTACGCATTTTGGCCCCTGTATTTTTAGAACCAGAATAGGCTTTATAAAGCCCGGGGCTGGTTATGCTTTTGAGGAGGGGGTGCACATCATTTTTTTTTTATTTAAAAACATTTAACATAAGTACACACAGAAACATGTACATATCTCATGGATATGTGCATGTTTCAGTGTTAATCTGACCTGTTCAGGATGTACTCGCTAGCCTGAAGCAGGTCTATTATTTGGTGACATTTGGTTATCTTTTTTTTGCGAGTCTGAAACAGACACTCTATTACATTGGGTGAGTTGATTGTTTTCAATGTGAAAACATCTGGATGCGAGTTTGAGAATGGAGAGTTTTAGTAACTCTGAAAAATGCGAGTTTTAGTGAACAGAACCTTATTACATTGGGGAGTTGTGAAAAATTGCGAGTTTAGCACCAAACTCGCAATTTACCAGAACAGACCCCCTATTACATTTGGCCCATGGGATCCAAAAGCCACGAGAATCCTACGCTGAGATGATGATGTTTTGCCTCGATTTGGAATCCGAGCAAGGCGGGAACACCTGAGCCTGAACATCTCTAGCTATAAGTAGTTTGTGTACCCAAGATGTAGATGGATAACTTACCTGTTTCCTCTCCCATATCAATTGTACAGGGGACTGAACAGATTTGTTAATCATCTTCTCCTGCACTAATTGGTAACTCGTTCTCTGTTGATTGATGATAATCTGTATTAACCAATGTACTTGTATCTACAGAGGAAAAAACATATTATTATCATTATTATTAGTACAATATAACAATTAGTTACTGCTATACAAATATACAGTATAGGACCTGTCATTAAAATGCTGCACTGCTGGGCAGCTTTTGCATTCAGTATTCTCTCTATGTATTGTGAGGGCCGCTAAGAGCCAGACCGAGCCTGGGTGAATGGGCATGGCTTAATCATGGGGGAAAAAAGAAGCATGGCTTAATCATGGGAGACATGGCCACGCCCTCTTTTGGGGGAAAAAAGAAAGAAACAGTCTACCTTTGCAGCCCAGCACACAGCAGCGTGTGCTGAGCAACTGAGCTGACAGGGAAGATGGAGGGGGAAGGAAGGGGCGATGGTGTCACACCCGGGCCACCTCCGGACCCCTCCAACAAGCCCGGGTAATTAGTATCCATTCCCCCCTCTCAGCATCCCTGGTATTATGCAGACTGTTCTACTAGCATTTTGCTGTGATGCACCTTGCTGAGCAATGCAGACTAAGGGATATAGGCCCTCATTCAGAGCCGTACGCTCTGAGCAGAGCGCACGCTCTGCATGAGGGCCGGGCTCCATTTTCATGGAGCGTCCTCCTGGACGCTCGTATAGCTGTGGGTCACCACCCACAGGCTATACGAGCGTGCATTTTGATGGCCGCGATGGTCGTGACCATCGCGACCATCGAAATTGCGAGCCGGAGCCTGCGGTTGAGGTTTTCAACCGCAAGCTCCGGAGTGATTTTGGCTCTATCAGAGCCAAAATCACTCCCACTGACATCACTAGTGATGTCAGTGGGCCGGCTTCTGACGGGAGGCGTTCCCGTGGGAACGCCCCCGTCAGGGAGGCACGCCCCCGGCATGCCCACCAAAGGGGGCGTGCTGTCAATCAACATTGACAGCACGCCCCCTTTGATCGGACACAACGAGCAAAGGAAAGTCCTTCGCTCGTCGTGTCTGGCGCATGCGCACGACGGAGCTCCCTCCGTCGTGCGCATGCTCAGTGCAGACCATCGACCCACTTGCGAGCGGACAGCCGCTCGCGAGTGGGTCTGAATCAGGCCCATAGGCCCTGATTCAGACCAACTCGCAAGTGGGCGTACGCACGTTCGCCGTACGTAAAAAAATATTTAAATTCAAGCACTAGCTCGTTTTTTCCTACGCAGCTAAAAATCCGCCCCAAACTCAGGCGACCCCTCCTCTGACTAACGAGCGTGCCAAATAGCGAGCGTACATCCCCGAAATGGCTTGAAGGGAACGCACGCACAAGTACAAACCGGAAGTGGGACTGTCAGATTCCGATTACCTGCTCGTTTTTTCGGCCTACCTCCCTCAATCGTATCATGCCAATCAATGTATCAATGAGCTTAATTGTTTTTTTTTTCAACACAATGCAATAAACTTTAATCTTGTCCGTGTTTGTATTTGCTCGCAGAATACGTACGGCTGAAACCTTCGCTTTTATTGTTCCAAAGACATGTTAGCCCCAATTAAACAATTGTTCTATTTGTTTGTCTCCCCACAATTTTTCTGTGGTTCATTTCTTTATTTAAATTTGCTTACGCATGTCACTGCATCAAGCCAATCATAACTCTCAAGAGATTTGTGGCCCTGTCGAACACATGACTCATACACTAACCAATAGAATTTGTCCTGTTAATTTCCCAAATACATTAGCCAATCAAATTTTTTTGTGGTGCTTTATTAAAAATATTTTGTCAAAAAAACACCATTGCCATCATGAGATCCGCCGCATTCACCAGGCGCGAACTGCTGGTGCTGACGGAGGTGATGGACAGGAGGATCACCAGTCAGCCTCCACCCATCTCCAACAGGCGCAAGCGTTCCGCATATGCGGAGGTACGTCGACGCCTGTGCTCCATCGGCTCACGCCGACATATTGGCCAGCTGGAGCGCAGGTGGTCGGACCTGCACCGGCGGACGCCCTGCTTGCTGGCATGCTTTCGCATGCAGATTGCGGAAAGTAAGTGTTCTGGACTGTGGTTTTCAAGTTTATCTTGTGGGCCCTAACTGCGTGTGCATGTTTTCATGTCTGTCCTATTGAGTCATTGTAGTCATATCTGCATGTGCATGTTTTCATGTCTGTCCTATTGAGTCATTGTAGTCATATCTGCATGTGTATGTTTTCATGTCTGTCCTATTGAGTCATTGTAGTCATATCTGCATGTGTATGTTTTCATGTCTGTCCTATTGAGTCATTGTAGTCATATCTGCATGTGCATGTTTTCATGTCTGTCCTATTGAGTCATTGTAGTCATATCTGCATGTGCATGTTTTCATGTCTGTCCTATTGAGTCATTGTAGTCATATCTGCATGTGCATGTTTTCATGTCTGTCCTATTGAGTCATTGTAGTCATATCTGCATGTGCATGTTTTCATGTCTGTCCTATTGAGTCATTGTAGTCATATTTGCATGTGCATGTTTTCATGTCTGTCCTATTGAGTCATTGTAGTCATATCTGCATGTGCATGTTTTCATGTCTGTCCTATTGAGTCATTGTAGTCATATCTGCATGTGCATGTTTTCATGTCTGTCCTATTGAGTCATTGTAGTTATATCTGCATGTGCATGTTTTCATGTCTGTCCTATTGAGTCATTGTAGTCATATTTGCATGTGCATGTTTTCATGTCTGTCCTATTGAGTCATTGTAGTCATATCTGCATGTGCATGTTTTCATGTCTGTCCTATTGTGTTTTTTTTTGTTTTTTTTTATTTTGTTTCCTGTTGAAACTAACAACAATTTTTTGGTCATTTTTTAGGGGCACAGCAAACACTACGGCGGCATTGCCACACAAGACGCCGGTCCCGGCCCCTCTCTCCAACCCCCAATTCCTCTATTCCCCCCTCCTCCCCAGACCCTGTGGCCGAAATTTCTGGCCTACTTCCCCTCCAGCCCAATTCCCCCTCTCCTCCATCCGTCCCTCCTCCAAATACCCCCTCCCAGGATGGCGAAAACACCTTGCCCCTCGGGTTGGGGAATGTAGCCACCTCCGAGGTGGTCCAGGGAGTGGCTTCTGGCTCTCTCGTTTTGGAGAACGGTATGTTTTTAAAGTTTATTTTGGACACCCCAAACTGTTTGTATGTAATCATGTGTCGTCCCCATTTTTTTTGTCTTTTTTTCACCATAGGGTATTTTGGGGGGTTGTCTTTACCTGTTCCTGCTGATGTCACCATACACATATCACACCTGTGTGCCTTTTTTTAGGGCCCTTGTATTTTTGGCATACGACATTATGGGGTTCTGGGTTTTATCCGTGTAATTTATTTTTGGCCCACAAGCTTGTAAGTTTGTGTTTGCTTGTTTTTTGTTTTTTTACAATGTTGCTTCATTATCGATTTATTAATCCCCAAACTTTTGTCACCCACAGAGGAACAGAGGCGTCGGGAACAGATTGTGAATTGTGTGGGCCGTATGCGGGAGCAGGTCACCGGGCTAATGCAGGGCCTTGACCATCTGTTGGTCCTCCTTCGGAATTAATTTTATTTTTTTTTATTTTAAAAATTGTTTCTTAATAAATTTGTTTAAAATCAAGCTCTGTCTCATGCGTTTGGAGTAAATCTAAGATTCTTTACACTGACATAAGTAGACTCTTCAAGCAAGGTTTGCCCCAGAAACTCACTACAGATTGTGTGTTGTATTTTGAATGCAAACAGGCACAAGAAACACCTCCCAGTACCAATGTCATTTTCCTTTTTTGTGGTGGTCAACATGCTAGTTTACACCATTTTTCAGGTTCCTATTTGGTGGCCAAACTGCTTAGGACAATCTTACGAAGGCAACTGATTGTACACGATTCCTTGTTGTGTTGGTTAGTACCCCGAAAACATATTACATTTTAGCTCCACTTGCTTCATTACTGGGTTACCCCTTAGGTAAAATTAACGTTTGGGATTTTGTTTACACTGGCTTCTAATGTGCCCAAAAAGGAAACAAATTACACTCTCCAAATATTTATTCACAACAGAAATCAAAATCCAAAGTGGTCACTCACAAACAAAACACACAGTGATAATCAGAAAAACTCCACATACCAAAAACACTAAACAAACACACAACAAATCAAGAACTGGTTGACGAAGGTCCATGCCCACATGATTTCACAAATATGGCGTTGCAATATTGGTGTCAGAATATATTCCCGAAGTTTCCACAGAAAGGTTTTTGAAGGGGAGCAGGAAGTAGTCATCTTGGGAGTGCCAAAGATTATGCAAACAAACAGAAGATGGTGCAAGAATTAATTTAAAAAAAGATGAACGTTAAAAAACCGTAACACATTGGGTATACACACTGTTGTTTGATCAATAATTACCTAAAATATCGGGCCACCACATCATCGCGTATGGCCCCCCCACATACAGACCTCCGACCAACCTCGGGGGGGCCATCCTCAGGTAAGGCATCCTCTGGCTGCATTGGAACACCACTCCTTATGGCGATGTTGTGAAAGATCCCACACAGGACCACAATTTTCGAAACCATATCCGGCAAATACATGAGCTCGCCACCAGAGCGGTGGAGGCATCTGAATTGGCCTTTTTAAAGGCCGATACAGCGCTCCACCACTTGCCTGGTGGCTGTAAGTGTGGTATTAAACTCACTTTGTGGACCTGGTGTGGGAGCCAAGTAAGGAGTGAGCAGCCAGGGCATGCAAGGGTATCCACTGTCTCCTGTGAAAAAGAATAGACAACATCAGGATCACTGTGTATCAAGCTTATCATTGTTATGTACTAAAGGTCTACACTTACCCAGAAGCCATGCATCACCAGCTTGTAGGTTGTTTAATTTGTGCCATATCCCTGATTGCCGGATGACGAAGGAGTCATGTGCACTTCCTGGTAATTTTGCATTCAGGGACAGGATCTGGAGGGAGGCATCACATACCACCATTACATTCAGGGAGTGATAGTGTTTCCTGTTTTGAAATATGGCCTCCAGCTGTGCTGGAGGCTGAAGTGGTATGTGAGTACCATCCACAACCCCTATGATGTGTGGGAAGCCAGCTATTTGGTAAAAATTGGCCTTGGCCACACTAAGGGCACCCATATCCAAAGGCATTTGAATAAAATGATGGAGGTGCTTGAAAAGTGCCTCCATCACTGCCCTCAGGATCCGGGAAAAGGAGGATTGTGAGATGCCTGCCACTATTCCCACCGTTGTTTGAAACGATCCTGAGGCACAGAAATGTAACACCGCCATAAATTGCGTAAGTGGTGGTATTGCTGTATGACTGTCAATTTGCCACTCAAGATCACTCTCTATTAATGAGAGAGTGTCTATGATGATTTTGGGAGGAAGACGGTAGCGTCTTAAAACCTCATCATCGGGCATTCCAAAAAGGGTGACACGTGTTTGAAATATCTGGGGCCTTGCACGCCTACGATGCCTACGCCTGGGACGAGATTGAGGTTGGTCGGCTTCCGGGAGCATGGCCAGAACAATCCGCCCTAGATCAACCTGAAATGGCAAGATTGTAATGTAAGGCTTTGGACCCACCCCAAAAGAAAATTCAAAACAACTTAGCTTGATGATACCATCCATTGCTGCTTACATGCCGGGGTATTGTCATGATCCGTCCAAACTGAAATTAATCACAAAAATTATTTGAAAAATTTCACTCTGTGCATTTTTGTTTCTAAATTTTGTGCTAGACCAAACTTAAAATATGCGAAACACACATTTGGCAAAAGAGCAAAACGACATTGCACACAGTACATCAAAATGGGTTGAAATGTTTGCCCAAAAAGCGAAAGGGCAACCTCAAAAAAATGAAAATGATTAATAAGCATTTAAAAATGCGCTAATTAGTTCGCAAATACAAGTCACAATAGTAAGTAGTAAAAATGCGCTAATTAGTTCGCAAATACAAGTCACAATAGTAAGTAGTAAAAATGCGCTAATTAGTTCGCAAATACAAGTCACAATAGTAAGTAGTAAAAATGTGCTAATTAGTTCGCAAATACAAGTCACAATAGTAAGTTGTAAAAATGCACTAATTAGTTCGCAAATACAAGTCACAATAGTAAGTAGTAAAAATGCGCTAATTAGTTCGCAAATACAAGTCACAATAGTAAGTAGTAAAAATGCACTAATTAGTTCGCAAATACAAGTCACAATAGTAAGTAGTAAAAATGCGCTAATTAGTTCGCAAATACAAGTCACAATAGTAAGTAGTAAAAATGCGCTAATTAGTTCGCAAATACAAGTCACAATAGTAAGTAGTAAAAATGCGCTAATTAGTTCGCAAATACAAGTCACAATAGTAAGTAGTAAAAATGCGCTAATTAGTTCGCAAATACAAGTCACAATAGTAAGTAGTAAAAATGCGCTAATTAGTTCGCAAATACAAGTCACAATAGTAAGTAGTAAAAATGCGCTAATTAGTTCGCAAATACAAGTCGCTATACAAACTGTGAAAAATGCGCTAATTAGTTAACAAATACAAGATAAAAAATTGACTTACCAAGAGCAAATATATAAGAGTCCAAATCAAAAGGTCTTTGGGTCCGAAATTAATCAAAAGCTAAAATATATGAAATTATGGATCCAAAATTAACAAAAATGAAGAAACACAATGAAACAACAATTGATCCAAAGTTAGACTTCACAAAACTTACCAAATCAAGAAACGAGGAAAAAAAAATAAAAAACAAAAAAGCGAACGGAAAATAAAAACGCAAATCTACCAAACAAAATAATCTCCAACCGCCAACTCCTTTATACGCAAACAATAAACTCCAGCCAAGGTAACCTCCAACAATCCAAAAACGCCACCTCGACTCGAGACACACCAAGCCATAATTAGTGTTTCGTTTCCCGCACAAATTAAGGAGGGATCATAGGAACGCACAATCAATGATGCGGCCGCAAAATAAGGACGCATGTATAAATACGTCACGAAAACACATTAAAATTCTGGGGTATTTCTTGATTGGACCTCAGACATGGCGACAGACCAGGGAAACAATGCCCAAGAGTCAGGCGGTAAGTCTTTCATGCATTTTGTATCAATGATTAATTTGAAACATAAGATTGGGCAAGTTGTGATTTTGTGAAATCTGAATATTTACACAAATAGGTGAGGAGGATGACATGGAAGAGGCTGCTGGGCCCAGTATTCCGGCCAAAGCTGCCAAAAAAAAAGGCAGCCACATTTCACAAGAAAGGAGATGGAGGTTTTGATACAGAAGTGTGTGGACATCCTGCCACAGGCAGACAGGAATATGAGTCTAAGCCAGAAGGGGAGAATGTGGGAAGAGGTAGCCGTTGCTGTCAATAGGGTGGGTGATTATGTCCGTCTAGCCTGGGATGTCAAACGGCGGTAAGTAAACACTTTCCCCCCCCTAAAAACAAAACACCATTTTAAACAAAAGGATAATGGCTTCCATTTTTTCCCACAGATGGGGCGACTTCAAATATCGCCTAAAGCAAAAACTCGCGGACAGGGCTAGGCATGCAAGGGGGACAGGTGGGGGTCCCACCCCTGTGTCATTGGAGTTGACAGATTTAGAAGAGCTGGCACAGGGGTGTGTGCAGCCTGTGGAGGTGTTTGGCGTGTCCAACATGGATACGGACATGCCAGACTTTGCGGCTCCTCATGTTGTCCCAGGTAAATCTTTTGATGTCATCAACTCTGAAATGTTATTGTGCCAATATGTAGATTCAAATGTGAGGCTTTTCTCTTTTTTCCTAACAGAGACACAGGCGGATGAGTCTGCTCCAGAGGGGAGCCTTGGCCGCCGAATTTCTGCTGGCTCGGCAGGGGAGGAACCAGTACATCCGGCTGAGGACCCTGCAGAAGCCAGTCCAGGGCAATCCCCCTCGCAGGCAGTGGCCCTCCTCACAGAACTCAATTTCTAATCGGATTTCCATACGGAGATTCTGCAGAGGATGGACGCCAGTCTGCTACGGGTGGCTGAGGCCCTGGAGCAAAATGCTGCGGCCAACGTGACCATTGGTCAGGCCCTGGCGGAAAATACCAGGGCCAACATCCGCATCGCCAATGCCCTGGAGCAGCTCATTCGCCAGCACATGGTGGAGCCGACCTCCCTTCCTGCCGGAACATCAGGATCCTCCACCTCTGGCACAACATCAGCCAATCCTCCAAATGTGCCTAGCCCTGTGCCTAGTCCAGAGGCACACAACATCTGCCTCTGGACAGGCCAGCCCGATGACATCCTGGACCCGGTCTGGCGCCCTCCCTCCCCCATCCAAACGGGTGAAAAAACGATGACAGCAATGGTGACTTTTCCCACAATCCTTCTGTGCTTGGCTCATATTCCTTTCTGGTCAAAACTTCCCTCTCCTTTCTTGTGAAATGTTTTAAAAAAATTTTTGTATGTTTATGTCAACAGTTATGTTGGGCCAATTTGTTTGATTTTGGGACATATCTTTGGCAAAAAAAGATGTTCCCAAATTTTTTTATTTTTTTTATTTTGTTTGAGCAATAAATTGAAACAAAAAATCTGACATTGGATTGTGAAATTATTGTACAAATGGGTTAAATTTAATCCTGCACCAGAAGGCAAAAACTTGGAAAAAAAAAAAAAAAAAAATGGGCTCTTTAAGGAACGTTTAAAAAATCATATAACGAGGCAAATTCAAGAGGCAAAAATAAAATGGTGCGAAAATTAAAACATGATGACATTATTGTTACAATAGGCCCTAACCACCAAATTGAGGGCAAAATAAACCCCCACAAATGTACGCAAATTGATTGTGTCATCCTGACATTAGCAGCTCTGATTTCCACCTGCGTACGGTTTTGTGCTATCCCAAAAAACTGATTTCAAAACACATACCAAGCCGGTTTTCAATCCAACACTAATTGCTTTTCAGCCCTCCCGCGATTAATCGCAACAACATCGTGGAGTCCCGGGACGGAGGAGAAGGCCATCGCCAATGTGGTCAAGAAATCCAGACCCTAAGCTGTGCGAGCATTTTGAATGGAAAGAGGATCATCCAGTGACGTATGAGTCGGTCCGAACACATTTTACGCTCGCATTTGCTAATGTATGTACGCCCCAAAAACGCCTCGCCACGCCTGCGTTTTTCCATCTCCACCCCCGTCAACACCCAAAAACGCCCTGTTCTGTCAATCACATTTGACATGTCACTTCCTGTATGCTATTTGGCGAACGAGACCAAAAAAGCTCGCAATCTGCCGTACGCACATGCGCACTGTTACACCGACGCATGCGCGGTTATTCAACATCGGAACGCAACGAGCGTACTGCTGTTTGCGAGTGGCTCTGAATGAGGGCCATAGTAGGTGAGAAGGTGGATCTCTTAGCGCAAAAAACCTCAGCAGCTTAGACACTTTAAATTGGGGTAATCCCTTTCTCCAGGAATAGAAAACACAATATAAAATTCTTTAAAGTGACACTAGCGCTTAAGGTTAAAAAATATATTTAATGAATATAGAATAAATAAGACAAAATTTCCCACATTGCTTAAGGGAAAATGAATAAAAAACAAATAGCAGCAGAGTATACAGTGAATGTACAGTACATGTAGATAAAGCAGCAGAATATGCAATGAATGTTAGGAACGAAGTAGTCCATAAAGTCCCATATGTAATACAATGCATACCGTGTGACGTAGGAGAGTGTCTCTTTAGGTGGGGAAACAGGGGATCCGGATAGCACCCTGGTCCAGACACTCACAGGCTTAAAGGATGTGATCCTGCAGACTAGCACCTGTGATGCACCTTGCTGAGGAATGCAGACTAAGGGATATATGTACTAACAATTGTGTCTGGCTGAGGTTGCATTCTCATAAGAGTTTCCTCTGATTTTCAAACACAGAGATTTCCTAAAGGGAAACACAGGTGTCAAATCATGATTCTCTCAGCAAAACATGGGTGAAAATACAAATAGAAATAAATACACCATCGGCCAAAGTCATTAGTACTTTCCATAGACAGGAATACAACTCAGGCATTTATCAAGAATCATGATTGCAAACATGGGTGTAGATTAAGCAAAATTGGGCCAAAACAGAAGTTTTAAATAGACCATCTTCTGAGCAGCATGATTTGCAAACCCATGCAGATATCAGTGTGATCTGTGCATGTTTAAATGTGCCCACACACATACCGATGTGCTCACGATACGATTTTTTGGCCAATTTCCTCATGAACTTTCACGGGAGCTCCCTTGCCGTTGTGATCACGATTTTGGAAAAAAGAAAAAAAACAGGCTCTTGACTATTGGTGGGAAATTTAAATAACCATAACAATGGGAGGGGCTATCTAGGGAGTATAAAAAGCAGGCACCCTTTAAACTCTGTGTACATTCTGCTCTGCTACTAGATGAGGCTAGGTGTATTCCTGCTGAATCCTGTACATTGCTACTGTGCTCTTTGTATTTGGCTTGCTTTTTACAAAGTGTATTCTACCTGCAAGTGTCTGCTACCTACCTGCATTCTATCCTGTTCCTGAATTCTGTACTGATGCATCCCTATCGGTATAGAGTGTTGGTCGCTGAAGCTGGGGTCCGGGAGATTAGGAAGAGGGCCCAGCGAAGAAGGACGAGAGCATGCTGGACTAAGGAGTGGCTTCTACAAAGGGATACCCGCTCCCATATGTCCCTGCTGATGGAGGTCAAGGAGAACAACCCAGATGACTATCGGAACTATGGATCACGCCACCTTCCAAGAATTGCTGCATCTGGTGACCCCCCCACATCCAGAGACAGGACACAAGGTGGCGGAGGGCAATCCCTGCTGAAGACAGACTGGTGGCTACCCTAAGGTACCTGGCTACAGGAAGGTCATTTGAAGACCTGAAGTTTGGGACACTCATCTCACCTCAGTCCTTGGGCGTCATCATTCCGGAGACCTGCAAAGCCATCGTAAAAGTGCTACAGTACCAGTATTGCAAGGTAAGTTAAAAAAAACACCACACATTGGTTTCTTGTGCAAATAAAAATTTTTATTTTTATTTTTTACTCAACATAAATCAAAAAATGGCCTTCTTTTAGTACAATGTGCACTGATCTGCAGGCAACTGAAAGTGTGCACTAAACTGTGTGCAATATACTTTTTTTGTAACACGTTCACAAAAGAACATTATCACCAAATTTTATGATTCCCTACAGGTAGCAGGCTGTATGTGATAGGGTGGGACAGATGCCAGTTTGAACAGGCCAATACACACATGGCACAAGTATACATTGTGGCCCCGGCTTCCAGCAATCTGTACTTGTGCCTTGTGTGTAGTGACCTTGTCCAAATGGCATCATCACCACCCTATCCCATGCAGTAAGCACCTATTAGAAATCATAAAATTTGGTGACATTAAAAACAAGAAAAAATTTACATTTCTGTATATTGGGGCGACTCATCCGCTGCATCCAGCAGAGCATTATACAAGGTCGTGCTTGTGCTTGGGGTGCTTGGTGGGGGAGTAATATCTAACTGGGCAGGGGGGGGACGGACATACCTATTTGGGGCAGGGGAAAATAGCATTGGATCTGCAATGTATGTAGAATTTGTGAGATTTTTGCTCATACAGCGACTCAACAGGTCGTGGGTCAACCTTAGAAAATTTCTTTGGATATCTGTATCCATATTTCTCAATGTGCTGTTCACATGATCTGTGAAATCATCTATTGCATCTGGGGGTTTCTGCAGCAGCCGTTCTGCGTTTTGGAAAAAATTGTCCTCATGTTCAGTAAGATTCTTGTTTCTCCCTTGTTTTTTTTTCTTTTTTTGGGGTTGTTGAGAAGATGAGGGTCCAGGTGGAAGTGGAGTTTCCACTTGTGTGGTATTCTCCAGCTCACTGTCACCACCGAGCAGACTGAGGTCTGGTGTGGATGATAAATCAGGGTGTTGGGTGGGAGTCTTTATAGGAAAAAAAGATATAAAAAAATATTATAGTCATGTTTTAACCCCTTTTTTACTATTTTGACAGTTTCCTAACACCGTGGAGGAGTGGACCAGCATCGTGGAAGATTTTGAACAACATTGGAATTTCCCTAACTGCGGAGGAGCCATCGATGGGAATCACATCCGCATCAACCCACCACCACTGGATCATATTAGTACAACTACAAAGGATTCTTCAGCATCATTCTCATGGCAGTGGTGAATGCCAACTACGAATTTCTGTTTGTGGATGTCGGCAAGAATGGGCGTGCTTCGGATGGTGGGTTCTTCTAAAAGACGGCTTTCTACCAGAGACTCGCCAACAAAACCCTCAACTTGCCCTCACTGGACCAGATAAAGCACGGCCTAAATTACGTTTTCGTTGCAGACGAGGCTTTTGCATTACATGAACATGTGATGAAGCCATTTGCACACAAGGGCCTGACCAGAAAGAAAAGGATTTACAACTACCGTCTATCCCGGGCATGGCGCATTGTGGAAAATGCGTTTGGAATAATGAGCAACCGCTTCTGCATTTTGCACACCACCATCAATCTACATGTGGAGAAGATAGACTGGGTCGTGATAGCATGCTGTGTGCTGCACAACTTTCTGCAAAGAAAATCTACTCAACGAGGACCAGTCCCAGCTAGACCAGAAGATGTAGGACTCCTGGAGGACAGTGAACATTTGACATCTGTGTCTGCACCACTAACTACAACAACATCCACCGCATGTGCCAAAGAAGTGAGGGAGGAGAACATGACCTATTTTAATGGACCAGGTGCTGTACCATGGCAGGAGGACTGTCTGTGAACTACTGACTAAATTGGCCATTTTTATTGTTTAGGGAAGTAACAACAAAAACATTACGTATTTGGTTTAAACTGTGTCACTACTTACCAAGACTTCTGCAACCTCCTCTTCTCCCTCACGCTCAGCCATCAAGATGATAGATTCCCTTTGAGGCTCTTGATCAGTGATGAATGACATCATATGGTAGTACCACAGCATAGGAACATATATTTCATCTGTGCCCGCTCCTGATTTTCTGGAGTCATCCACCTTCTTTTTTTCTTTGATGTACACTGTCCTGAGATTTTGTATCTTTTGCCGTACAGTTTTCAGGTCTGCATCAGATATGTATTTTTTCTTATACTCCAAAAGTTCCTCTAGTGCGGCCAACTTGTGTGACTTATTGCGGTACTTCCGAGAACTGATCTTCCACAGACACTCTTTCGAGTGCAGGATTTCAATGAATCCTGTAACGAATTCACATTCAGAATCCATGGATATTATCTATGAATAAGAAAAAAAAGGACATTTAAATATTTGTGTATATAGTTTTGTTAAATGTAATGTTGTTATAGTTCACATTTTAATGTTTTAATATTTTCTTTTTCACAGGTTTTTAAAGGTTTGTTATGGCATTCTAATCATGTTTGCTTTTACAGGAATGTCATGTGTTCATTGCTTGGTAATATAATGTTTTTCTTTGTTTGACAGTATGGGTTTTCCACCTTTGGGCCTGTCATTGTGGTAGAACTACAGATCCCAGGATGCCCTAAAAACAGTTTCAAAGGTGGGTGGCAGGTCATCCTGGGATCTGTAGTTCCACAACAGCTGCAGACCGAAAGGTAGAAGACCCCCACCTTTAAGTAATGTGTTTTTTTAAATGTAATTTATGGTGATTATTTTGTAAAATACGTGTTTATTTATTTATTTTTTTGTTATATTACACACACTGGTGGGCAATGGGGAAGCTTAATGCAAGACCCAGCCACCGCCCCTTCAATACGGCAGACAGTGGCTGGGTCATGCATTTATTACCTGGGGTCACACATTGGTGGGCAGTGGGAGCTTAAATGCATGACCCAGCCACCGCCCGCCTCAATACGGTGGGCGGTGTCTGGGTCATGCATTTATTACCTGGGGGCACACATTGGTGGGCAGTGGGAGCTTAAATGCATGACCCAGCCACCACCCGCCACAATACGGCAGGCGGTGGCTTGGTCATGCATTTATTACCTGGGGGCACACCAGTGGCGTAACTAGGGCAGGGCGAGCAGGGTGCATGCCCTGGGCGCCGTGGGACCGGCGGCACGGGGGGGCGCCACCAGCCACGGTCCGGCCAGCCCTAGTTAACCACCAGTGTAGCACCGACCGCAGTGAGTGCGGTCAGCACTACACATTTACACAGGACTGGCGCTAAGTTTCCCAGCGCCGGTCCTGTGCTGCACACCTGAGCCCGTTCCCTCCCCCTGAGCGCTTGCCCAATAGCGCCAGGAGGTGAGCTCAGGCTGTGCATAACACACACATCGCCGCCAGTGCTGGCAGCGATGCGTATGTTAAACAGCAGCCAATGAGAGTCAGATAGACTCTCATTGACTGCTGCAGCACCCACTGCACGAGCCGGACTTCCGTACAGCTCCTGCAGTGGGTAATGGGACAGAGGTCATGACATCATGACGTCTGTCCCATTATGCTGAGCACGCCAGCCCGAGGGACTGGCAGGCAGTGGCAGTGGCGGGAGAGGTGTCGCGGTCTGGAGCAGCAGCGTGGATTCAGGTAAGTATGTTTTTATATATTTAAAAAAAAAACCTGTCAGCACAACAGGGGAGGGGGGTGGCTACTACTGGGGGGACCTCTACTGGGGTGGGGGCACAACGGGGGGGGGTGGCTACTACTGGGGGCACCATTATTGGGAGGACGTCTACTGGGGGGGCTATTACAGGGGGCACTTAATCGGGAGGGGGAACCTCAACTGGGGACCATTACTTGGGGAGGTAACTACAACTGGGGGCATTATAAAAAGGGCCTACTACTAGGGGCACTGCACTGGGGGGACCACAACTGGGGGCACTAACAGGAAGGACCACTACAGGGACCACTGGATAGGGGGGTCTTTACTGGGGGTCTGCATCAGGGGGCCACTACTGGGGGCACTGCATGGGAGGGGGGGACTACTGATGGGGGCACTATATAAGGGGCTTACTGCTAGGGGCACTGCAGGGACCACTACAGGGGGCACTAGATAGCAGGGATCACTACTGGGTGCCTGCATAATGGAGACCACTACTGAGAAAACTGCATGGGGGGACTACTGCTGGGGGCACTATATAAAGGGCACTGCATAGGGGGGACTACTGCTTGGGGCACTATATAAAGGGCACTTCATAGGGGGGAGGACTACTACTGGGGGCACTATATAAAGGGCACTGCATAAGGGGATACCACTACTGGGTGCACTGCATTGAGGGGACTGATACTGGGGGCACTGCATGAGGGGGAACACTACATAGGGCACTGCATTTGGGGGGACCACTACTGGGGGCAGTGAGTAAGTGGAACTAATTGGGGGCTGTATAAGGGGGACCACTACTGGGGATACTGTATAAGGGGCACTACTATGGGCGTGCATAAGAGGGACCACAACTTCATACTGGGGGTACTGTATAAGGGGTACTACTGGGGTTAAGGTGCATATGGTTAGGAATGTTCAGCGTGAAAATAAAGGGGTGTGTCATGTTGACACGCCCCATTTTTAAGTGACCACGCCCATTTTTTCACGCACGCCTTCGGCACGCGCACATATCGGGATGTTGGGGGGTCTCCCTTTTCAAATTTGCCCTGGGCTCCAAATACCCTAGTTACACCACTGGGGCACACATTGGTGGGCAGTGGGGGAGTTTATTGCATGACCCAGCCACCGCCCACCTCAATATACCGCGCGGTGGCTAGGTCATGCATTTATTACCTGGGGGCACACATTGGTGGGCAGTGGGGAGCACATATTGGTGGTCAGTGTGGTTGTATTTAAACTGTACCAATACTCACCAAAAATTGTCCAAAACAAGAATCCAGTGTGCAGGCTCCTCAATGTGCGACTGTCTTGCTCCATACACGATGCTGCACAAGATGGCAATGGGGCGTGTCCAGGCTTCTGTCAGTCAAATTCCGCATTGTGTGATGAATCCTACGATTCATCATGAGGGAAAAAACCCTCACGATCGGCTTCCATCGTGTTCATGGTTGGCTAATCTGTCCGACAGCACGGCAGATCAGAAGATGCGATATACGACGAGCAGGGACGCGCATCGGCATCGTGCTTGTGAGTATAAACTCACGCTTTGTACTTTTTTTACCCGGTTCGTCGTCACGATTTGTCAAAATCGGCCAAATCGTGTAAAATGTCGCTATGTGTGTGGGCACCTTAAGTGTAATAAAGTCATTAAATGGCTATTTAAAAAAAAATAATAATGTATGGTCCACCCCCTAAAGCATAACCAGCCCTAGACACTTTGAGTCAGCCCTGGTTCAAAAAATACAGGGAAAAATATGTAGGGGGTTTCCCGTATTTAATAGACCAGCACTGGGCACTTGAATCTGACCCTGGATCCAAATGTCACAGTGTAACAGATACCAGCGTACTCCTCTACAGTAAACCCCAAGCTCAGACTGAAGCCCGGAGCTGCCCCTTGCACTGCACACATGCAGTGGATGAGGGGTTGATAGTGGTAAAGAGTAGATTTAATGTAATATTATATTGTCATTTACATTAGGACTACATAAGGACTACAGGTCCCTGCAAGCCTCTCCCTCCCCTTGCCAGGCCACTGATTGGCTGTGAGTGGAAGTCAATCACAGCCAATTAGAGACCAATTCCCATGGTAGCTGCTTCTGTTTAGCTGACAAAGCTCCAAAGTGCAGGAACACATGTGGATCCTGTCACTTCGTGGAGCAGCACTGTATGTACAGTACGTACACATAGCGCTGATATGTCCGTTTGGATAGGAATACTCAATTTGTTATTTCTTAACTTTGGATGCAAATTTTTTCCGATATATTTAGAACCAGGGCTGGATCCAAGAGCCCAGTGCTAGTTCATTATATACGGGGGAACAATACACATTGTTTCCTTATATGTTTTGTACCAGGGCTAAGGGCTGGTCATGCTTAGGAGGGGAACTCCATGTCATTTTTATTTTAATTAACACTATAATGGTTTTCTTACACTCAGAAGCACTGTGCAGATCACACTGAGCTGTACATGGTTCTGCTAAACACAAGGACAGCTCTATTGTGTTCAGTACAAATTCGTCTGAACACTCACACTTGCAATACAATATACTCACACATTTTTAGAACTCACCCAATGCAATATAGTGCGAGAACATGCAAACACGCATGCTTCTCACACTCCCGCAACTGGCATGCAAATGTTTCGACAATGTGAAGATACAACTCAGCCAATGACTTCGTTTTTACTTTACTGATATAAAACTCTGAAAATAATCCATCTGCTTCAGGCTAGAGAGAATAGCCTAAGATGGTCTGAGTTACTCAGAAACATGCACAGATCTCTGAGATCCATGCATGCTTCTGTGTTAAAAAATAATAAAATGCTAAAATAAAATAAAAACTATATGTCGCCCCTCCGTAAAAGCATAACCAGCACTGGGATTTTCTGAGCTGGTCCTGGATGTGAAAATACAGGGAAAAAAATTTAGAGTTCCCCTGCATTTTCATCAACCAGCACCGGGCTCAGTGAGCCAGTCCTGTTGTGGAAATACACAGGACAAAATGAGAAGGGAGTCTACTATATTTTCCACAAACAGCACAGGACTCTTTCTAGTGGGGGTGTTATGCCACAGCTGGGGGAACCTTTCATTAGGTTCCCCGGACGATGCAATCAGCACCTGACCACGAGTCAGCACAGGCTTCCCAATAAAGGGGTTCCCTCTCTCCAGGGCAACCCAGGCCTGGGCTAGTAGCCTCGCCCTGCATGCTTGTTCTTGTAGATCCACAAGTAGCATCATGTGGGGCATTAAGAGCCTGCATTGTTATGTCGTTAGTGTACAGTATACTATTTCATACTTTTATTTTTGATACTGTTTTTGAGACCAATCATCAACCCTTTATCACGATCCTTAGCAAGCTGCTGCACATGGTATATGCTAGGATACAGCTCTTCATCCTCAAACTACAACACTATCATCTTTATTTAAATGTGGCCTAGAACTTCATGCTGCTGATGCCCTCTCCAATGCACATCTGCCGCACTAAGTTTTTATTGATTCTGATGAGGATCTCTGTGAATCCAGGCTGAGAGATTACATTTTCCACAGGGTGACCCAAGTTTTCCTTCATGGTTTGTCTTTGAGCCCACATTATTCCATGGATACTCTCACCCTCAACAATGTATCTGATTTTCCATGGTTTACTGTGACAGGTGAAATCTATGATTGGGGTGGGGCACCTCATATTGGCGGATATGTATTCTGTATGGTTCAAGATGTACTATCTACCCAACATTGGTCATAGTCATCAACAAATTCAAAAGACATATTTGGTACATAGCGTACTGTACAACAACAACTCAACAACACAACAACAGACAATGCCTTACAATTCATGAGTACTGAGTTTAAAAATATCACAAGTCAATGGGAGATTACTCTCATCACCTGTATCCATTTCTACTTACAGTGTAATGAACTTGCACTTGAAGTGCGGGGATCACAAATTCATCAGTGGGTGTCAGACATGGATGAAATTGCAAAGCTGCTTTGTAATACCATTCTATGCTGTTTCACCCCCTAATTTCCTTTTTAGTTTTATTTTTTATTAAACGATAGTATACAAAATGATTCAAAGAGAAGAGGAAAGGAATAAAGAAGGAAAAGTGAAGAAAATGAAAGATTCACAGCAAGGACTAAATGACTGGCGACTGAATAATCCATTTTCAAGTAAGGATATTAGAGGGGAACCTTGGTCTTTATCTGGACCTATCTCTGATCTAGAAGGGGATTGCCTTACACTTCTCCTTCTGTTTGATAAGACACCTGGGTGTTCTTTCTATTTATACCAATAGATGTATTGCATTATGTGTGCATATATTTTTTCTCTTTTATGCATTCTTGCCTACTCTCCCAGAAGTTGTTAGAGGCTCACAATTTTTCGACTAGCCCCCCACACCCCCGGAAGAGTAGGCAGATCTCCCGCATCCTACCCACTTCCTAGTGAAGTGGACATGATGGGGAGGTTTTACCAGGAATGTGCGTGTCAGTAGGGCGGGGCGGAGCTAAAATGGCAATCACATCATTTAGTCCTGCACCCTCCACACAGACCTGCAAATTGTGACTTTTCCTGTGAACGGGTGGGGCCTAATGATATCTACAGTCCAGGCCCCACCCTGAAGCTAAACAAAAGAGTCACAATCTCCTTATGAGTGAAAAAATGCCCTGCTGCAAAGTATTTTTTCACTCATAAGGAGATTGTGATTCTTTTGTTTACGCTCCTATGTACTTTTATATGTTATATGTTTATTGTTGATCTAAACTTATTTTACAATAGTTGTATTAAATGTTAAGTTTTAATTAACTTCATAATTACAATACAAGTAGTGCCCCCAAACAAAAGCCTGCTTTTTTCTTTTTCTCTATTTGAAATGTATTCTACTGGCTCTGGTGAGCACCACCAACAAATTAATTGTTACCATTAGTGGTTATAGCTACTTTATAGTATGTTGGTTTTTTTCATATTCATATTTTGTAAATAACTGAATCCTGTGCGGCTCTCATCCCCCCTTCTTGTGTTCCCACCCTGAAGCTGTCAGTAGCAGCTGCTCTTGGAGAGGAGTTCTGTAAAGTAGGTAAATATGCTTAATGCTTTTATGATGACATTTTCTTTCATGTGAAGAATTATTAGGACAACTTTTGTTCCAAGATAACATCATGCAAACACAAGCAAATTGGCAATTTAATGTACAGTATCAGAAGGATAAGGTGACTTCTCTAATCTGTGGAAGTGCAGGTTGCTTCAATCTTATTTACTAAATTGTTGTATCCATTTCTAAACTATAGTATAGCAGTGCACCTTCCATTCAAATCATACTTGCTTACTTTGCTGCCCCCTCCTCTGGGAGGGGGAAGCCAGGTCGGCAGAGAGGATGCTTGGTGGTCCAGAAAGTGGGCAGTCCAGGGGGCATGGCAGCATAATCGCATCATCGTGGCGCTGCCCCCCGCTATACAGTGCCGAGTGGCTGAAGGTGGGGAAGTGCTGGCGATGGAGGAAGGTGTGGGAGTTTTGCCTACTTTTCTGGGTGGTCAGGAGTGCCACACTATATTAGGGAGCCTCCCAACCATTCTGGGACTGTAGGCAAGTATGATTCAAATACTGCACTGCTAAATCTGCTGACCACCATTTGCATGTCATACTGTCTACATATATTATAAAGACTGTTCTACTAGTATATTGCTGTGCAATGGTTCCTTAGGGGGGATGAATTGATTGTTCTGCGAAAGGAAACACATAAATGCTATTTGGACTATATTGGTGTGTATTAAAAAAATAAATTAAAAAGAAATTCATAGGTACCCCATCACTTTTCTAATAGGACCATCTCATTTTGCATAATGTTCTGCCCTATGGAATGAATAGTCTTGGTCCCATCTTGATAACACTGGGCTGTAGGTAATAGGATAATTATAATTCAAAGTTACCCACTTCTTAAATGTTTAGTATTGGCTGGTGCCCTTATAATATTATTAATAGAGATGTGCTGGTTCAGTTTACTGAAAACCAAAAAACAACCAAATGTAGGGGTTCAAATTTGAATGAGACCCAGTTCGGTTCACTTTTGGAGTTCCAAGTTGAAACCGACTTGGTTCCGCCATCAGCTTGGAATTGGGCTTTAAAAACTGAATTTGGTTTTGCATTGCATGTAAACACGTCAAAATTACATGATTTCAGCTGTTTTTATAAATTATAAAGTAATTTAAATTAATTAAAATAATTAATTATTAATAATTAATTAGTACCCAATTTATAAAATAAATAAATTAGTGTCCTGTATTAAAATAAATAATAAAATATTGACCGCTTATGGGCCGTATTCAATTTGAGGCGAAAACCCGTTATCAGTGTTAATTTATCGCCGAAGACGTCATTTTCACCTGTTTTAATTATCCCCGTATTCAATTGTGAAAAGTTTTTGTAAAAAAGTGGGGATAACTTTTCTCCACACAATAGGTGGCGAAAAAAGTGCAGAATTGGGGTTTAGGGGTGCAGGCTTAAAAGAAATAGCCTGCACCCTGGGAATGGCCCCTAAAATTAATGTGTGTCAAAAAAAAGTGAAAGACAAAAACCGGGACACCCCAAAAAATTTACTTGAATTTTGGGGTTAAAAAAAAAATATGGGTGACAAAATCCTAAAGTAGCTAAATAGATCCTAGAGGGGTTCCCAAGTATGCGGCAGGTGTTTTCTTCATTGCTGGTGGTTGCGGCAGGAGCATTTTTGAAGAATTTTAAAAATGCTATTTTTCACCCCTTCTTCACAGGCACATTTATGCACCTGCCGTGGCTATTTAAAAACCCTACTTACCTTCAACATGCCAAAACGTGCTACCCATAGTGATCCCCCATGTCAGGACATCATTAGGGGGGTCCCTGGATGATTTCCCGAAAATTCCCTGATTTTTTCCTATACTTATTTTCCGCAGGTCCCCTTTTCGCTGGCTCCAAATTGAATGCAGGGATAAGCGGGCACACGCACGACATTTTATCCCTGCAAAAACCTCCAATGTGGAGCGAAAAGTCCCGCACGGACTTTTTGCTCCCAACTTGAATATGGCCCTATAATGCAATATCATCCCTCTATACTTAATTCATATTGTGGTAATATTTAAAAAAAAAATGCCACCTTATAAAAAATACATACCTTATCCTTTGTTCCTGCCTCAGTCTGACATAGGGCCTGATTCAGTGATGGACGAAATGGCAACATTTACGCAGATTGAGCAATTATTAGCCATTATGCATGCGTGAAAACCGTTCATGCAGCATTTGTATTGTGATTACGCTCATGTAAGAGGTGGGGGGGTCCCCCTGGACTGAAATGGTCCTTCGGCTGTGGTGCCGATGTACTCGGACACTTACCTCCTGACTCCCAGCCTCTCACCTTCAGGCCACCGTGGTCTCTCCCGTCGATGGTCCTGGAACACAGGTCGGATGCGGACAGTCGCGAATGGGGTTTCCACTCCAGGCCATGGAAAAGAACAAGGTGCTGACCTCCACTGAGATCAGTGGATGGTCATCATTGGCACTTTAGGCCTCAGACTGGCTACACCTACGTGCCAAGCACAAGGGTGTACCCCGAATGAAAACGCCCGAGAGGGAAAAGGGAAATTGGGTGGCACACAACACAAACAGCACACAAAACACAATTTATGCTCACTGAAAATTATCTTGTCCCTTTGCTGGATGAGTCCTGATCTCAGCACCTGTAGACGAACACAACAGCAAGAGCACAGAACAGGACCCGATACAATAACAGATGTCTTACCACTGCCTACCTTTGATGAGGGCCTGACTGTGGGAGATACAGTGAAATAACAACAGCCTACCTTTAATGGGGGCCTGACTGAGGGTGAGGACGTCCTGGTCCCAGCCCTGTCTATCTTTGAAGGGGCCTGACTGCCTGACCAATTTCCATGATGCTTCTAGGGCCTTCTGTCCTTCCGTACCTGCGGCCTAGCCTGACTGTCCCTTGTCCAAGGCCTAGCGCCGAACGTCAATGATCACGGCCTATTGCCGACAGCAACAACTCCTATGGCCTAGTCTGACTTGCCCTCATCCAAGGCCTAGTGCTGAGCTACAAAGATCATGGCCTAACGCTGACAGCAACAACTCCTACAGCCTAGCATCGATTTACAGTGACCACGGCCTAGCGCCGAATTACCACGACACACGGCCTAGTGCCGAAGTACAATAACACATGGCCTAGCGCCGAATTAAAATGCCCCACGGCCTAGCGCTGAATTACCCTGACACATGGCCTAGTGCCGAATTACAATGACCCATGGCCTAGCGCCGAATTTCAATGACTCACAGTCTAGCGCTGAACCCTGGAGGTCTAGGAAGGTATGAGGGACTTACCAGTCCTGGGGCCTTTGGCTGAGATGAGCCTGGCCCAGCCTCCGTGTTGTCTTTGCCGGAGGTAGAACAACTACCGCCACCTCCGGGCTTCCTGCAGTCTTCACCTCGGCAGCAGTGGCCAGGGCTAGCTCTTTTCCATCGCACACTGCTGCCCCAGGGCCTCCGGTGCCTTCTTCGTCCTCACTCCTGGTGGGTGCCGGTCTGCAGCTCTTCGCCCGGGGGGCGGCGGCCTGGGTGAGCTCTTTTTCAATGGCAGCCACGTTGCGGGACTTCCGGCATCTTCGTCCTTCTGGTATCTTCTGGAGCTCTTCATGGCTCCATCCCGGCCATCCCACTCTCTGTGCCCTCCTGATGCCAGCTAATCCAAGCCGACACCAGGGGGCGGGGTCATGATGTGGCGAGCTGCGATTGGATCACCGCAGCCATCCCCTGCTGGCTGCCAATCTGCGGGCCCTGATTGGTTCACAATCGGCACCAAATTCAAAGGGGCACGTGTTGATTGTCTGAGTCTGAATCCACCAGGCTTCAGACTTGCCATCATGCACATGGAGCAGTGGCGGCAATCCGCCGCTACCTCCATGACCGCTGCACCAGATGGGGGGCGGGATCATGACCGATCCCGGCCCACCACCCGGCTTGCCGCTGGGCCCCACCACACACTCAAACGGGGCTGAGATCCCTCTGGATACCACCCCACTCTGATGCTCGGGGCTCACTCCACCCCAAATACCCCCACCCTCCAGGCATGGAAGATGAGGATGCCCAGTAGCAGGGTGAGAGACCGCACTGGTACACTCTGCCTGCTACACTCGCACAGAGGATTCACTTGCAAAGTGAGTGACAGGTAGTCAGCGTCTGTGGGAGGTAATGGGGTTGTGGGGGGCTAGGCAAATGCAGGCGTGTCTTACCATTTAAATGCAGTTACATGGGTGTGCATATATTAGCCATTGCAAACTCCTTTGCTGCATGAGACCTCTCTGCATTTAAGGAGAGATGCTGTGTTTGAGACAGGTCAGACTTCTATCAGAAGCTGCATGGCTGCTGTCCGATCTGTGTCACTGTTCCCAATGTTTATGCTGGTGTGTCCCTATGCATGAGTAAGCTATTGAAACAGAATATTTTCGCAATTGCATTCTGTTTGAAATCACAGATGTGATGGCATTCTCTCCAAATAAGGCATTAAACGCTTCACATGAATTTGTCTTTGCATTGTGAGACACTCCCACAATACAGACAGTTCTATGGGCCTGATTTAGACCCGGTTGCGAGTGCTGAGCGCTCTCAACCAGGTCGATGGTGGCCCACTGGGCATGTGCACGACAGAGCCGGCTATGTTGTGTGCATGCGCGAGACCCAGATAGCGACGGGCACTCCGTCACTCTGGGTCTCGCAACAAAGGGGGTGAGCTGTCGATGGTGAGTGACAGCTCACCCCCTTTGGTAGGCAGGCCGGGGGCGTGGCCGGCCAAATGGAGGTGTTCCCTAAGGAACGCCTACCATTTGGGGGCGGCCCCACTGACATCACAAGTAATGTCAGTGGGAGAGCTTCCAGCTAAAAATAGCGTACAGGAAGTGACATGTCAAATGTGATTGACAGAACAGGGCATTTTTGGGTGTTCACGGGGGTGGAGATGGAAAAACGCAGGCGTGGCGAGGCGTTTTTGGGGCGTACATACATTAGCAGATGCGAACATCAAATGTGTTCGGACCGTCTCATACGTCACTGGAACATCCTCTTTCCCTTCAAAATGCTTGCACAGCTTAGGGTCTGGATTACTCGACCACATTGGCGATGGCCTTCTCCTCCGTCCCGGGACTCCACGATGTTGCAGTGATTAATCGCGGGTGGTCACAAAAGCAATTAGTGTTGTATTGAAAACCGGCTTGGTATGTGTTTGGAAAGCAGTTTATTGGGATAGCACAAAAGCGTACGCAGGTGGAAATCATACCTGCTAATGTCAGGATTACACAATCAATTTGCGTACATTTTTGGGGTTTTATTTTGGCCTCAATTTGTTGTTTATGGCCTATTGTGACAATAATGTCATCATGTTTTAATTAGCTCCCCTTTTTTTTTTTACTGTGGAATTTGCATCGTTAGGTGAATTTTTAAACGTTCCTTCAAGAGGCCTTTTTTTAAAATAAATGAAATTGTTTTTTTGGTCAGTTTTTGCCTTTAGGGCCAGGATTAAATGTAACCCATTTGTACAATAATGTCACAATACAATGTCAGATTTTTATCATAAATTTATTGTTTAAACACAAACCAATTGGCATAATATTTTGTTTTCTTTTTTTCTGGCAAAGATACTTTTTCACAAAAATAAATAATCAATAACTGCTAACATAAACGTACAAAAATAAATTAAAAACATTTCACAAGAAAGGAGAGGGAAGTTTTGACCAGAAAGGAATATGAGCCAAGCACAGAAGGAGTGTGGGAAAAGTCACCATTGCTGTCACCGTTTTTTCGCCCGTTTGGATGGGGGAGGGTGGGCGCCAGATCGGGTCCGGGATGCCATCGGGCTGGCCTGTCCAGAGGCAGATGTTGTGGCCTCTGGACTAGGCACAGGGCTAGGCACATTTGGAGGATTGGCTGATGTTGTGCCAGAGGTGGAGGATCCTGATGTTCCGGCAGGAAGGGAGGTCGGCTCCACCATGTGCTGGCGAACGAGCTGCTCCAGGGCATGGTATTTTCCGCCAGGGCCTGACCAATGGTCACGTTGGCCGCAGCATTTTGCTCCAGGGCCTCAGCCACCCGTATCAGACTGGCGTCCATCCTCTGCAGAATCTCCGTATGGAAATCCGATTTTAAATTGAGTTCTGTGAGGAGGCCCACTGCCTGCGAGGGGGCATGCCCTGGACTGGCTTCTGCAGGGTCCTCAGCCGGATGTACTGGTTCCTCCCCTGCAGAGCCAGCAGAAATTCTGCGGCCAAGGCTCCCCTCTGGAGCAGACTCATCCGCCTGTGTCTCTGTTGGAAAAATGAGAAAAGAGTCACATTAGAATCTACATATTGGCACAATAGCATTTCAGAGTTGGTGACATCACAAGACTTACCTGGGCCAACATGAGGAGCCGCAAAGTCTGGCATGTCCGTATCCATGTTGGACACGCCAAACACCTCCACAGGCTGCACACACCCCTGTGCCAGCTCTTCTAAGTCTGTCAACTCCAATGACACAGGGGTGGGACCCCCACCTGTCCCCCTTGCATGCCTAGCCCTGTCGGCAAGTTTTTGCTTGAGACGATATTTGAAGTCGCCCCATCTGTGGAATGAAATTGGAACCATTATCCTTTTGTTTAAAATGGGGCTTGTTTATAGGGTGGGAAAGTGTTTACTTACCGCCTTTTTACATCCCGGGCTAGACGGACATAATCACCCACCCTATTGACAGCAACGGCTACCTCTTCCCACATTCTCCCCTTCTGGCTTAGACTCATATTCCTGTCTGCCTGTGGCAGGATGTCCACACACTTCTGTATCAAAACCTCCATCTCCTTTCTTGTGAAATGTGGCTGCCTTTTTTTTTTGGCAGCTTTGGCGGGTTGACTGGGGCCAGCAGTCTCTTCCATGTCATCGTCCTCACCTATTTGGGTAAATATGCTGATTTAGCCACTTCACAACTTGCACAATATTATGTTTGAAAATAATCATTGAGACAAAATGCATGAAGGCCTTACCGCCGGAATTTTGCCCATTGTTTCCCTGGTTTGAAGCCATGTCTCTGCTTCCAGCATGAAATCATCCAGAAATTCTATGTGATTTCGTGACGTATTTATACATGCGTCCTTAGTTTGCGGCCGCATCATTGATTGTGCATCCCTATGATTCATCCTTAATTTGTGCGGGAAAATAAACACTATTTATGGCTTGGTGTGTGTGGATTCGAGGTTGCGTTGTTGGATTATTGGCGGTTAAGTTGGTTGGAGTTTGTGGTTTACGGTTGGAGGATTTGGCGGATTTTGGCATTTTTTGGGTTTGCTACAGTTTATTTTTTTATCCGTTCTCATTTTTGTTGTTTTTTTTGGGCCTCGTTTCCTGATTTGGTAAGTTTGGTGAAGTCTAACTTGTGGCCAATTGGTGTCTACTTCTTGTTTTTAATTTAATATTTTCAGCTTAACACTAATTTCATCTCTTTTAGATTTTTTTGGCTTGCGGACCCAAAGACCTTTTTGAGGGAAATCTTTTATATTAGCTCTTGGTAAGTCCATTATTTTTCTTGCATTTGCGAACTAAGTAGCGCATTTTTCACTGTTGGTCTAGTGACTTGCATTTGCGAACTAATTAGCGCATTTTTCACTGTTGGTCTAGTGACTTGCATTTGCGAACTAATTAGCGCATTTTTCACTGTTGGTCTAGTGACTTGCATTTGCGAACTAATTAGCGCATTTTTCACTGTTGGTCTAGTGACTTGCATTTGCGAACTAATTAGCGCATTTTTCACTGTTGGTCTAGTGACTTGCATTTGCGAACTAATTTGCGCATTTTGGGATGCTTATTCATCATGTAAACCAGTTTTTGTTTTCCCTTTTCCATTTTTGCCTTACATTTGACCCCTATTTGACGTACGGTGTGCAATGTCATTTTGATCGATGCCCAAATGTGTGTTTCGCCTATTTTATGTTTTGGCTTGCACCAATTTGACAAACATAAATTCACCCTGTAAATTTTTGATGTATAATTTTTGGCTTGTTTACAGTTTTGACGTATCATGACAATACCCCGGCATGTAAGCAGCTATGGATGGTATCATAAAGCTAAGTTGTTTTATGTTACTTTTGGGGTGGCTCAAAAGCCTTACATTGTAAACTTTGAATTTCAGGTAGATCTGGGTAGAATTGTTCAGGCCCTGCTCCTGGAAGCCGACCAACCTCAATCTCGTCCCAGGCGTAGGCATCGTAGGCATGCAAGGCCCCAGATATTTCGAACACGTGTCACCCTTTTTGGAATGCCCGATGATGAGGTTTTAAGATGCTACCGTCTACCTCCCAAAATCATCATAGACACTCTCTCATTAATAGAAAGTGATCTTGAGCGGCAAATTGACAGTCCAACAGCAATACCACCACTGACGCAATTTATGGCGGTGTTACATTTCTGTGCCTCAGGATCGTTTCAAATAACGGTGGGAATAGTGGCAGGCATCTCACAATCCTCCTTTCCCCGGATCCTGAGGGCAGTGATGGAGGCACTTTTCAAGCACCTCCATCATTTTATTAAAATGCCTTTGGATATGGGTGCCCTTAGTGTGGCCAAGGCCAATTTTTACCAAATAGCTGGCTTCCCACACATCATAGGGGTTGTGGATGGTACTCACATACCACTTCAGCCTCCAGCATGGCTGGAGCCAATATTTAGAAACAGGAAACACTATCACTCCCTGAATGTAATGGTGGTATGTGATGCCTCCCTCCAGATCCTGTCCCTGAATGCTAAATTACCAGGAAGTGCACATGACTCCTTCGTCATCCGGCAATCAGGGATATGGCAGAAATTAACCAACCTACAAGCTGGTGATGCGTGGCTTCTGGGTAAGTGGAGACCTTTAGTACATAACAATGTTAAACTTGATACACAGTGTTCCTGATGTTGTCTCTTATTTTTCACAGGAGACAGTGGATACCCTTGCATGTCCTGGCTGCTCACTCCTTATTTGGCTCCCACACCAGGCCCACAAAGTGAGTATAATTCCGCACTTACAGCCACCAGGCAAGTGGTGGAGTGCTGTATCGGCCTTTTAAAAGGCCGTTACAGATGCCTCCACCGCTCTGGTGGCAAGCTCATGTATTTGCCGGATATGGTGTCGAAAATTGTGGTCCTGTGTGGGATATTTCACAACATCGCCATAAGGAGTGGTTTCCCAATGCAGCCAGAGGATGCCTTACCTGAGGATGGCCCCCCCGAGGTTGGTCAGAGGTCAGTATGTGGGGGGGCCATACGCGATGATGTGGTGGCCAGATTTTTTAGGTAAGTTTTACCAAAACTACAGTGTTTATACCTAATGTGTTTGTGTTTGTTTGCGAACATCTAATTGATTTTTATTTTTTTCACCATCTTCTGTTTGTTCACATAATCTTTGGCACTCCAACGCTCACTACTTCCTGCTACCCTTACCAAACCTGGATCTGGTGATTTTGGGCATATATTCTGGAACCCATATCGCAAAGCCATGTTTGTGGAATCATGTTGGCATGGTCCTTCGTCAACCAGTTCTTGATTGTTTTTTTTATTTAAATATTTTATTTGTATGTGTTGTATTTGAGATTATCACTGTTTTTTTTTTTTGGGAGTGACCACTTTGATTTCTCATTTATGTTGTGAATAAATGTTTGGAGAGTGAAATGGTCTTCCTTTTTTTGGACGTTAACAGCAAGTGTAACCAGGTTAACACACCTTACATTTGACTAAGGGGTAATCCAGTACTGACACCAGTTGATGTAAACTGAAATATGTTTTCAGGTTCCCAACCCACACCAAAAGGAAGCCTGTCCAAACCTTTGGATTTGGAAGATTGGCCAGACGGCGTTCCCGGCCACTATCCCCAACCCCCAGCCAACACTCCACCCCAAATATTTCCCCTATACCCCACTCCTCCCCAGCCTTCCCAGACCCTCTCCCGGAACTGTCGGGCCTCATTCCCCTCCGTCCCACTTCCCCCTCTCCTCCACCCACCCCTCTTCCAATTACCCCCTCCCCGGAGTCCGTCATTACCCCTCCCCGTTCTTTGGGGAATGAAGGCTCCTCCGAGGAAGAACATGGAGGGACTTCCGGAGCTCCCGTTTTGGCTCCCAGTATGTTTTTCTTTCGCATTTTTTTTAAGCACAAACTGTTTGTATGTAATCATGTGTCGTGCCTTTATTCGTGATATTTGGGGTTACTTTTGGTGATTTAGCAGTTTGCCTTTACCTCTTCCCGCTGGTTTCAACATACACATATCACACCTGAGGGAATTTGTACATAGGCCTTGTATTTTTGGCAGCACCCCCTTTTTGTTTTGGTTTCTTTTTTTTAGGTTTAGGAGTGATTTAGTTGTGTTTTTGTTTTTTTAATGTGGATTCCCTATTGTTTTATTAATCCACACACTTTTCTCACCCACAGAGGAACAGAGGCGTCGGCAAGAGGTGGTCGAATGTGTTGGCCAGATGCGCCATCATGTCATTGGCGTTCTTGTGGGCCTTGACCGGCTGTCTGGCATCCTTCGCCAGTAGTTTTTTTTTTTTTTTCGTTTTATAAATAAATTGTTGATTTCGAATATACGTTGTGGCTCATTCTTTTTTTCCCAAACCACAAAAAATTTCCCTGACATAAGTTGACTGTTCCTGCAAGGATTTCCCTTTTTTAAAAGTTAGATTGTGTTTTGTATTTGTATGTAAAACAGCCACAAGAAACACAGAACAGTAACAATGTCATTTCCCTTTTTGGGTGTAGTGTCAATTAGATATTTCTACATTTTACAGGTTCCTAGTTGGTGTGCAAGCTGCTTAGGCCAATCTTCCAAATCCAAAGGTTTGGACAGGCTTCCTTTTGGTGTGGGTTGGGAACCTGAAAACATATTTCAGTTTACATCAACTGGTGTCAGTACTGGATTACCCCTTAGTCAAATGTAAGGTGTGTTAACCTGGTTACACTTGCTGTTAACGTCCAAAAAAAGGAAGACCATTTCACTCTCCAAACATTTATTCACAACATAAATGAGAAATCAAAGTGGTCACTCCCTCAAAAAAAAACACAGTGATAAACTCAAATACAACACATACAAATAAAATATTTAAATTAAAAAAACAATCAAGAACTGGTTGACGAAGGACCATGCCAACATGATTCCACAAACATGGCGTTGCGATATATGGGTTCCAGAATATATGCCCCAAATCACCAGATCCAGGTTTGGTAAGGGTAGCAGGAAGTAGTGAGCGTTGGAGTGCCAAAGATTATGTGAACAAACAGAAGATGTTGAAAAAAAATCAAATAAATTAGATGTTCGCAAACAAACACAAACACATTAGGTATAAACACTGTAGTTTTGGTCAAACTTACCTAAAAAATCTGGCCACCACATCATCGCGTATGGCCCCCCCACATACTGACCTCCGACCAACCTCGGGGGGGCCATCCTCAGGTAAGGCATCCTCTGGCTGCATTGGGACACCACTCCTTATGGCGATGTTGTGAAATATCCCACACAGGACCACAATTTTCGACACCATATCCGGCAAATACATGAGCTCGTCACCAGAGCGGTGGAGGCATCTGAATCGGCCTTTTAAAAGGCCGATACAGCGCTCCACCACTTGCCTGGTGGCTGTAAGTGCGGAATTATACTCACTTTGTAGGCCTGGTGTGGGAGCCAAATAAGGAGTGAGCAGCCAGGACATGCAAGGGTATCCACTGTCTCCTGTGAAAAATAAGAGACAACATCAGGAACACTGTGTATCAAGCTTAACATTGTTATGTACTAAAGGTCTCCACTTACCCAGAAGCCACGCATCACCAGCTTGTAGGTTGGTTAGTTTCTGCCATATCCCTGATTGCCGGATGACGAAGGAGTCATGTGCACTTCCTGGTAATTTAGCATTCAGGGACAGGATCTGGAGGGAGGCATCACATACCACCATTACATTCAGGGAGTGATAGTGTTTCCTGTTTCTAAATATTGGCTCCAGCCATGCTGGAGGCTGAAGTGGTATGTGAGTACCATCCACAACCCCTATGATGTGTGGGAAGCCAGCTATTTGGTAAAAATTGGCCTTGGCCACACTAAGGGCACCCATATCCAAAGGCATTTTAATAAAATGATGGAGGTGCTTGAAAAGTGCCTCCATCACTGCCCTCAGGATCCGGGAAAAGGAGGATTGGGAGATGCCCGCCACTATTCCCACCGTTGTTTGAAACGATCCTGAGGCACAGAAATGTAACACCGCCATAAATTGCGTCAGTGGTGGTATTGCTGTTGGACTGTCAATTTGCCGCTCAAGATCACTTTCTATTAATGAGAGAGTGTCTATGATGATTTTGGGAGGTAGACGGTAGCATCTTAAAACCTCATCATCGGGCATTCCAAAAAGGGTGACACGTGTTCGAAATATCTGGGGCCTTGCATGCCTACGATGCCTACGCCTGGGATGAGATTGAGGTTGGTCGGCTTCCGGGACCATGGCCAGAACAATCCGCCCCAGATCAACCTGAAATTCAAAGATTTCAAAGTAAAGCTTTTGAGCCACCCCAAAACTATATTAAAACAACTTAGCTTGATGATACCATCCATTGCTGCTTACATGCCGGGGTATTGTCAAGATACGTCCAAACTGAAAATAAACACCAAAATTACTTGACATATTTCACTCTGTGCATTTTTGTTTATAAATTTTGTGCTAGAACAAAGTTAAAATATGCCAAACACCCATTTAGCAAAACCGCAAAGCTACATTTAACACAGTACATCAAAACGGGACGTAATGTTGGCTCAAAAAGTGAAAGATAAACCACCAAAAATTTAGAATGATTATTAAGCTGTTTAAAATGCGCTAATTAGTTCGCTACTAAAAGTCACAAGAGTAACTACTAAAAATGCGCTAATTAGTTCGCTACTACAAGTCACAAGAGTAACTACTAAAAATGCGCTAATTAGTTCGCTAATACAAGTCACAAGAGTAACTACTAAAAATGCGCTAATTAGTTCGCTAATACAAGTCACAAGAGTAACTACTAAAAATGCGCTAATTAGTTCGCTAATACAAGTCACAAGAGTAACTACTAAAAATGCGCTAATTAGTTCGCTAATACAAGATAAAAAATGGACTTACCAAGAGCAAATATCTAAGATTCAAAATCAAAAGGTCTTTGGGGTCGAAAATAAACAAAATCTAAAATAGAAGAAATTATGGATACAAAAATTACAAAATATACGAAACACAATGAAACAACAATTGAACAAAAGTTAGACTTCCCAAAACTTACCCAATCAAGAAACGAGGTCCCAAAAATATAAACCAACAAAGATAACGGAAAAAATAAACGCAAATCTAAACAACAAACGAATCTCCAACCGCCAACTCCTTTCTACGCAATCAATAAACTCCAGCCAAGATAACCTCCAACAATCCAAAAACGCCACCTCGACTTGAGACACACCAAGCCATAAATAGTGTTTCGTTTCCCGCACAAATTAAGGATGGATCATAGGGCCGCACAATCAATGATGCGGCCGCAAAATAAGGACGCATGTATAAATACATCACGAAAACACATTCAAATTCTGGTGTATTTCTTGTTTGGACCTCAGACATGGCGACAGACCAGGGAAAAAATGCCCAAGAGTCAGGCGGTAAGTCTTTCATGCATTTTCTATCAATGATTAATTTGAAACATAAGATTAGGCAAGTTGTGAATTTGTGAATTCTGTAAATTTACACAAATAGGTGAGGAGGATGACATGGAAGAGGCTGCTGGGCCCAGTATTCCGGCCAAAGCGGGCAAAAAAAAAAGGCAGCCACATTTCACAAGAAAGGAGATGGAGGTTTTGATCCAGAAGTGTGTGGACATCCTGCCACAGGCAGACAGGAATATGAGTCTAAGCCAGAAGTGGAGAATGTGGGAAGAGGTAGCCGTTGCTGTCAATAGGGTGGGTGATTATGTCCGTCTAGCCCGGGATGTCAAACGGCGGTAAGTAAACCCTTGCCCCCCTAAAAACAAACCCCATTTTAAACCAAAGGATAATGGCTTCCATTTTTCCCCACAGATGGGGCGACTTCAAATATCGCCTAAAGCAAAAACTCGCGGACAGGGCTAGGCATGCAAGGGGGACAGGTGGGGGTCCCACCCCTGTGTCATTGGAGTTGACGGATTTAGAAGAGCTTGCACAGGGGTGTGTGCAGCCTGTGGAGGTGTTTGGCGTGTCCAACATGGATACGGACATGCCAGACTTTGCGGCTCCTCATGTTGGCCCAGGTAAGTATTGTGATGTCACCAACTCTGAAATGCTATTGTGCCAATATGTAGAGTCTAATGTGACTCTTTTCTCATTTTTCCAACAGAGACACAGGCGGATGAGTCTGCTCCAGAGGGAAGCCTTGGCCGCAGAATTTCTGCTGGCTCTGCAGGGGAGGAACCAGTACATCCGGCTGAGGACCCTGCAGAAGCCAGTCCAGGGCGTGCCCCCTCGCAGGCAGTGGGCCTCCTCACAGAACTCAATTTCAAATCGGATTTCCATACGGAGATTCTGCAGAGGATGGACGCCAGTCTGATACGGGTGGCTGAGGCCCTGGAGCAAAATGCTGTGGCCAACGTGACCATTGGTCAGGCCCTGGCGGAAAATGCCAGGGCCAACATCCGCATCGCCGATGCCCTGGAGCAGCTCGTTCGCCAGCACATGGTGGAGCCGACCTCCCTTCCTGCCGGAACATCAGTATCCTCCACCTCTGGCACAACATCAGCCAATCCTCCAAATGTGCCTAGCCCTGTGCCTAGACCAGAGGCCACAACATCTGCCTCTGGACAGGCCAGCCCAATGGCATCCCGGACCCGGTCTGGCGCCCACCCTCCCCCATCCAAACGGGCGAAAAAACGGTGACAGCAATGGCGACTTTTCCCACACTCCTTCTGTGCTTGGCTCATATTCCTTTCTGGTCAAAACTTCCCTCTCCTTTCTTGTGAAATGTTTTTAATTTATTTTTGTACGTTTATGTTAGCAGTTATTGATTATTTATTTTTGTTAAAAAGTATCTTTGCCAGAAAAAAAGAAAACAAAATATTATGCCAATTGGTTTGTGTTTAAACAATAAATTTATGATAAAAATCTGACATTGTATTGTGACATTATTGTACAAATGGGTTACATTTAATCCTGGCCCTAAAGGCAAAAACTGACACAAAAAACCATTTCATTTTTTTACCAAAAAGGCCTCTTGAAGGAACGTTTAAAAATTCACCTAACGATGCAAATTCCACAGTAAAAAAAAAAAGGGGAGCTAATTAAAACATGATGACATTATTGTCACAATAGGCCATAAACAACAAATTGAGGCCAAAAAAAACCCCAAAAAATGTACGCCAATTGATTGTGTAATCCTGACATTAGCAGGTATGAATTCCACCTGCGTACGGTTTTGTGCTATCCCAATAAACTGCTTTCCAAACACATACCAAGCCAGTTTTCAATACACTAATTGCTTTTGTGTCCACCCGCGATTAATCGCTGCAACATCATGGAGTCCCGGGACGGAGGAGAAGGCCATCGCCAATGTGGTCGAGTAATCCAGACCCTAAACTGTGCGAGCATTTTGAAGGGAAAGAGGATGTTCCAGTGACGTATGTGACGGTCCGAACACATTTGACGTTCGCATCTGCTAATGTATGTACGCCCCAAAAACGCCTCGCCACGCCTGCGTTTTTCCATCTCCACCCCCGTCAACACCCAAAAACGCCCTGTTCTGTCAATCACATTTGACATGTCACTTCCTGTACGCTATTTTAGGAACGAGAGAAAAAAAGCTTGCAATCTGCCGTACGCACATGCGCAGTGTAACACCGACGCATGCGCGGTTAGTCAACATCGGAACGCAACGAGCGTACTGTTGGTAACGTGCGGCTCTGAATGAGGGCCTATATTGCCTGTGATGTGTAGTGTGGGGTGCAGTGATTAGACATCTGACAAATTTGCTCTGCACTTCAGCACTCTGGACAGCGGTCTCTCCACGTCTCCAGCTCCCGGCTGTCAGTCACTAAGCAAAGGAGAAGGCTCTTTTGATTTTGCTTTTTCCGGCAGTGCTTCATATATTCCTGGCTGCTCTGGTCCCATCAGATTCCCATCACTCTCCTCACAGTGCCCGTGGCTCCTCACAGTGCACCCCAGTGAGTCCGGTTCCTGCTCCCCTCAGGTAGCTTCTGCTCAGCCTTCCCCGCTAGTCACCTCCTTTATAACCAGCGGTCGTTCGCGGGGTCCCTTCCCGCCTACCGTGCATGCACTGCTCTGCCCCTTCTCTGACTTGACCCTATATGCAGACAGTTTTCCTCCATTCTGGGGTACATGTAAACATCCGGGTCCACGCGCCCACTGACTCCAGGGGTTAAATTTACTAAGAATCGAGTTTGGTTGTGTTTGCAAACTTATGTGAGTTTTGCCTTTTTTTCAAACTCGCAAATTTACTAAGACCAAACAGGTGCGAGTTTGGAAGTGAGTTTTCTCTTTTCACTGTTAAAACTCATGCGAGTTTGCAAACTCAACTAAACTCACCATCGGCCAAACTAGGAAGTACTTTACATGGAAAAGATGAAACTCGCAAATTTACTAAGAATCGAGCTTACAATCTCAGGAGAGTTTGTAGCAAACTCACTGTTAAATTGAAGTTTTAAACTCTCACCTCCTGAGCTGCGAGTTTGGCAGAAACAATGTGATTTGTGTATTTTTCTTGCTGAATACCTAATTTTTATTACAGGTTCAATACACAAGCAGCCTTCACATATTTCATTGATATGTGCAGGCTTCGAGTAAGTAATCTCATCTAAACTTGAAATTTTGGGGGAAAAAACTCACTTTGCTTCACCATCGGAAAACTCTCAGCTAAACTCACTTCTTAGTAAATTTGTGAGTTTTAAAAGGGAAAACTCTCCTGATTTTTGGTGAAGCAAAGTGAGTTTAAACACAACCAAACACAACCAAACTCTATTCTTAGTAAATTTACCCCCAGGTGTCTGGAGTGAGCAGCCAAGTGCTCTCCATGAGGGGGTGGTACATATAAAAAAGTGGCATGTTTTTCAGCTGTACACAGGGTTTAAACACATGAATCACAACAAACTGGAGTCTACATATATATATATATATATACACTTTAGGGGTATCACGATTGTATGATCAGTGATGATTGTAGCTGCTTTGTGTCAGCAAGTATGTTCTGTATTTGCATTTTTAGATGAAATGAAAACCATAAACTTACCTAAATGTAACTCCTGATCTGTTTCTTCTCCTCTGGGTTCCGTCCTACCAGAGCTCATAGTGACAGATGTATGGTCCTGGGCATTATCCTGTAACTCATTCCCTGTGTGTACATAGTTTTCCTCTTTACATAATTTACCTATGATGAGTAAATAAGACACATTATTTCTATTTCCAGCCTTAGAGGAAGATAACGTGGGGATGTTGCCTAAACCAACCAGTCTGCTTCTAAGGGTGGTTCCACACTAAAATAATATCGGGATGATATGTTATATTAGAAGGACAAATAATTGACATCGTCTAGCATGTGCCCTCAATTGTGCTCTCCCACTGATGACATACAAGGTCATTTGATTGACGGTGCTGCACAATCATCCAAACCATATCATGTGTGTGGCTGTGCATTGTAGTGAAGGACAGAATGAGGTATAATTCCATCATTCAAATCGTCTGGTGTGTATGGTCAATGATGGACCAGGGTGAAGGGAAATCTCCCCGACTATCTGCCCATTGCCGGTCATTGTAATGTATTCCCACCCTAACTGTCATTTACCTGGCACAGTCTCTGAGATGACAGTTAGATGTTGATTGGTTTCTTTATGCAAATGCTCCACTTTAGCTCTCTTCCAGGCGTGATACATCTCCCCTTCTATGAGAATATGCTATGTATATTTATAGTTAAATTAATGACATCTGTAATGAATTCATATGTAGTAGGACTCCGAGACTGGGTCCCTGATCTACACAGCATCTGTAATGAGAGCACCCTGAGGGAGAGTCTGTCGTATGTACCAATGTTATAGCTGACTCCTGATTGGATGAGTTCTCCACCAAGGGGCCACATGACATAACCTTCCTCACTAATTATAGCGCTGTCTGCTCACACATTTACACTACACAAAAAAATCAATATTGCGCCTGCTCAAAGGATGCGGAGATGGAGTTTTGTCCCTATACTAATAATGGGACACTTCTTCTGAGAGACACATTTGTAAGTTCTCTTTGACTCATGCAAACAAATCTGTGAACACAGTGTGATGTCCCCTCACTCTTATGATTCATTGAAGCTGTAAATTTGGCTAAGCTGATCAGTAAGGATAAATAATACAGTGTTGGGAGATTAATTCAAAAAAGAGATCATTTCAGATTTCTCCATCGACTGCACCATTAGGAGCTCTCCTAGGTTCCACAGCATGGGTGTGATCATTAACGTTGATGAGGCCAGTTTCAGAAAGAAAGAACAATTGGTGTTGAACATCAAGGACCCAAATCAGAGACAAACGCAATGGCGATTATGTACGCAGATCGAGCAACTGTTTATCATCACACATTTGTACAAGCCATACTGCATGTGTGCAGTGGTCGTACCGCAAATAGAAATCCATTGCCATGTGAGTGACAGACTGTTAGCATTTGGGGTGGTAATGGGGAGAGTTATAAAAATGTAGGAGTGTCTGACCATTTGAGCACCATTCGATGTCACCGATATTTACTCAGGTATGCGTCGTCACATGCAGGTAAGAAGGCAGCAGTGGGCGTCTCTGTGCTCGGGTGACCTGTGCAGACATTAGCACATTTTTGCGTCTGCATTCGCATTAGGCCCCAAGTGCGAATCATAAATTACCTCCTCATTGAAAATGTAAAATTTTACTTGGAAGGTGTTACCATTCCTGACACTTTGGTAGCCTCAATCTAAATGTATCTCAACTGTGGCTGTAAGGGGTATATTTACCAAAACTCAGGTCTGGCCGAGATTGCATTCCCATGAGAGTTTCCCCTGATTTTCAAACACAAAGGTTTACTAAAGGCAAAAACAGGTGTAGAAACATGATTATTTCTGCAAGACACAGCCGAACACACAAATAGAAGTCAATACATTATCAAACCAACACATACTTTCTATAGACAGGAACATGGGACATTTGCCAAGAATCGTGTTTGCAAACACCATTGTATATGGACAAACTCAGGCCAAATTAGAACAGCGTGTTTTGCAGAAGCACAGCGCAGATCAGTTTGATCTGTGCAGTGCCTCTGTGCTATATGTGTTTAAAATAAAAAAGTCCTCCCCCAAAAGCGTAACCAGCCCTGGACCTCTGTGTCTGTTCTGGTACAGGAAAATTGGGGGAAAAAACCATTGTGAGGTTTCCCCTATTTTCCTTTAACCATCACTGGGCTGATCCAGCTTGGGTGGTAATGCCACAGCAGAGAGACACACAACGAGGGGTCTCCCTGCCAAAGCATTCACCAACCCCATACTGGTAAGCCCAGGGCTAGCAATCCTCAGAAAGTGGAGACCCCAAATATTAAATGGGGCCCCTCTCACGAGGATCAACCAGCCCTGGGCTGAAAGCCCATGACTCTTCGGTGCAGCCCTGGAGGTGTTGGGTGCAGGGGCAATTATTTAAATATAGTACTATTATTGTTCTTCACAGTGGTACTTCAGTTCCCAGCAAGCCTGCCTTGTGGCACTTACAGATTCACAAGTACCTGCAGGACACTGGCACCTGTACCCCCGGGGCTTGGCAAAAAAATAAACTGAATCCCTGACCAATGGACACAGAAGCAGATTATATACATGCTGTATTTCAGAGCTTCCCTGGAGGCTGACAGGACCCACAAGGTTTCCTGAACCTTAGCCATGGTTGGCTAAAAGTCAGACCCCTCTTAATTCCTGGATGCCTACTGGACAAGATGATCAACCAGTGGCATGGGGAAGGTAAGTAATGTGAGTGCGGGTGAGTGAGCGAATGTGTAATGAAGTTAATTATAGTTTTACATGTGCCACAGGACAGGCTTGCTGGGACCTGTAGTGCCACTGTATTGAACAATATTAGTACTATATTTAACCCATTATCCCTGCCCCCATTGCCTCCAGAGAAGAGCCCTGGGGTTTCAGCCCAGGGCTTGTTGATCCTTAGGAGGGGTACCCAATTTTATTTTTAGGGTCCCCACTTTCCGAGGATTACCAACCCTGGGCTGACCAGTTTGGGATTGGTGAATGCTTTGGCAGGAGGACTCCACGCTGTGTGTCTCCCTGCTGTGGCATTATCACCCAGGCTGGTTCAAACCAATGTTGCTTATAGGAAAATAGGAGGTACCCCACATCGGTCTTTCCCATGTTTTTCCTGTACCAGCCCAGGTTGAGAGGTCCAGGGCTGATTACACTTTTTATGGGGGGACCCCACTTAGTTTTATAACATTTTTGTTAAAGCTTTAATACACCTATAGCACACAGAAGCCTGCACAGATCACACTGATCTATGCATTGCTTCTGGTGAACAAGCAGCTCACAGGCAGGTCAATGCATTTTTGCCGAATACGACTATACTCACACACAATCAAACACGATTCCATAGAAAATCGGAAAACATGATTCAGAAAAAGAAACTGACCCAGGCACTTATTTTTGTAAATTCTAGAAATCAGGAAAGCACTTGGTGTGTTTGTGTATATACACCTACATAGTAAGAAATTCTGACCCTATAAAAATAGGAAATTTTTATCTAGCAACTAATCTAAAGCAGGTGCTGCGCTAATTACAATATCTAGTATTTGACGTGGCTGAAAAGAAATGAAGTAGACACGCTGATATATGAATCCATTAAAAAAAAAGGTTTATTCTAAATGACCATAATATTCTTGTCAGAAATTTAACCAACAGGTGATTATGATACATGTAAAATACTATATTTAAGACATATTTCAATGCAAACATACAGTATATACTGCAGACAAGTAAAATTACAATAAAATAAAAACTCAAACAATTACATGTGGATTGTTCTATGTTACTTTGTATGTAAAATCCAGATTTTCTTTTGCAACTCCCCAATTATTACTCTGTGGCTCACACCAAAATATCTCCACTTTATTAGTATTGAACAATCTCAATAGTGTGGTCCATAGTACCCCCGCTAGATCACCTCTATTTGTTGTGTTCCAATTTAATAATAATAAAGACTTGTATAGTTTGGTTCCAGAACCTACTGTATGTTGTTCAGTCTAATAAGTCACTCTCACCCTCCGTGGTCAGAGGCTGGTAATTTGTTATTGGATCCCCCTATATTCAATGGTGGGAGGCCAGTTGAAATGTGCTAATAGGGATTCCAAATATGCACTTAGTGCAGGTTTGTATAAGAAGGTCTCATCATACATATACACTCGTTTATTCTCCAACCTGCGCTGTAAATGGTCCCGATCACGTTGAACAGTGGGGAGATGACAGTGGGATAGTGAGCATGATGAGTACTGCAGCACATGACTGCCATATAGTTTGTAACTCCAGCCAGCACTGTACGGTGTCCTGGTCTCAATATAAAACAGGAGACTGACAGTGGGTAACAGCCAGCGGGCAGCGGGTTCATGGGACCACATCCAAAAGGTACGACTTGCAATGCAGCAAAAAAACACCCTGAATTATCAATCTCTAACTTGTGGAGCTTCATCAAAGAGTAATGTGGAGAGTCCAGTGATGGTCTTAAATACTAGTTTCGGCACATTTTGTCCATTATCATTGGCTCTTTGGTTATGGCACAGGTGTAAACAATGGTGTGTGCAATTAGAATGTGATGTTTTAAACATTTAACCCTATGGTCATACTTCTAATACTGACAATTATACCAAGCGCGTCTCACCTATTGAATAAAAAAATCACTCCATTTTACTTTAAATTCACATTCATAGAGCTTGTAATAATATAAAATTAAAAATCACTTACAAACAAGCACAATAACACATATATAGATAAAGAAAAATAAATCAGTTTACATTTCAGTGCTACTGGGATTCAATCACCAATCTCTCTCCTTGTATGTCTAGTTCTCTTTTACTAACCTATTTAGCTGCTAGTGTTTGTTATTAAACATAAGGACTTAGGCCAATTTTGCTAAAATCGAGTATAAAGCCAATATATACTGTATCCAAAAGAACAATGTGTATTGATCTCTAAAAGATGACAAGTCTAAGTGAAAACAACTCATTTTATATTTCCATCCTACTGTCTATTCTTCAAAAAAAACCAAACTCAAGAAAACCCACTTCTATCAATATAATCCAAAAAAGTTTCTGTATGCAAATGACTCACAATCTATACTATTGATAAATCCTGCCAGACTCAAGGTGTTCAATCGGAATATCCAAAAGGCTTCTTGACAGCACAGAGTGTTATACCTATTCCCTCCTCTTTTAGTGTTTACCACATAATGGATCCCAATGATTGACAGCCCCTTAGGATTGCCTTGATGTACCTTTGTAAAATGTCAGGAAACACTTTTTGGGACATGGGTCCCCTGGATTGCTTTGGTTGGTCTGCTTCAGGGCATCGCAGTATAACACAGTCTTTCTTTTTTGCACAATTTTAACACTTTACTGTTTGTTTTTATTATATTTGTATTTTCACCTCTCTATGCAGCCATAGCTGCTCTTATCTGTCTTACTTCTCATTTCACTTTTCTCATTATAGCGATGCCCTGGGGTGGCTCGGCTGCGCCGATCTAGGGGTGTCCTGCACTCTGGATTTGAACCCTAGTATGTTAGGGACATACCCTACAGAGGTTACCTGGATATGGTGGGTAGGCCCATAACCTTGGCCATGATTATGCTAAAAATCTCTATTGATTGCAAAATTTTATTGCAGAATGTATTTATATATAATCAGTAATTTGGAGTTGTGCACCTGAGATCTGTCTGTTTCAGCCCCTTAGGATTGCCTTGATGTACCTTGGTAAAATGTCAGGAAACACTATGCAGTGAGCACCTCTTAATGATGTTGAGATGATGCTCTCTGAATCTAGAATTAATTGCTTGAGCGATTCTACCCACATTGGCACTGCAATACGTAGATGCAATGCTTTGTCTCACATTTAATACATTTTTCAATCGTGAAAACTTTGTTAGTACTAAATGACTTAATTTCTACTGATTTGTTTAAAATTAACCTACATGTAATGCATCTGTTATTTCCATACTTTTAGCATCCTTTCACTGGTGGAAGAGGTAGCCAGCTCCCTGTTTGATCTTCCTTCGTAACCTTTGATCTTTTCAACATTATAGGAGCTATTGTAGATTTCAGATTTCTGTTCTTCCTAAAAATTACTTTTAGCCTAGGATCTAAATTATTTTCTAATATATGATCTTGTTGAAGAATCTTGAAATTCTTTTGTACAATATTTTAAATATGAATCGATTTATTGTTAAACTTGGATATATAATTAATTTGTTTATAATCATTTGCATAATTTTTATTATTGAACCTGAGATTATTCTTATTGTTTAATTTCAATAATCTAGATCTATCCACTGTAAGAATGTTATTATAAGCAGTTTTCAATAAAGGGATAGGATAACCTCTTTTCGCAAAATCCTGCATCATTGTTTCAGCTTGTGCTTTATAAGATTCTATTGAAGAACAGTTTCTACGTAATCTATTAAATTCACTATGGGTACCTTTTTAAGCCAATGTTTATAATGGCTGCTTGAATATGAAGAAAATTATTGGTATCTACCTTTTTTCGCAGTTGGTTGTGGTGATTTTTTAGCCCTCTGGCGAGATGGTCAGATGCAAGAAATTAACTGTATGGTGATCAAAAAAGTGTACGTGAAGTATAAATTAAAATTATTAGTGTTCAAAAAAAGAGATGAAATTCAGTGCTGTTGTAGATCCCCATCCCAAATCATAAATAAATAATCTATAGTACACTAAGTGTGCATTGTATGGGCAATTTAAATATGTACTTTAACTCAAATTGTTCCAAAAATAAATGAGAAAACCTTGCCGTAAATCTAGTGACCAAGGCCATTCCCACCACCTGTACATAACATTAACCTCAAACAAATAATATTTCTGCTCCAAAATAAATGTGATTGATTTCAAGATGGAATGATTGAGGTCCCTAAAGATTTCATTATCATCTGAGAGGTATTTTTCTATGGCTTGTACTCCCAATTTCTGAAGTATATGTTTATATACAGCATGTACATCCAAAGATAAAAAAGAATAACTGGATTTCCACTCTATAGGTGTTGATCTATTCAAAAGATACAGAGTGTCCCGAATATATATTTTAATTGAACTATATATTTTTGTAAAAAATAATCAATAAACTGTGAAAGGTTTGAAAGGTTTATCCCAAAATAATAGGCCTCCCTGGTGGTGCTGTTAGTGACTTGAAAATTTTGGAGATGTGATAAGAAAAAATAAATTAATCTTTGGATATGATCTCTACCCAAAGGGCTTCATCTAACATATTTTTGTATTGTATTTGAAATCTTAATGTAGGATCACTATTTAATTAAGAGTAAACATTAGTGTCCTCTAGCTGGTTATAGGCCTCTTTCAAATAATATGTTTTATATAAAACCACCACACCTCCCCCTTTATTTGCACTTTTAATAACTATTGTGCAATCATTTTCTAGTTCTCTAAGAGCTGATTTTCTCTCCTAGATAAATTACACCACCTTTTTTTTTAGAACATAATTCTTGGAATTCATAAATATTTTTTTTTATAAAAGTATAAGATATTATTTGATCTATGATTAGGTGGATAAAATGTAGATTTTTGTCTAAAACAATCCCTACTAATTCTAGTATTATGCGAATTGACATCAAATTTCTTAATACTTCCATATGTCTCATTACTATGATTATCTTCCCATAATTCCTCTAATAATCTTACAGTATCCATATCAGTTGAGTCCAATACAATGGCACCATTGGTCCTGTCATTCAACTTTCTGGATGCAAAGTATCTTTGTCTACACAGTTTTCTGTAACAGTCTAATTTGTTATGCTGTAAACTCTTTTGAAGTGAGATTACATATATGTCTTTAGTATTCACTGTCTCCTTGGGTGCCTTATGAAATTTTCTTCTTCCTCTGACTCTTGTTGTTCTCGGTTTCTTTTTGGGATCCTTGAGACTAGAGAGGTGTATTGATGCTATGTGAAGACCTGTCTGATAGAGCCAAAAGCACTCCAGGGCTTGTGGCCAATGAGACCCCACTGCAAGGGTCTCGTTGCAAGCCCGATGGTCGCAATGGTCTTGACCATCGCAACCATCATCATGGACGCTCGCATAAGCTGTGGGTGGTAACCCACAGCTATGCGAGCAGCCAAAAGGCCTCACTATGAAAAAAAAAATGCCCTGATTCAGAGCGGGCGCTCGTTCAGAGCGTCCGGCTCTGAATCAGGCCCTCTGTGAAGACTGCAGTCCACAGCCTTTAACATATACCCCTATATCTCTTCCAATACAGAAAGCAACATAACTGGGAATAAGAGTCCACAACAAGTAATAAACAGTGGATCAGTGGTTCTCAACCTCAGCCCTCAAGTATTCCTGACAGGTCATGTTATGAGGATTTCTGTCTGTGAAAGCCGGTGGTATAATTACTGACCCAACAACATAAATTAACTCACCTGTGCATGATTAAGATATCCACAAAACATGACCTGTTGGGGGTACTTCAGAAATAGGTTTGAAAACCCCTGCAATATATAGCAATCCCCAGGACTTAAGCTAAGTACACACAAGAGTGATATTTTATCGGACCACGAAATTGCCCCATTTTTTGCCAGTGGAAGAAACAATTATCTGCGGTAGACGCTGTACAATTTTACTGACAAATTTCCTGATTTTCTGGCTCATGGATTGATAATTTGCATATGCCCGCTCACATGAAGGATTAGGTAATCAGGAAAATTTATTGGAAGTATGGGCAGATTATCTAGAATGCCCACACTGCATGATGTCGGGACCTTTTGGCCAATATCTTCTGTCAAGTATGACTGATTCGAGAATCATAACCAAGCATTTCTGACCACTTTTGGACCATTTTATTGGGTTTGACAAAAATGCTTATGCCTACTCACTACACCTACAAACAGATTGATCTCCCAATTATTGGTGATTCAGAACAATAACTGTATAGTGTGTACATACAGTTGACCATGGAGACCAGATTAAGCAACAGTTAATATTTAAATTTTATGCTATATGCTCATTTTACCTACAGTCTGAATGCCAGCTGTTAAAATCCCGATGCCAGAATCCCGATCTCAGACAGAAAACCGGCGCCGGAATCCCAACACCAGTTTAGATGCCGATGCCGGAATCCTGACATCCGGCATCCCAGACGTATAGCGTGCCGGGTTAGGTGTTAGGCACTGGGGGGGTAGGGTTAGGCTATGGGGTGGGGAGGTTAGGGTTAGGCTACAGACTGGAAGGGATAGGATTAGGCACTAAGGTGGAGGGTTAAGTTTAGGCACTAATGGGGAGGATTACGGTCAGGGTGGGGAGGAGGGAGGGTTAGTGTTAGGATGCAGGAATAGAGGGTTAGGGTTAGGAAAAAAGGGGGAAGGCTCACCATACTTATGGAGCCCCTGTCTGCATACTGAGCATCAGGATGCCGCTGTTGGTCTTTTGGCAGCTGGCATCCCGACTGCTGGTATTTCATACACAACCCATGAGGACAGCTGGTAACATGGTTAAAGGTGTTAGACATCTTCTATGAAGCAGCCAAAGAGACAGATTATGGAATGAGAGCAGGAGAAGTGAATGCTGGCAGTGATGAGAAGTGGAGATAAAAGGGATGTACTCCGTTAATATGTGGGCAGACCACTTTTTTTTACTGCATTTTCATATAGTTTTTGGAAGCTTTTAGAATTAGTTTTCATTCTTTGATTTTGTTTTTGCTAGTACTCCAGGTTTCTAGAAGAATTTATCAGCATTAATCAGGGATATAATATATTATTAATATATCTATTCTTCTCTAGAAGAACATACAAATCAGAGGGGCCGATTCAGACCCGGACCCTAAGCTGCGCTCTCTCGCAGCCATCAGGGGGCAGATATGCAAATGCCGCATTCGCACAGCCAGGCTAAAGGACGCCCTCTATGTCTTAGAGAGTGACGGCAGAGTGAGTGCACGCCGGTGTAATGACGCCCACTTTACTTTCTTAGCACACATCATCCCAGGAAGTGTATGATTAATCAGTAACATTGAGAGCCATTGGAGCTGCACGCAGCCCTTAAGATAGACCCTACCTTGCCGGAAGCACTGCGATTACTTCAGGCTGAAATACAACCAAAGAAAGTCGTTTTGACACTTACACAATCCTGCGTTCACAGATCCACTCCCCCATTTTAACGGACCTTCCCCTGTTACCACCCACAAACGGCGCTATCTGTCACTCATAGCAGTGGACCATATGCGTGCTTCGAGCAAGCACTTCCCCATCAGACAGACTGGTTTGCACATGCGTATTTTGCAGCATACACAAGCACAGACGGGCGACAATCGGCAATAGCGAGTGAACACGGCTTAGCATCCGGGTCTGAATCAGCCCCAGAGTTCCCTAAAAAGTGTGCCAGTTGTTGTACAGTACTACAAATATCACTTTTCTATGATGGGATGGATCAAATGCAGCATAAATAAAAACAAAATAAAACATTAGGGTTAAGGTCCCCAATCAAAAGATCATGCAATCTAATTGTCAACATTTATGTGAAATACAAAGTAAACTGTAATTATAAGGTGATGAGAAAACAATGGCCCTGATTCAGAGTCGGACGCAAGTGGCTGCTCGTTCGCTCCGAGCGATGTTTGCCCAACTGCGCATGCGTACGGATCGTAATACGCATGCGCGAACCACTCAGTGCGGCCGAAATTCATGTGCTCGCAAAATAGCGAATGCCTGATCATTTGAGTGACAGAAAGAGGCGTATGTGGGTGGTAACAGGGGAAGGTGCTTGAAAACGGGGAGTGGAGATCCGATCGCAGGCGTGCTTAAAGGTCAAAACGGGCGTTTTATGGGGGTGCATATTTAAAACAGCAGCGTCATTGACCACGTCACTGGGTTATTTTAGAGCCAGAACTGCTCGCAAAATTGTGGTAGCAAAAACCAACCACAAGAATAGCGAGCAGTTCATACCCTGGTCGATGTACTCGATTAATCTAATAAATAGCGGACATGATGTAGGATGCGAGCGGCCAGGGGGCGTATTTTTTCAAAAAACGAACGCAAGTTTTGTTCGCTCGTTCAGACATAGAGGCCTGAACAGACCGCAAACAGCGAACGGTTCATTTGAATAGCCACCCCTTGTTTTAGAACGAACGACCGCAAATAGCGAGTGGCTCTGAATGAGGGCCAATATGCCTTACCCTATTACAATATTATTGTCAAAGATGTAGGGTGAACAGAGGGGACCTTTTGAGTTTAACTATAATTGATAACCAATAACCGGACCACATTATAAATCGTACATTGCTCTGTGTGTCTGTGTTTGATTGTTTTTCTTATTTTCTTAAAAAAAAAGTTTTATAAACAGATTTGACTATTAGATTATTATTCTATATATAATATCACATTGATTCAAATGCTGCCAAATATCTGCAAATTATTCATCAAAATAACTATTAGCTACTGTACACGGCAAAACTCAAAATCATTTACAGTATAATCTCACTTGTTCTAGGTATGTCCATAGTGCTCTTACCTACTGCACCTTTGTCCAACCAGTGACCTACACTTCTTGTCACTGAGAACTCCAACGGGGACAAGATACAACATAAGGTAACCAGTATTAAGGACTGTTGGACTCATTCATCTACCAGAAATTATAGTGGCAATCAAAAGGTCAAGTTTCAAGGACCTGCCCGAGACTTCTTTAAGTGGGAACATCAATGTACGTTACAGTTTTTATCACCTACCCAATGGCTACAATTCTATTCATAATGCATTCAGTGGTTAGGTGACATTTATTGACTGCATATTGATTTTGGGATCAGGCTGGGATCAGCATCGGTGGTTGATGGTCGCGATGCTGGATGGTGCTGGGCCAACAGCCAGCTTCAGCTTACTCATGCTGGCTGGCTTGTGAGCTCAGGACACTGCGTCAGTTGAAGCAGTCCATTGGCTGGCCACTCCTAGAAAATGGGGTGGACATGCCCCCATTTCCAGGAGTGCCGGCCAACCCTACCCCTACACTGCCACTTAAATGCCTCTGCCTGTCAATCAGGCAGAGGCATAGAAGGCATAGGCGAAACTGCGGGGTGGTCCGGGGGTGCACTGGACCACCCATTAGAATCGCGACTGGATTTAAAAAAAAATCTATTTGATGTGGCCAAGGAGCAGCTCCGCCCCCTGTAGTGCACTCTGACTGCTCGGCATCAGCATCAGTGTCACTCCGCCGCCGGGGAATGGACACTGGACACAGGGGACATGAGTGAGCTCTGGGGTGGGGGCGGAGCTACTTTATGACTCATTGGACTACTGTAATCTGAACTGCCTCAGTCATCACAGAAGCCCCGCCCCCTTAGAGCTCAGCCTGTACACAGTCCTGGGCAGCAGACATGGCTGGAGGACAGGAGGAAGAAGCAGACTCAGAGGAGCCAGAAGACAGCCCTGTCAGTGTTATTACAGTTAAGTGTAGCCTGCCTGGGAGAACCCTGGGGGGAGGGGGGAAAGCCACTATATGGAAATTAATGTTAGGAGTGAAATGCACTATATGGGGGTGGGGGCAGGGTAAAACACTTTGATGGGGGTAGCACTACGTGTAATGGGGCAGGGAAAGCACTATGGCCCTCATTCAGAGGCGATCGCAAGAAGTGATCACTCTCTATGAATGAGGGCATGCGCTGTCTTTTTTAAACTGCGGCCTCCTGGTCGCAAGCTAAGCTGTGGGTTACCACCCACAGCTTAGCTTGTGACCAGGGTGATGGTCGTGATGGTCATCACCATAGCGACCATCGGGGCTTACAACGAGACCCTATGGTTGGTTCTCTGCACTCGTAAGCTCAAGGGAGCTTCCTGCTCTGATTGATGATGTCAGTGCGGCCGCCCACAAAATGGCAGGTGTTCGCATGGGAACGCCTTCATTTGTGAAGCCAACCCCCCCACCCCGCCTACAAGACGGGACGAGATGTCGATCAACATCGACATCCCCCCTTTTGTAGAGAGCACCAGAGCGAGAGATTTTCTCTCATGCTCTGGGGCTTGCGCATGCGCAGTGCGGCCGCTGTGCATGCGCAGACCTTACCATCGAGTTGGTTGCGAGTGCATAGGCGCTCGCGACCGACTCTGAATGAGGACCTATGTGTAATGGGGCAGGAAAAGCTCTATGTGGGATGGGGGTAGCACTGTGTAATGGGGCAGGGAAAGCTCTATGTGGGATTGGGGATAGCACTGTGTAATGGGGCAGGGAAAGCTCTATGTGGTATGGGGGTAGCACTGTGTAATGGGGCAGGGAAAGCTCTATGTGGAATTGGGGGTAGCACTGTGTAATGGGGCAGGGAAAGCGCTATGTGGGATGGGGGTTGCACTGTGTAATGGGGCAGGGAAAGCTCTATGTGGGATGGGGACAGCACTGTGTAATGGGGCAGGGAAAGCTCTATGTGGGATGGGGATAGCACTGTGTAATGGGGCAGGGAAAGCTCTATGTGGGATGGGGATAGCACTGTGTAATGGGGCAGGGAAAGCTCTATGTGGGATGGGGGTAGCACTGTGTAATGAGGCAGGGAAAGCGCTATGTGGGATGGGGGAAGCACTATGTGGGATGGGGGAAGCACTATGGCCCTCATTCAGACGTGCTCTCAAGAAGCGAGCGCTCGCTCTGAATGTGGGCGGCCGCTTGTGTTTTCAAGTGCGGCCTCCTGGTCACTAGCTATGCTGTGGGTTACCACCCACAGCTTTAACGACCGACCAGGTTGATGGTCACAATGGTCAAGACCATCGTGACCAATGGAGCTTGTGACGAGACCCTAAGGTTTGGTCTCGGCAACCACAAGCCCCAGGGAGCTTCCTGCTCTGATCGAGCAGGAAGCTCCCCACTAACATCACTGCTGATGTCAGTGTGGCCACCCACAAATGGCTTGCATTCCTAAAGGAATGCCTCCATTTGGTCAGCCACCCTCCCCCGGCCCACCTTCCAAACAGGGCGAGCTGTCAATCTACATCGACAGCCGCCCCGTTAGTAGCAAGCCCGGTGCGAGAGAATTTCTCTCTCGCTCCGGGGCTTGCGCATGCACAGTGCGGCTGGTGCGCGTGTGCAGGGCCTAAACATGAACCCGCTTGCTAGCACTCAGCGCTTGTGAGGGGGTCTGAAAGAGGTCCTATGTGTAATGGGGCAGGAAAAGCTCTATGTGGGATGGGGGTAGCACAATGTGTAATGGGGCAGGGAAAGCGCTTTGTGGGATGGGGGTAGCACTATGTGTAATGGGGCAGGGAAAGCTCTATGTGGGATGGGGGTAGCACTGTGTAATGGGGCAGGGAAAGCGCTATGTAGGATGGGGGAAGCACTGTGTGGGATGAGGGGGCAAGCACTATGTGGGATGAGGGGGCAAGCACTGTGCGGCATGAGGGGCAGGAGAAAGCAGTATGTGGGATGGAGAAGCACTATGTGGAATGGGGGGCAGGGAAAGCTCTATGTGGGATGGGATAAGCACTATGTCGGATGGGGGCAGGGAAAGCTCTATGTGGGAATGGAGGGAAGCACTATTTGGGTGATGGGGAAGGGAAAGCACTATGTGGGATGTGGCGTGGGGCAGGGAAGCACTATGTGTGATGTGGCATGGGGCAAGGGAAGCACTATGTAGGATTGGGGGGAAGGGGATAGCAGTATGTGGGATGGGGAAGAATTATGTGGGATGGGAGGGCAGGAGATAGCACTATGTGGGATGGGGAAGCACTATGTGGGATGGGAGGCAGGGAAAGCACTATGTGGATGGGGAAGCACTATGTGGGATGGGGGGCAGGGGATAGCACTATGTGGATGGGGAAGCACTATGTGGGACGGGGGGCAGGGGATAGCACTATGTGGGATGGGGAAGCACTATGTGGGATGGGAAGCAGGGAAAGGACTATGTGGGATGAGGAAGCACTATGTGAATGGGAGGGCAGGGGATAGCACTATGTGGATGGTGAAGCACTATGTGGGATGGGGGGCAGGGGATAGCACTATGTGGATGGGGAAGCACTATGTGGATGGGAGGGCATAGCACTATGTGGGATGGGGAAGTACTATTTAGGATGGGGGGGTAGGGGATAGCACTATGTGGGATGGGGAAGCTCTATGTGGGATGGGTGGCAGGGAAAGCACTATGTGGGATGGGGAAGCACTATGTGGGATGGGAGGCAGGGAAAGCACTATGTGGATGGGGAAGCACTATGTGGATGGGCGGGCAGGGGATAACACTATGTGGGATGGGGAAGCACTGTGTGGGATGGGAGGGCAGGGGATTGCACTATGTGGGATTATGAAGCACTATGGGGCATATTCAATTCCAAGCGAAAAGTCCCATACTTTTCGCATACGGGACATTTCGACGACTTTGCTGGTTTTCAATGCAGAAAAGTATCGTGCGCATGCCCGCTTTTCCCCGTATTCAATTAGAAATCGGCAAAACGGCGAAACTATAAAATGCGAAAAGCACTGTCAGATTTGGGGAAATAAGCCTGACACCCCCAAAAGATGCACTGACATTGGGGATCTTGCTAGTTACCCCCAAATAGCCCTACTGAGGGTATTTGGGGTACTGAAATGCTCTCAATAGCTGCTAATTAGTTTTTTTAAGGAAAATAAGTAATCCCAGCACATTTGGGGTAACTGAAAATGGGTGCAAGCATATTTTTAAGTTGCTAAAGTGAAGTTTTAAAGATCCACCTGCCGCAAGCACCTGCAAACTTAAAAACACCTGGGGCATACTTGGGGACCGCCCTGGAGTCTATTTCGCTAGTTTCAAAGTTAGTCCCCCAACTTTGAACTTTTTTGCCCCAAAAACGAAAGTACTTTTTTGGGGTGATCTAAAGACTTTTTAAAACTTTTTTTTTAACGCAGTTTACGTTTGGGGAACTGTCCCAAGGGTGCAGTGGGGTTCCCGCAGCTTTGCACCCCAAAACCCAAATTCTGCACTTTTTTTCGTCACCTATTCATAGGTGAAATTTTTTCGCAGGTACCATTGCATTAAGTTCCGCACTGGTGAAAAGTCTTTGGAATTGAATACGGGGATAAGTTTTCGCATGGCAAAATTACGTCACTCGCGATACTTTTCCACAGAAACAGACTTATCGTGGCTAATTGAATATGGCCCTATGTGGGATGGGGGGAAGCACTATGTGGGATGTGGGGCAGGGAAAGCACTATGTGAAATTGGATAAGCATTATGTGGGATGAGAGGCAGGGGACAGCACTATGGGCCATATTCAATTAGCCTCTGTAAATCAGTTTCTGCGGAAAGTATCGAGTGACGTAATTTTGCAATGCAAATACTTATCCCCGTATTCAGTTCCAAAGACTGCAAAAAAATTTTGCCTATGAATAGGTGTCGAAAACAGTCCAGAATTGGGGTTTTGGGGTGCAAAGCTGCGGGAACCCACCTGCACCATTGGGACAGTTCCCTAAACGTAAACTGCGTTAAAAAAAGTTTTAAAAAGTCTTTAGATCACCCCAAAAGTACTTTCGTTTTGTGGGCAAAAAAGTTCAAAGTTGGGGGACAAACTTTAAAACTAGCAAAATAGACTCCAGGGGGGTCTCAAAGTATGCCCCAGGTGTTTATAAGTTTGCAGGTGCTTGCAGTAGGTGGATTTTTAACGATTTTTAAAACTTCACTATAGCATCTTAAATATAGCAACTTAAAAATATGCTTGCACCCATTTTCAGGTACCCCCAAATTTGCTGGGACTTCTTATGTTCCTAAAAAAAACCTGCTAAATGCTATTCTTCACCACTTATGCAAAGATGCTAAATAGCAGCTATTGAGATTAATTTCAGTATCCCAAATACCTTCAGCAGGGCTATTCAGGGGTAACTAGAGTGATCCCCGATGTCAGTCCATTTATTGTGGGGTGTCAGGCTGATTTCCCCAATTCTGACAGTACTTTTCGCATGTCAGAGTTTCACCAGGTCCCGTTTTTGCCAATTTCTAATTGAATACAGGGAAAAGCGGGCACGTGCGTGATACTTTTCTGCATTGAAAACCAGCGAAGTTGGCAAAAAGTCCTGCATGCAAAAAGTACGGGACTTTTTGATTGGAATTGAATATGCCCCATGTGGGATGGGGAAGCACTATGGGATGGGAGGGCAAGCATTATGTGGGATGGGAGGCAGGGATAGCACTATGTGGATGGGGAAGCACCATGTGGGATGGGGGGAATGGGATAGCACTATGTGAGATGGGGAAGCACTATGTGGATGGGAGGGCAGGGGATAGCACTATGTGGGATGGGGAAGCACTATGTGGGATGGGAGGTAGGGGATAGCACTATGTGGGATGGGGGAAGCACTATGTGGGATGGGGCAGGGAAAGCACTATGTGGAATGGAAGGAAGGGGATAGCACTATGTGGGATGGGGGAAGCACTATGTGGGATGGGAGGCAGGGGATAGCACTATGTGGGATGGGGGAAGCACTATGTGGGATGGGGCAGGGAAAGCACTATGTGGAATGGAAGGAAGGGGATAGCACTATGTGGGATGGGGGAAGCACTATGTTGATGGGGAAGCACTATGTGGAATGGAAGGCAGGGGATAGCACTATGTGGGATGGAAGGCAGGGGATAGCACTATGTGGGATGGGAGGCAGGGGATAGCACTATGTGGGATGGGGGAAGCACTATGTGGGATGGGGCAGGGAAAGCACTATGTGGAATGGAAGGCAGGGGATAGCTCTATGTGGGATGGGGGAAGCACTATGTGGGATGGGAGGCAGGGAAAGCACTATGTGGGATGGGAGGCAGGGGATAGCACTATGTGGGATGGGGGAAGCACTATGTGGGATGGGAGGCAGGGAAAGCACTATGTGGGATGGGAGGCATGGAAAGCACTATGTGGGATGGGAGGCAGGGGATAGCACTATGTGGGATGGGGGAAGCACTATGTGGGATGGGGCAGGGAAAGCACTATGTGGAATGGAAGGAAGGGGATAGCACTATGTGGGATGGGGGAAGCACTATGTGGAATGGAAGGCAGGGGATAGCACTATGTGGGATGGGGCAAGCACTATGTCGGATGGGAGGCAGGGGATAACACTATGTGGAATGGGGGGAAGCACTATGTGGGATGGGGCAGGGAAAGCGCTATGTGGGATGGGGCAAGCTCTATGTGGGATGGGGCAAGCACTATGTGGAATGGAAGGCAAGGGATAACACTATGTGGAATGGGGGAAGCACTATGTGGAATGGAAGGCATGGGATAACACTATGTGGGAAAAGAGCACATTGTAGGATGGGGAGCACAGTGTGGGTGGGATGAGGGAATAGGAGCACAATATGCATGGTATGAGGGAAGGGGAGCACAGTGTGGGTGGGATGAGGGAAGGGGAGCACAGTAAGGGTGGGATAAGGGAAAATAGCACATTGTAGGATGGGGAGCACAGTGTGGGTGGGATGATGGAAAAGGAGCACAGTGTGTGTGGTATGAAGGAAGGGGAGCACAGTGTGGGTGGTATGAAGGAAGGGGAGCATAGTGCGGTTGGGATGATGGAAGGGGAGCACAGTGTCTGTGGTATGAAGGAAGGGGAGCACAGTGTGCATGAGATGAGGGAAGGGGAGCACAGTGTGGGTGGGATGATGGAAGGGGAGCACAGTGTGGGTGAGATGAGGGAATAGGAGCACAGTGTGGGTGGGATGATGGAAGGGGAGCACAGTGTGGGTGAGATGAGGGAATAGGAGCACAGTGTGGGTGGGATGATGGAAGGGGAGGACAGTGTGGGTGGGATGAGGGAATAGGAGCACAGTGTGGGTGGGATGATGGAAGGGGAGCACAGTGTGGGTGAGATGATGGAAGGGGAGCACAGTGTGGGTGGGATGATGGAAGGGGAGCACAGAGTGGGTGTGATGAGGGCAGAGGAGCACAGTGTGGGTGGGATGATGGAAGGGGAGCACAGTGTGGGTGGGGTGATGGAAGGGGAGCACAGTGTGGGTGGGATGAGGGAAGAGGAGCACAGTGTGGGTGGGATGAAGGAAGGAATGCACAGTGTGGGTGGGATGAAGGAAAGGGAGCACAGTGTGGGTGGGATGAAGGAAGGAATGCACAGTGTGGGTGGGATGAGGGAAGAGGAGCACAGTGTGGGTGGGATGATGGAAGGGGTGCACAGTGTGGGTGGGATGAGGGAATAGGAGCACAGTGTGGGTGGGATGAGGGAAGAGGAGCACAGTGTGGGTGGGATGAGGGAAGAGGAGCATAGTGTGGGTGAGATGAGGGAATAGGAGCACAGTGTGGGTGGGATGAGGGATGGGGAACACAGTGTGACTGGGACAATGTGTTTGTTTTTTTTATACAAAGCCTATATGTTTAATTTTTTTTCGGTGGTCATCATTTTATTTTACAATATTTTTCTCTCTGTGACAATGTCTTTTTTTTCCTTGCAGGTCTTTTGTGTTTTTTTATTTCATGTGAAGCCAATGCGGCCTCATTTATCAACGAGTTTTATCACTCATGAGTGATAAAACTTGTTGCATATGATAATTGTGCTCCAGCCAATCAGCTCCCAACTGTCAACTGTTTGAAAATGACAGTTGGGAGCTGATTGGCTGGAGCACCATTTATCATACGCAGCAAGTGTTATCACTCATTGTGAGTGATAAAACCTGTTGATAAATGAGGCCCTATATGTTTTATTTAAGTGCTGTGAGAGCCATTGTGTTTTATTTTTGTCTTATCGGTGCTAATGTGTTTTTTTTTATGTAAAGCTTATATGTTTTATTTTTTTGGTGGTAGCCATTGTGTTTTATTTTTCTCCTATCAGTGCAGTCAGATAGTATATAATGGGCAAACATGTTTGACTTATTTAAAATTAGGAGGTATATGCTCAAATCTAAAGCATAGGAAGGCCATCAGCTTTGGTATTTGCATAAAGATGCAGTCGCAGCTGCAATTGTATCCAGCTCTGAATCAAGCCCAGTATGCTTGTATGGTGCAGTAGTGTTTGCTAACCTACTGTACGACCATTAAGTGTGAATAATTAAATGAAAATGTGATACAAAAAAGGTTTTAAAAATTAGTTCCTGATTGTGAGTCGCAGGCTGCTGAAAACGCTTTGCATCTATGGTAATCGTCGAAACTGTGACTTTACGCAAGTTTGAGGTATTTGGAACTGGGACCACCCATTACCAAATGTCTAGTTTTGCCTATGATAGAAGGTTCAATGTTAAAAGGTTTTGAAAATCCTGCACTGGTTCACTTAGACAGAATATGTATATTGTCCCCTTAATCCTCAACCATGGGTGTATTTAAAGTTATTAATGTCTCTTTTTAACAAGTATTTCCTTATAGGAAATGGTGCTACCACGCTCACAAAATATGATTCAAAATACCAAAAGAGCAAAGAGTGAGGCTCACTCTTTGCTTCTTCCATGTTGTCTCTGTGTGCTGAGTCCCTGAGCAGCAGCTCTGACATGGCTGCCCGACATTAAGCACACCGCATAATAGCAACTATCTGTGTCCAATCCCTCTTGGTTGTGCTGCTGTGCTGGGCAACCCACTGTTCCACTTGGCAAATGTTAAATATTAGACATGACCTGCCATTGCCTCAATGACAGGTCCTGAAGGTGTAGATGGTTGATTAATTCTCCCCTTTATAAGACAAGTCATTTAAAGTCAGTTTCAGCAGTCAACTCAATCATTACTCATAGAAGAGTCAAACACACCTTGGCTGACATGTAATGTGCTAGCAAATCTAGAAGGCTCATTGGGGAATAAAGCATAAGGAATTATATTTATTATAAACAGGACTAGTGCATAGTATGTATTTATTTATTCATTTATTATGAGTTACCATTTTAGAAATTTGCGTAACATCGATGTTTGAGATATAAATTTAGTAGCATTCAAATTATCCAAACTAATTTATGTGAAGTATACTATGGATGATACAATATTGGGAGGAAAAACATGTGTGGAATCCATAGTGTAGAGGTAACAGCCAGTGGTCTATGGGCCTGACTCTGACTCGCTCGCGAGCGCTGAGCACTCGCAAGCGGGTCGATGGTGCCCTAGTGCGCATGCGCACGACGGAGGGAGCTCCGTCGTGCGCATGTGCGAGACTCGAATAGCGACGGCCAAGCCATCGCTATGGGTCTCGCAACAAAGAGGGCGTGCTGTCGATGTTGATTGACAGCACGCCCCCTTTGGTGGGTGTGCCGGGGGCGTTGCTGCCAAGACGGAGGCATTCCCATGGGAATGCCTACCATCTGGGGCCGGCCCCACTGACATCACTAGTGATGTCAGTGGGAGTGCTTTTTGCTCTGATAGAGCCAAAAGCACTCCTGGGCTTGCGGCAGTGAGACCCTACCAAAAGGTCTCGTCGCAAACCCGATGGTCGCGATGGTCTTGACCATCGCGACCATCTTTTTGGCCGCTCACATAAGCTGTGGGTGGTTACCCACAGCTATGCAAGCAGCCAGGAGGACGCTTCAATATTAGGTTGGAGGGCCCTGATTCAGAGCGAGCACTCTTGTCAGAGCATCCGGCTCTGAATCAGGCCCTATGTTTGGAGAGTCAGAGTTCAATTCTCTGGGTGAATGTCAAATGAGGAAAGATTTTATATCGATGTATATTTCTTGTGTTATTGTATTTTATTTTATTTTCATATATATTAAATCTTTCTTCTGTATTACAATGGAATTTAGTAATAATAGGTTAAACAATCAAGTGGTCCATTTTTATATTTCTCTATATAGATATGAATATGAATGGGAGGAAAGAATATTTTTTTATTTATATATATATATATATATATATATGTGCAATTGTATAAAGCTATGGCCCTCATTCAGATTTGATCACTGGATACAAGCGGTTGCTGAATGAGGGTGGCTGCTTGTGTTGTGAAGTGCGGCCTCCTGGACCATCGCGACCATTGGGTCTTGAAACGAGACCCTACGGTTGGGTCTCGGCAACCGCAAGCCCCAGGAAGTTTCCTGCTCTGATTGAGTAGGAAGCTTCCCACTGATATCATTGCTGATGTCATTGGGCCCGCACCTAAATGGCAGACGTTACTTAAAGTACGCCTCCGTTTGGCCGGCCACCCCCCTGGCCACCTCCCAAACGGGGCGAGCTGTCATTCACCTTCGACACCTCGCCCCCTTTGGTGCGAGATCCGTAGCGACGGAGCACCCTTCGCTAGCCGGGTCTCGCCAATGCACACATCAGAGCCAGCTCCAACATGCGCATGCCCAGTGGGCAAACATCGACCCAGTCAGGGGACCCCCTTGTTCTCAGTACTTTTTGGAGTGACAAGCTTTGTATTACCGGACTACCATATACAGTACCAGCTATTTCTAACAGAAGTGAGCACTCGTTTATATCCTGCCGGATCTTCTAATAGGCTCTGCTCCGAACACTGCGGCATGCCCAGCTGGTGAATACGGGAGATGGAGGACTTGCTTATGCAGCGTCAACCCGGCTCCGGCGGCTGCCTTTGGAGACATAAGTAGTCAGATCCTTTCTCATCTTCTAACAGTGGTTGGAGATACTCGCTGCAAATACATTATTACAGGTATTTTGGAATTTTAAATAAATTCCTAGCTACATCACAGCTTGTTCACTTACTAAACCAATCCAATTGGATAACTTGTGGAACTTTTTACTGTATTAATTACCACTGCTACAGCAATTTCCATGCAATACTGCAGTATATATGATGTGTGCTCACATAAAAGACATTCCTTTATAAATTATTAATAATGCATTATATGTGTGGATAATTAATAATCATATATACTAATGATACTGGATCAGAACCTCTATACACACCTTCCTATACCTTCTAATGTCCTGCCTATACCTTCTAAGGATGACACTAATTTGCGTAAGCAGTCACACCATAAATAAAGACTTAGACGTGGAATATGTGGTTCCAAAGCACAAGTGATATTCATGTAAAAGTTCAGACAGTTACACGCAATTGATCAAGACACAATTTTGGTGCAAAAGGAAATTATACAGACCCAAGTACAGTATACATACGCAGGCGCTTCCGGACCCAGAGATAGGCATCAGCAAGAGACCCCTCGTCATTCAGCATTCAGCATGAAGACTCAGAATCAGCGTTCATGCACTCATATTTATACCCCCCCAGAATAAACAGGACAATAGAGAAGTCTGTTGCTGATATCATTGGTTCTCAGGGGTGAAGCATCTGTTACAGCACATTTAACAGGCTGGTTCAAACAGACTCTCCCTGCCTCTAACAGCTGGGGGTCTTCCTCTTCACACCTCTGGCAGCATCCTAACAGTTGTTTCTAAAATATACATTTTATTGCTCGTAGGCTCTGCGATCCATAACTCGGGAATGCATTATGCGATCTCCCCACCGATAACACCAGAATACTGTGAAAAGAGTACGCATCAGTACAACTCCAAACACGACTGGTTTAGCATGTATAAGACCTTAGTTATCAAATATCTTTATTTCTCAGCATTTAAACTAACTGAACCAATTTAAATCATACACTTTAAAGCTTATTGAACCTTATGTGTGGATATGTAATGTGTGGGTATTGAGGGTTTGATATAAGGACGCTATTTAACTTGGGGCAGATGCGTGCGCATAAAGCTAATAAAACAGCGGTTTCATACAAAGTCCTATGCATTCGCTAATATGCGATTAGTTAACAGCGCTATTGTATGTATTAATGTGCATATGGGAAATGATGAAAAATGCAATCACATGGTGCTATTAGTATTATCGCCAAATGTACTAAAATGTGAGTTTATCTAAAATGGCGCTTAGGCGGCCATTCGCAAAATGGCGTCTTGCGATCTCATTTTCAAGATGGAGTCTTGTGGCCATTCGCAAGATGGCGTCGCTGTGATTAAATTTTAAACTGAACTTGTCTTAGCCAATTATTCAGCTTCAACAATATATATATATATATATATATATATATATATATATACAGATTTGTAAGATTCATTGTATTTCTATTTTTATATATATACATTTCCAATAATTATTTTAATTTTTAATTTTAATTTTTATATCATATTGTTTATTATGCATTGTTAATTTATGTACATATAACATGAAAGATCTTTATACTATATCTATTAATTGCGAGTAATAAATTAAATCAATTTATCTATAAACAATGGAGCTTTGATTGTTGTATTGTATTGGTCTGTCATCTCACAATTGTTATATTGTTATTAGCACAGTCCTCTTGAGATTTTATATATATATATATATATATATATATATATATATGTGGAAAGTGCCTATATTCTTCCTTGTACCATTTTATAAATCTTTGCCCTTGTGGTAGCCATACAGCGCATACTATAGTGCAGTTACTACCTAATCTATATCCTCTACTTGCTGGCACTGCTATATACTATATACTCTTCACTATATATTCTTCACATGCTTGCCACATTTAGTAATCGGGGGCACCAAAGGAAATTTTCATCCTGGGCTCCACATTGTCTAGATCTGGACCTGTCCACACAACACAATGCAACATGGAGATGTGCCTGCCAGTCTGCTCTCATTCATTTACCCATATAAATTAAGATGATCCAAAACACTCTGCCAGGATACAGAAACTGGACCTGGAGGAGCTTAAACCACACACATGAACCCACATGTCACACGGACTCCTGCAACACACTGTGGCTGTCCTAATCACAGCTACCTGCAGACAGCTGAAGGAGCCATCCTGGAGACCAGATCAAGCCACAGTGAGAAAAAGAAACACAGGATTCTGGAGGAGGGGGATAAAAGACACATTAAGGAGAGAGGAGAAGAAAACCTAGAAGGAGTTAAGAAAAGCGCAGAAACAGTAAGTAAAAGTAGAGATGTGCCCTGAACTAGAGATGTGTGGGTTCGGTTTTACTCAGTTCTTTTAGCCAAAATTATCACAAGTTCTCATTAGTTCGGATTTAATTCATTGGCTATCCAAAACACCTGATAGACGATACTCAATAAGATGCCGTTTTTGAGATCCCAACATATCCGAGTAAAACCGAACTCGCACACCTCTACCCTGAACCCCTTGTTTTGGTTTTGGATCTGAATTTATCTTTGTGTTTTGGTTTTGCAAATCCACCCACAAGTATTTGGTTTTGGTTTTGGATCTGAATTTTTTATTTTTTTTTAAATGATAAAAGAAGTAGACAGAGAACCCTTTTTCATCAAACTTAATTTGACAGGTACCACACCCCCAGCCACACCCAGCCACTCCCCTAAACCCTCCCCCTGGCACTCCCACTTTTCCTCCCCTTTTGATATCGTTTTATATGAATTTTATATGGCTTAATATAAAAATTATATGGAGCGATATCTTTTTGATAGGGTTTTGATATATAATTTGAAATCAAATGTATATAAATGCGATAGTGTTTGATATAAAATGTTATATAACAGCAATAGTGTTTTATATAATTTTATATAAAATGGGCTTTCATCGAAAGTTGTTGCTGGGGAGTGAAAAGCATTCTGTGTATAATGTTAGATGTTGTATCAGCAAGATGCTGTGGTCTCTTAAAATAGTGTGTTGGTTTATAAATTAGGCTTATTAGTGTTGAATATTGTTTATTCAGTTCAAGCGAGATATCTATAAATCTTTATCTAGCAGACCGCTATGCCTACGAACAAAAGAACCACCGCTAAACAAAAAAAGCAGATGAAAAAGGCATATTACATGGTATTGAACCCCGGCAGTTATAGCGGCTTTGATAAGTATTATAAGGCCAATAAAGACACGTTTAAAAGAACGGAATTTAAAAAATTCATGCAAAAACAAGACGCATATACGTCACATAAGTCAGCTAGGAAAAACATTCTCACACATAGCATTGTATCGGTTAGGAGTGGATGTTTCCCAACTTTGAGATGGATCACAGAGAATAAAGGCACCATCTGCATAAGGTCAGACGGGGCATTGTCAAAAAGGTTATGGGAAACTATAGATAGAAGGGGCTTTTACCCAACTTTGAGATGTTAGTTCCCACATATGTTATTTCATTGTGAGAAATGGGAATCTGTTTTGGAATACACAATTAAAAAATTAAAAACAGCCCAGAATACTTACAGAGATATAGATGTTTTACAGGCCTTCATATACAGCTATAATAACACGTATCATAGAATGTTAAAGTGTACACCGTGTGAATTGAACGGATCTAACACATTGCGTGTTTTTAAGACGATATATGGTGAATACTTTAAAACTAATAAAATACAACCGTGTCTAGACGTTGGTGCACACGTACACGTCTCCAAACATAAGGATATATTTCAGAAAGGCTATGAACAGAATTATTCAGAGGAAATATTCGTCATACAGTCTGTGAACACTAAATCAGACATGTCCAGACATAATCACAATTTATCTCATATCATGATTTGTTTTTATTTCACATCATGCTTTGTATATATAAAATAACATAATTTAGTTTGGTAAAATATGACGCGCGTGCTTTTAAACTGTAGACATGTCTATGTCTAATATAGTGCATTTAAATCAATGAATATATACATATATATCAGCAAGCGGGCGATTAAACATTTAACCATAATTTGCGCCAAACTTGTAAAATCATAGCTTGTTTAGACTCGTATGGTAGGTAATTCTCGGGGCATTTAAATGACCTAAACAATTTTAGTATGTCATTACCCAGAGAAAAATGATGTGATTTATTAATAAATAACTTAAAATTTGAACTGCCCTCCCCTATGACCAAAATGACCAAGCCCATAGAGGCGGCGCTTCATCCATTCTACATTTTATAAGGTGGCTGTTTGAATGCTGATATTCACAACCATTTTGAAGACTGAGACAGAGCAAGCTTATACAAGCATATGTAAGTATATGTAAGTATTTATATATATACATATTATTAAATACATATGATTGATTTTGTGTAGAAAATTAATATAGCATGCTTTATTAGCATATTATTACAAGCCTAGAGCGTTCATAGTGCGCCCGTGTGTCTTATATGCATATGAAAATTGTGAAACTAGTGACGATGTTGTTATTTTAAACATAGAAAGATAGAATTTGACAACTTTTTTATTTATACAAATATTACTTGTGTTTTTAACATGTATTAAAATATATATATATAAGCGTGGTAATACCTGATTGTTGTTTTTGTTTAATGAGTGAGTTAGCAAACAGAACATGTTATTAAACACATATGATTGATTTTGTGTAGATACTTAATATAGCATGATTTATTAGCATACTATTACAAGCCTAGCACATTCATAATACTACCATATGCTTATATACTTATTAAAATTGTGTTGTTGAAGATGCACTGTATTACGTAAGACTTGAGTTGGCATATTGTTGAAGATGCACTGTGTCACGTATGACTTGATCGGCATCTAGTGGCCTTTCTTGGTATTGTGGCTATTTGCATGCATGTTAGCTGCCTCTGTAATTAAATAATATGTATAATGGCATTTTTTATAATTATACAGCACTCTTTATTAGCTAACAATTTATTTTGCTAATGGCGATGCTAGCAAATTAACATTTATGGCAATATTTAAAACAGGTTATCACAATTACAGGGTGGCATGATTTAGCGTAATTAAAATAAAATTTTCAATAAATTTTGTGGTTCATAAGCATTGTGTAAATATGATGATTAGCAGCATCGGGTTAATTGTGTGTAATAAAATACATATTTTAATATGTCTGTCAGCATACCGTTTATATAAAAGGCACAACCAAATAATGATGGAGGTATGTACAACATAGTTTTTCCATGTAAAAATATGCGTTAATGGTTACAAATATAAATGATTTGCATATTAATATAATACATTCTTTTAACAGTCAACAAGCCAGAATGTCTGAGATTCCTAACGATGATATGATCATGTGTCTTTCACAAGATGAAGAAGATCATGTATATTGGCCTCTAACCCATAAGTGGTAATATATTGTTTAACAATGCCTACATAAAGTTATTTATTTATATAAAATGTTAAAACTTGTGAATACGCCTTCAACGGCGGCCGCATGATTTAAATTTATTTTTACAAATGTTTATTTGTGCATAATTAATCAGAATTAATCTTACGCAGGTCTGGCCGGTCAATACCTGAAAAGCGCCATCCCATATGGCGCAGAATGCGCATTTCGGGATGATATCAGAATGTACCAGAATCCTTACATGGGGTATGCTTCATCACCGCGGTCACAAACCAGTTGTAAGTACTCATGAGATTTTTAACGAGCATACAAATCGCCTGTAAGTAGATCATGCGATATGTTTCTAAATTATGCATCTGTATTCCACAGACAGTCCTACCATACCATGTGGGCAATCAGCTGTTGAAAACCTTATACGCCGGTACCAGAACTGCCCTGAGAGTATTCCATGGAAAGTAAGTTAATTAAACGCTACTATATGCACAGTACATGCATGTAAATCGATCATGTTTCTACAGAGCAAAATGTATATCACCCTCTGCACATCTAACTGCTTTTTTTGTTTTATTTTAGCTTTCGATGTAGATGCACTATATAATATGGATATGGTGGATTATTGCTGTGCAATAACAGATGATGAAGTGCCTGGAGAACTAGAGGCCCGTACAATAGCGGACGGAACAACAATGCCGGAATCGCCCAAAGCTGACAAAGAGAACCAATGCACACCGGCGCCTCTGAGCAGCCATTATCATCTAGCCGGTTCTACACCATTGATAATGAACCAGTTGTACAATAAAATCAAACCAAATAGACGAGTAAGAGGTTTTCCACACACAACGCATTGGGTGAATAAGCCATTTAATCAAAAACGATTAAAGAGGAGACTGAGTTATACTGACGAATCAGCCCCTAAAAGAAGGTGATTGACACCATTGCAAAGTGTACCAGAAAGTTCTAAGGTTGATGGTAAGAAGCACAAGAAGTTGCCAGGTCAGGACGACGATGACGAGCAATCACCATGTCTTAGTGTTAACACCGGCGCAGTTTGCGCAAAGGTTAAGAGGGCCAACAGGCATGATGAACAAGTGTTAACACTACCACAGAGTCCAACAATATCACCTCAAAAAGAAAGAGCAGGCATACAAAAGAGCATAATGTTATAATTTTGCCACCCACAAGGTCCAGTCCTATTACAAGACCAGACACACAGCCTTGTATTATAATACCAGACACACAGTGTCCATTTTGAGACTGGATGATGATCTGAATCAAATACTGGATGATGATCTGCTTCAAGATGCCCAGGTGTTATGTCCATCAAATGTAGAATCGAGAGACGCGCATTACAGTTCTTGATTTAAAGATAAGATTTATTGACTCTTTAAAATTTTTGCCCATGCGCCTCAGTTGTTTACCAAAAGCGATGGGATTTGAGGGCTCAAAAGGCCATTTCCCGCAATTTTTTAACACCGCTGCTAACCAAAATTATATAGGCGTCATGCCGGATATTCAGCATTTTGGCATACAATATATGATGGAATCAGAGTTAGCTGAATTCAGAGTGGTATGAGAAATACAAGCATAAGCCATTTAACTTCCAGCATGAACTTAAACGATATTGCAAGGAGGTTGTGGTAATATTACAGAAGGCTTGTAACACCTTCCAAGACACCGTTTTAGCAATGGCAATGACTGAAGGGAACGTTGTTGAATATAAAAAAGGGGACCCGTCATTGTTAAGAGGCACGTTGACCCATTTCAACTTACCACATTAGCGTCGGTATGTATGGCCATGTACTGATGTATATTTTTAAAAGAAGACATGTTGGCGCTTGTACCGGGCGATAACTATCATAAGACTCAGAAGCGTTACTCAACATCGGCCATACAGTGGTTAAAGCACATAGCGCATACAGAGGGCGTAGACATAAGACACGCATTACAAGGGGGTGAGAAGAAAGTTGGTAGCTACTACCTGGACGGATACGCCGTTATCAATGGTGTACAAACAGCATTTGAGTTCCAAGGTTGTTTTTATCACGGATGTAGCGCTTATTACAACCCCGATGATGAAAACAGTGACTCAAACGACCTACGGCCAGTTGAGTCACAAGACGCAGGTGAGAATGAACTCTCTTAAACTGCGCGGGTTTCACGTGCATGTTATTTGGGAGTGCAGGTTGAAAAAAATGTTACAAGAGGATGCATGTCTACAGACGTTTCTTAAGGGCAGAGATTTGCCTGAACCCTTGGACCCGCGCGCTGCGCTTTATGGCGGACGTACAAACACCATAAAGTTGTATCACCAAACACAACAGGACGAGCGCATACACTACTTTGATTTTACCAGTCTGTACCCATTTGTCAACAAAACCAAATCATATCCTGTAAAACATCCCAGGATCATTTATAAAGATTTTGGCGATATCACAACATATTTTGGCATGGCCAAAGTAAAAGTGTACCCGCCGTGCGGACTTTTCCTTCCGGTTCTACCGGTTAAAATGCTCTGTAAACTAATGTTTCCTTTATGTCGAACATGCTGTGAGTCTGTGCAAGCAGAGTCGTGTGAACATGACGACAAGGAACGAGCCCTCGTCGGTACGTGGTGTACCGTAGAGTTAAATTTAGCCATTGACAAGGGTTACAAAGTGTGTAAAATCTATGAGGTGTGGCATTTTGATAATCAAGCTGATGATTTATTTTCAGGGTACACTAAATTACATCTCAGGAACAAACAAGAGGTGTCCGGTTATCCCGAATGGTGTACAGACTCTGAGAAACGCCAAGCGTATATAGACGCCTATCAAAAAAATTAAGGGGTGTCTTTACGACTGGATCATATTCATATTAATCCGGCTAAGCACCAACTATCAACACTCTTCATTAATAGTCTTTGGGGTAAATTTGCTCAAAGGTGCAACTTGGCCAACACGGCGATCGTGTCAGATCCCGACAAACTATTTGAATACGCGTTTTTGCCCCACTATGAGGTGTCTTCTTTAGACTTCATAGATGATGACGCAGTGATGGTGAATTGGAAATACGCCAAAGATCATTACACCAGCTCGCGTATTTGTAATATTTTTATAGCCGCAATAACAACGGCGTATGCACGTATTGAGCTGTACAAACTGCTGGATAGGTTGCAAGGTACAGACTCATTTTTGTCAGCAGGCCTGGTGATTGGAATCCGCCATTGGGTGATTATCTAGGTGAACTGACTAGCGAAATCCCGGCTGGTGCGCATATAACAGAGTTTGTCTCAGCGGGGCCCAAGTCATATGGATATCATTTAAATAACGGAAAGACCAGTTTATAAGTTAAAGGAATCACGCTCAATATTGATAATGCGCAACATGTCAACTTTGACAGCCTGAAAGATCTGGTCTTAGATTATCCTTTAAACCCCGAAGGCGACGAACAGAAAAAAAATTTGATTCGCCAGCCCGGTATAGTGCGTTTTAAAAGGTATTGGCAGATTGAAACGCGAGTACTGCAGAAAACGCAAAAGTGCATTCACACTAAACGGAAGCTTACAGATAACTTCACAACGCTTCTGTTTGGGTTTTAAGATGGCTATCAGGCTGCAACATCCCTTTTCATGTATTTTAGCAGGCCCCTCCAATTCGGGTAAAAGTTATTTTGCGAAAATGCTGCTGCAAAATTCCGCTACGCACCTATCGCACGTTCCCGATAATATTGTTTGGTTTTACGCTTGCTGGCAATCAATGTACGATCATCTGCTGTGCGATTACCCTGGTATGCGTTTTATAGAGGGGCTACCTGAGACTTTTAATGACGACCAACTTTTCCTACCCGATAAGGTTAATTTAGCAGTGGTTGATGATCTGATGGAGTCGGCTAGTAATAATTCGGAGATTGAGAAAGCTTTCACAAAGTATGTACACCATAGAAATCTCAGCATCATGTACCTTGTGCAAAATATGTTTTGTCAGGGTAAAAAGAGCAGAACTATACATTTAAATACAAAATATATGGTTCTTTTCAAAAACCCTCGGGATAAATTGCAAGTGACGACGTTGGCTAGACAGATGTATCCCAGTAAATCGAGGTTCTTTTTAGGGGATTTTGAAGATGCGACCAGTATGCCTTATTGGTGTTTACTGGTTGATTTAAGAAACAACACGCTTGATGAGTACCGTTTACGAAGCAGGTTATTCCCGTCGGATACTCCGGTAGTGTACGTCTTTAAAAAGCATACTTCTAAAAAGCTGTAGTTCTTCAACTTTTAGTTATTCGCCATAGCGACACCATCAGCGAGCATGTCGGTGTGCCTACGTCATAATTGGGTGCTTTTAAAAGCATTAATAAAGGCGCCACCGACTCAAAGAAACTCAATTTTTTCCACGGCTTCAAACTATTTGGTGACGGCCATTTGTGAGATTGCGCTCAACACGCTAAAAGGTAAAATACAGTTGTCACAAAGACAGTTGAATTACCTTAAAAAGAAGCGCAACCTTATAAAATCGCTATGTAATAAGAAATTCACCATTGGTAAAAAGAAGCGATTGGTGAAACAGTCTGGCGGATTTATTGGCTCGTTGCTTGGATTTGCTATACCATTAATAATGGGACTTCTGACTAATCGTTGATGGAATACGCTGAGAAAATGTATCTGGTGCCTCAGCAGCAGATAGAGTGCTTGCGCAACAATCCGGGTAACGATGATATACGTAAAACAGCTGCGCAAGGCCTAGATGCAGAGATCATAAACATACTACAGAGTAATGAATTATCATAGTATGATAAGGCTAAGCGTTACACAGCTGCGCTGCAGAAATATCTGGTGTTGAGTAAACAGTCTGATAGAGAGTTGTCAACTTTAACTCTCTTAATGCCTGAAACGCCAACTGTTCCTCAAACGATCAACTCTGGTCAGGTAGCCGGTTCTGACACCATTTATCAAGAAGTTTTGGATGGTGTTAATGACTGGTATAGGAAAAACAGCGCAATACTTTTAAATAAAATGGCCGGGTCTAAACACATCACAAACTGGAATGCTAAAGGCTAGTTTCTATATAAAGGTAAAGCTGTACAGGGCTCCAACATGCTGGATTTAATAAGAAGCGTCACGCAAAGCCACAGCGTGTTGGGCCGTAAAATGCCAAATGGTTGGGCAGAGTTTATGCAGGCCATGGCGGAATTAAATATACCGCCCACCGTGGTCAGCAACGCGTTCAAAAGGCTGCACCTGGACCATTTAAAGGCAGAAACATATACCATTGGTGATAGGTATTTATCAAACCCACTGGCACTACAATCGCATAAGAAAAGATGCTTAAATGTTTTAAGCACCCCCGGGTTAACAACAACACACGGTTACTTACTGCCTAGAAAAAGATCTGTAGAAATGTTCCAGGATACCCCGTGGCTGAGTCTATAACCTGTTTGTATTGTATATTGTTTTTAAACATATGTATTGTAATGAAGTTTAAAAATGTTTGTTTATTATAGCGCTGTATCATTGTACATAAATTGCTTCAAACACCTTTCTGATTTCAACTGCTATGATATTGCAATGACGATGTAACTGTAAATATACTTTTTATCTTAAAATAAAATATGTTTATGATTTAGAATTGTTTGTTTTGTTCTTTGTTTCTAATCAATGTTTATGGAAGAATCTCTCAACAACATAATGTTTAAAACCATTGTTTATTATAGTTATGAAGCATTGTACATAAAATGTTTCAAACGCAGGGTTGATTACAAATTACACATTTCGGCAGCCGCCTTACAAACATTGCAACTAAATGGTCATTACATTTTGCATCATTACTAAAATGGGACATAATTTCCTCATATTTGTAGTTTTTACACATCAAAAATATGAAGTAAATACAATATTGTCCGCATACAGCGCTTGAAAAGCCTTGTAACTGGCGGTTTTGGTGACAAATGCTTTTTGAATTAAAATGTAGGAACTTTATGATATCTTTGGGAAAATAACGCTGTCCAGCGTGAGTCCGTAAGAATCAAAGAAATAACAAACCCCCGCTTCATTAAAATATATGGCCAACCAGTGTTCGCCGGGCTGTCCGCTACTATGCGTGTTGATTACAAACGTGCAGGGGTAATGCACCAGTTTATCAGTAGGCAACATATCACATGCGTAGGTTCCTTTAAAATAACGGTGTGTGCTTGGTTCCATGTAGAGAATACAATTTATCTGTAGCGTGTTCATTTTCTCTTTTTTTTGTGTTTTTTTTTTCTTTTTACCACGTAATGATAATCTTTAAAAGATTTGATAAAATATTAAAATAGTTTATTTCACTTAAAGGTAATCATACAACACATTGCACCTTTGATTAATGTCAATAATATTATCAAATAGAGTATAAATGATCACATTGACCATATGATCCAACGTTTCCGCGAAGCGGAATTCGGCATGTAGATTGCCCATTCTTATCAGGGAAAGGTGTTCTCCGCACTCCTGCTCCGGCGACAGATCAAAAGCAAATAGCGTGCAGCCGTCGAGGTACTCTTCGCGGTCGACCAGTATTCTGGCATCAGATTTTTGCTTATTTGTGATCTGTATGAGCGACATATACTCTCTTACAGCATTACCGTGTTCAAAGTATGGTTGAAATGGTTTTGCCGGGTGCGGTGTTCCATCCAGATAAAGGGATGCAAAGCTCACATTTTTATGTTCAAAACAAAGGGGGTTCCGATAAAGGGCTCCAGAAAATGCTTCGTTGTCCACAAACCCGACTATGACTGTTTTCGGCACTTGACCTAAAAATAGATTTTCTAGATTAAACACTCTACTGCCTGCGGGTACACTGTAGATTTTCATTCTGACCCAGTCAATCGCGTATTTCGCATTGCCGTTTCAGCAGGGACTGTGCATGCCCAATGCACACGGCCGGTGAGACCTGCACTCTTTTCACAAACAGGGATGCTGCGACAATTTGTATTATAAAGGCATCTGCTTCAGCAGCCATTAAACAGAATGAGTCTTTGTTTCTGGTGAGTTTAATCTTCAGGTCAACGGCATTTAAAATTAGTTTATGCTGGTGGAAAAGGTCGCAGTGAAGCGGTCCTAGCAATTCAACCATGCGACTGCGCGGACGCTCCTGCTCGTTTTCTGAAACAAGTGTTAGGGCCGTCTAGCACCCTGTTGTTATGTTCTCCAGCCATATCTTTGTAAAATAATCCTCTGGTGTGCTTTGTTGACAAAGCGTCGGAGCTGTAATTCAATATAGTCTCAATGTGCGGTAGGCGTAAAGATTGTTGTATTGTGATATGAGCCTGTCACCCAAAGTGACATCCACTAAAGGCGACCCGAGCCCCTTGGGTTTTCGCCGTGTTATCGGTTCATACGATCTTGCACGTCACGTACAGCAGGGTGTTGTTCAGATCTTAGTAGTGTTCGCCACTGGCCGCTAAATAAAACTCAAGCGGCGCTGTGTCGGATAATGCCGCTTTAGGTTGAACTTCGACGTATAGACTTTTCTCTATGCTAGTTTGTGTCGGGGGTACGTCAAAAAGGTCCAGCTCTATTTTTGCACATTCAACAGATTCGGAGTGTATGAAAGACATGATGTTTAAAAAATATCACCAACACCGTGCATCGGTTTTCTCTTCTTCTTTAAGCTGCGGTGTCTCCAGTTTTTATTTAAAAAGGGGATGCCCCAAGGAAGAAATGCTATCGTACGCTTCAGTTTTCTTTTAGACACGCCTTTTCTTGTATATATTACTCCTGAACCATCTTGATTGGCTTGATTCGCTTCATGTATTTTATTCACCACCGCCATTGTGGCTTGTCCGATAACATCTTTCGTGATATTACGCGCCGCGGTCTTCACGTGCGGTTTAGCAAACTCTAGACCTCTCTGGAAAAGAGGCACCGCTTTTCTGAAAAGGCTTTGAAAATTTCCACCTAAACCGCATCTGTACATGTAAGCGCTGCCGTGAAAACCGGGTAATCCATTACTTGCTTGTGCTTTATAATATTGCGCGTAGAGCGCCATATCGCCATAATTTTTAACAGCGACCATTCTGTCCGGTTAATAAAATCCCATTTTGCGGCGTCTAAAGTGTAGTTTTACGACTGCTTTCCCAAACTTAAATGCTATGTTCTCGTTCTGGTCATTCTTTATCTCTACGGTAATCGTGTCAAAATGCACTTTGCAGAATGGTACATAATCAGGCTTCTCGTATCGAATTGTGACCATTTCGTTGTTACGCACCTTAATTTCAACTGTCCATAGCAATGGTACATAACTATCACCGACCCTCTGGTGTTCGATAATGTCTGTGTACACATACAACGTATATTGTCCTCCGTAGATGTCAGCACACAGCTTTAAAAACCTAATTTTAGGTTGTAAACCCAGTATTCTTGTCAGCTTAACACCTACTGTGATCTGGTACATCGGCTTATTGTCGAAGGATATGCCGCGTTCGAGGGGATCGTACCATAATTTTAACCCTCCATCCAGCTTATGATGCTCAGGACCTCATTCAGGGTCAGTCGAAGCGGCCGCACGGTCGTACAGAAAAAGGGGCCGGATATGCTAATGAAGCACACGCATGTTGCGTCCCTAAGGTCGGATCGTTAGCTGGCTGACCAAGGGGTGGATGCGGTCAGACTGTTAAAAATGCACCCACATGTCGTACGCATAGCACGTCATCTCCGGCTACATAAGGATTAATCGCGAGCATCGTATACCATCGGAACTGGTCGTACAGCTAAAGGTTGACCATACCCTCTCTTAAGCTCTATGATCAATTCAGTGTAAAACCTCCCATGTCACGTGTGCCATGACAATACTTTGTAATTTATGCACTCCTAGAAAACGCCGTTTGCATAATGAGGCACGCCTGCGTTCGGAACTCCACACCCCCGTTTTCAAGCACCTTCCCATGTTACCACCCACAAACGCCGCAATCTGTCACTCAAACTACCGACCTGGTGGTGTTGAAGGAGAGAGACATTTCTGATCATAGCCGCTAGTTTGCGCACGCACATTGTGACCTGTACGCATGCGCAGTAAAGCGAACATCGGCTGCGTACGACCGTGCGGCCGCTTCGACCGACTCTGAATGAAGTCCTCAATTTCAGCATTAAATTCCTCATGTGCGGGTATTGTATTTCTGTAAGAGCAACATCCCATTCGCCGCTTAAGTGTATCGGCTTTGCAAATTTTGTTGTATAGTTAGAAATCTGATTTTGCGGGAATGTGTCCGCTGAGGCGTTGCTGGGCAATGATATGTAGAACGACTTGTCATCCATCTCTCTCCTTGTTTAGAGCGTAATGCATTTTATATATCTTTTATCTCAGATGCTGCGACCCAACTGTTACATTTTGCGGGGTAACCGCGACACTTGACCAACGTGTATTTCCAACCGCCGACCGTCTTATTTTTTAAAATCTTTTCCACTTTGTAAATCCTGTTATAGCTTTTGGGAATGCTTTGAAGTTCTTCGGGGTAAAAACTGCCTTTTATAACTTTGCCGTACAGATCCGCCAACGTATAAAGCGGCCTAAGTCCTTCAGTGTTCACAGCCTGTATGACGAATATTTCCTCAGAATAATTCTGTTCATAGCCTTTCTGAAATATATCCTTATATTTGTAGACACATACGTGCTCACCGACGGCTAATCGGGGCTGTATTTTATTAGTTTTAAAGTATTCGCCGTACGTCATCTTAAAAATAGTCAAAGTGTTAGAGGTATTCACATCACACGGCGTACACTTAATCGTTCTATGATACGTGTTATTATAGCTGTATATGAAGTCCTGTAAAACATCTATATATCTGTAGGTATTCTGCGCTGTGGAAATAGCGCCACATCTGTGTTTTTAAAGTCCTGTTGAATCTTTCTATAACCGCTGCCTTTACGTCGTTGTTGGTCGTAAAATGCTGTATATCGTATTTTTCTAACACTTTTTTTAGGGTTTTGTTTAGAAACTCTTTACCGCGGTCGGTCTGCAGCTTCTTTGGCACGCAGCCCTGCTGAAATATTTTTTCAAAAGCGCTAGCGACGGTTGCTGCGCTCTTAGACGTTAGGCTTACGGCCCAGGCTCTCTTACTGAATATATTGATAATGGTTAATATGTACTTAAAACCATCATTGTACTTCGCAAGGTCTATCAGTGATACCAAATCGCATTGCCACTGTTGATTTATATCGGATACGCAGATCATGTTCCTTTTATAGTTTTTCCAAGCCGGCTTATGTAACGTATATGCTCTTGATTTTGCAGCCATATTTTAATTTCCGTTCTTTTAAAAATGCATTTATTGGCCTTTTAATATTTATCAAAACCACTATAACTGTCGGGATTCAATACCGTTTAATACGCCTTTTTCATCCGCTTTTTTCGATTAGCGGCGTGGCGTGATGTGCCGTTTTTTTTGTTCGTAGGCATAGCTGTCTGCTAGATAAAGAGGTATTTACTTTTATAGCTATCACGAAGGGTTAACAACAATACTGTCTGATTAAACATTGAACTAATTTTATATCAAACACTATCACATTTATATACATTTGATTTCAAATTTTGTATCAAAACCCTATGAAAAAGATATTGCTCCATATAATTTTTATATTAAGCCATATAAATTTTATATGAAGCGATATCAAAAAGGGGTGGAAAAGTGGGAGTGACATGGGGAGGGATTATGGGAGGGGCTTGGGGCGTGGTACCTGTCAAATTAAGTTTAAGAAAAAGGGTTCTATATCTACTCACATGGAAAAAATCAGGGGTTCTGAATAGCTCACTTTAATCGGTATACAATCAGGAAACTGGGTGCCGGAATCCCGACAGCCGGCTTCCCGACTGCTGTTTCCTGGTGTGGGATAAATGACCAGCGTCTATTTCTAAACATCTGTCATTTTCCCAACGCCGGGAGACTGGCACCTGGCATCCCGATCAAAGGGATGCCTGGTGCCATGAGCGGACAGCCACAGGGGGGAGGGTTATGTTTAGGGCACCCGGGGGGTATTAGGGTTAGGAACCCCCCCGGGAGGGTTAGGGTTAGGCTAGGGGGAGGGAGGGTTAGGGTTAGGCAACCCCCTGGGACATAGGGTTAGGCACCATGGGGGGGAGGGTTAGGTTTAGGGTTCCCGGGGGGGACTTGGGGTTAGGCTAGGGGAAGGGGGGGTTAGCATTAGGCACCCACAGGGTGCCTTAGGTTTAGACAGCAGGGAAGGGGGGGTTAGGTTTAGGCACTTAGAGGGGGGATTAGGGTTAGACACTGGGGGGAAGGTTAGGGTTAGGCACCCCTAAGGGTGCCTAACCCTTAAGGGTGCCTAATTAGGTTTGATAATACTTACCTTGGATGATCGGGATTTCCTCCTCTGTCAGGATGCCGCTGTCGGGATTCCAACCGCTGGGCATGGGTCCGGCGGTAAATCTTATCAATTCCTGAATCAGCTCCTTTGTGCTTATATCCATTTAATCTCCTCCCTGTTGACTTTATTATTGAAATTGCCTCCTCTCCAATTCTTTTGGATTATTTGAATCCCTATTATTTTGAGCCTTGTCAGGTTGCAGTTGTGTTTTATTCTAAAGTGCATCTCCAGTCCCTTTTGGATTTTTCTTATGTGTTCAGTGGCTCTAGCTTTCAGCGTGCGGGCAGTTTTGCCCACATACTGTTGCCACAGGGGCACTCTGCTAGATATATCACTCCTGTGGTGTTACATGTAAAGAAGTCCTTTATTTTGAATGTCTCTTTAGTCTGTTGTGAGGAAAAGGAGTCTTGTACTCTCGTTGTGTATGTGAGTGGTGAGTATACATGCAGGAAGCTGCCTACAAAATGTTTGACCTACCTCCCCTCTCACCCACCTACCCCTCACTGATGGCTGCACAGCAGTTTCCCTGGGGAATGTATGAAAGTTGCCAAAAGCACAAATCATATGGAGAGTTATCCCTAAAGGAGAAACTTACCCACCGCAGTGAGGAAGGATAATACAAGTGTTACTACATTTACAATGGTTGGAAGTAACATTACAGTTATTAATCCAGTTGAATATTAGTTAATAAATAAGATTATTTATTTTACACTTTAGTCTAAGGGCAGCAATTCTGACCACACAAATACTAACCTCAATCAGTTGATTCACTTTCCTTCCCTTTAACCAATTGTATTAATAGAGTTGGACCCCTCTCTATCAAGTGCTGCCACTGATTGTGGAACCAACCCAGATCCCCAGAGTTCAGTATATCTAAATTAAAATACTAAAGTTCATGTTTTGAGTTATTTATCAAACAACATACAACATGTGTAAGCAAAATGTAATGGATGTGTGGTCACATATATGTTAACATCAATAATTCACATATTAAGGTATGCACAAAATAATGGACATTGGGCCTTATTCAGTGGTGCTTGCTATTTGCAAGCGCTTGCTCTGAATCAGGGCAGATTTAAAAAGAAAAAAATCCGCCTCCAGGCCGCACGCACAGCTGTGGGTGACCACCCACAGCTTTTGCGAGCGGCCTGGCAATGGTCACAATTATCGCGACCATTGGGCTTGCGACGAGACCTTTGTGGTAGGGTCTCGGTTCCCGCAAGTCCGAGTGAACTTCCTGCTCTAATAGAGCAGGAAGTTCACTACTGACATCACAAATTATGTCAGTAGGGCAACCAACAAATGGCAGGTGTTCCTTTGGGAACGCCTCTGTTTGTCCAGCCACCCCCAATCCCCGCCTACAAAATGGGGCAAACTGTTGATCAACATCGACAGCTGCCCCATTTTGTAGCGAGCCCCAGAGTGAGTGAAGTTCTCACTCGCTCCGAGGCTCGCGCACACACATTGCGCATGCTTTGCATGCGCACTGGCTGACCATCGACTGGCTTGCGAGTGATATGCGCTCACGAGTGGGTCTGAATCAGGCCCATTGTATGCTAAGTACTATGGTGATTAAGATTGAATATAATTGATAAGAACAAAAATGTCACCATAAGCTGTTTATTAATTTATTGTAATTAACACTTGTAAATATAAACCGTTAAGCTAGCTTAATACTAATAAAAAATGACAGACACAACTGCATTGGTTTAAAGATCAATGGTATTTATTTAATTAATTTTCATTTAATAATAAGGGTGGCAAAGAAGGACACTACCACACACCAGCTCTAGCCAATTGACTACCTTAAAAAAATTGGAGGATGACTAAAACACCCCCCCTCTATAACAGCATAACCTGCATTGTGCAGGACTCACCACACCTTACTATGTCACAGTGTGGACGCTCCGTAAGGAAACGTCCACTGTCCTCTGGCAGGGGTAGGACATACCCACCATCTTTCAAAACGACCACTTATGCCACATGTGGCTGCTGGCTAGTAGCGCCTTCCTGCCTTGTGACACCTCTATAACTTATTTTAAAGGTTAGTAAGACAAATAAACATATTACTTTAAAGCTTTGGTGGGTGGGTTGGTGGGACTTCCAAACTGCAAAGAGGCTGAACCCTATTCAAATTCCTCCTTAAATAGTTCCTTAAAGGTATACGCCCTATAAACCATTCATAGGCTAAATCCTATGCCCATCACTATCAACAAAACCAATTAATCTACCTAGCAACAGGTTCCCAACCTTTAACCAATTACAAAAAATTAGGTCACTTATATGCTTTGTGCCTATGCAGCCCTCAGCTTATTTAAGCTGTCCATTAATTTATTGTAATTAACACTTGTAAATATAAACCGTTAAGCTAGCTTAATACTAATAAAAAAATGACAAAGACACCACTGCATTGGTTTAATGATCAGCGGTATTTATTTAATTAATTTTAATTTAATAATAAGGGTGGCAAAGAAGGACGCTACCACACACCAGCTCTAGCCAATTGACTACCTTAAAAAAATTGGGGGATGACTAAAACACCCCCCCTCTATAACTGCATAACCTGCGTTGTGCAGGACTCACCACCCCTTACTATGGCACAGTGTCGACGCTCCGTAAGAAAACGCCCACTGTCCTCCCTCAGGGGAAGGACATACCTGCCGTCTTTCAAAAGGGTAAGTGCCCCACAACGACCACTTATGCCACGTGTGGCCGCTGGCTAGTAGCACCTTCCTGCCATGGCTAGGTTCTGAAAAACCACAGCCCTGCCACGCTCAGCTAACCTATACCCTAAATGCACCTAGCCCCTAATCAACTAAGAAATGCAAAAATATTTTGAAGGAACACTTCTAAACTGGTGTCAGAAAGATGCACCCCATCTGACCTGAAGTATTGTGGACTCTGTAAAGGCAACAACTGATGTCTAACCACTACTCCCCCGGAAGCAGACACATATTTAAAAATAACTGAACACAATGGATGAATGGTATGCGCTCTCAGGATGACCTTCTGACTGTACTACTAGTTGCTCACTCTCAGGAGGTGTCCCAACCTCCTATGAATAATCAAATAGTGGGAGAAAAAATGAGAGGAAGTTGAGCGCTCTGTGGTGTGACTCTGTGTGGTGTGGGTATATGTGAATTTTACCCCTTACCTATATGTCTAGAACTAGGGATCTATGTGTTCTATATAATCTATGTGGTGAGAATATCAACACCACTATATTTATTTTTATTTATTTATTAACAGTTTCTTATATAGCGCAGCATATTCCGTTGCACTTTACAATTGGAAACATTGAAAGAAAAAAACAGGGTAATAACAGACAGACATAGAGGTAAGAGGGCCCTGCTTGCAAGCTTACAATCTATAGGGAAACAGGCATTGATACACAAGGATAGGTGCTATATATATTGCAATTTGGTCTGGCCAGAATGCAGAGTTTCTTGGTGGGCTGCATGATCCAGTCACATAGGAATGTTGGCAAAATGTCAGGAGTATGTGAAAGAAAGACAATAAGTGAGGTTATGTGTGGACTGTGAGAGGGGATGTAATAAAACATGGAAGCTATGAAGGTTATGTGGTCGGTTCTGGTATCTGATAAGCTTGTCTGAAGAGGTGAGTTTTCAGGGAACGCTTGAAGGATTGAAGAGTAGAGGTAAGTCTTATTGTGTGTGGTAAGGCATTCCATAGAGTGGGTGCAGCCCGAAGAAAGTCCTGTAACCGTAAATGGGAGCAAGTAATGCGCGGGGATGAGAGACGCAGATCTTGTGCTGAGCGGAGAGGTCGGGTTGGGAGATATTTTGAGATGAGTGAAGAGATGTATGTTGGTGTAATTCGGTTAATGGCCTTATGTGTAAGTAACAGTATTTTGTATTGAATACGGTAGAAAACAGGCAACCAATGGAGGGACTGACAGAGCGGGGCAGCAGACGATGAACATTTGGCAAGGAAGATAAGCCTTGCAGCTGCATTCATAATGGATTGTAATGGCGATAGCCTGATTTTGGGAAGACCAGTAAGGAGACTATTGCAATAGTCAATGCGGGAAATAATGAGTGCATGCATTAGAGTTTTTGCAGTGTCTTGTGTGAGATATGGTCGAATTTTGTATATGTTTTTTAGATGTATGTAACATGATTTTGAGACAGATTGAATGTGGGGAACAAAGGACAGTTCAGAATCAAGGATGACACCAAGGCAGCGAGCTTGTGGGGTGGATTGTTGAGTTATCAACAGTGATAAAGAGTTCAGATTGGTAACTGTTATTGGCCGGTGGAAATATAATTAATTCTGTTTTAGAAATATTAAGTTTCAGGTAGCGAGATGACATCCAAGATGAAATGGCAGAAATACATTCAGTGACACGGACCAATACAGATGGTGATAAATCTGGAGAGGATAGGTAGATTTGAGTATCATCCGCATACAGATGGTACTGAAATCCAAAAGAGCAGATTAGTTTGCCAACAGAGGTGGTATAGATTGAGAATAGCAAAGGACCTAAGACAGAGCCTTGCGGTACTCCAACTGATAGAGGTAGCGAAGAGGAGGCAGAATCAGAAAAACAAACAGAAAAAGAGCGATCAGATAGGTAGGAAGAGAACCAAGAAAGGGCTGTGTCCTTAAGACCTAGGGATTGTAATGTTTGTACGAGAAGAGAGTGGTCAACAGTGTCAAAAGCAGCAGAGAGATCTAGAAGAATTAGAAGTGAGTAATGGCCTTTAGCCTTGGCAGTGACCAAATCATTTACTACCTTAGTCAGTGCTGTCTCTGTGGAGTGCTGGGAACGGAAGCCAGACTGAAGTGGGTTCAATAAGTTGTGGGTGTTAAGAAAGTGTGTGAGGCAGGTGTAGACAAGTCTCTCCAGTAGCTTGGAGGGGCATGGGAGCTGGGAGATAGGACAGTAATTTGAGAGAGTGTTAGGGTCAGAATTTTGTTTTTTCAGAATGGGAGTAATCACTGAATGCTTGAACAGTGATGGAAAGATGCCAGTAGAAAGAGAGAGATTACAGATTTTAGTTAGGGTTGGGATGAGCACAGGAGACAGAGCTTTACTAATTTGTGAGGGTATAGGATCTAGAGGAGAGGTAATAGAGTAGGAGGATGAGAAGAGTGTAGATACTTCATATTCATTTGTGGGGTCAAATGAAGAGAATGTGCCAGAGGGTTCAGGTAGGGAATTGAGTAGGTCACTAGCTGAGGAAGAGAATAACATTTAATTTTGGATATTATCAATCTTGTCCTTGAAATAGGAAGCAAGGTCTTGTGCACAGATAGTAGCAGGTGGCTTGGGTGAGGGAGGGGTAAGAAGCAGTTTAAATGTATTAAAAAGTCGCTTGGGGTTAGAGGCTTGAGCAGAGATAAGAGATTGGAAATATATTTGCTTGGCAGTGTCCAGAGCAGTACGATAAGAGTTGTAGATAGACTTATATGTGATGAAGTCACTTGGAGTGCGAGACTTTTGCCACTGACGTTCTACTTTACGTGAGAGTTTTTGTAGATGCCTTGTTAAGTTAGAATGCCACGGTTGACATCTGAGTCTACGCGGAGTGTGATGGGTAGCTGGAGCTACTTCATCGAGGGCTTTTACTAGAATCTGGTTTAGGTGTGATGCAGCAGTCTCTGGAGAAGTGAGTGCAGAAATTGGTGAGAGTCATTGTTGTAGAGAGGTAGATAGTTGTTGAAAGTTAATCACATTAATATTTCTGCGGGTTTTAGGAGGTTTGGTTGATTTCACTGACATTGAGGTTGATGTAATGGAGGATAGTGTGCAGGTGATAAGGTTGTGATCTGAGAGAGGGAAAGGAGCATTAGTGAAATCAGAAACTGAGCATAGTCTGGTAAATACAAGATCAAGGCAGTGGCCCTCCTTATGAGTAGAGGAGTCAGTCCATTGGGAGAGGCCAAGAGAGGAGGTTAGAGAGAATAGTTTGGAGGCATGAGGAGATTGTGGACTGTCAATGGGGATATTGAAATCACCCATAATGATGGTGGAGATGTCTGAGGATAGGAAGTGAGGGAGCCAGGCTGAAAAATGTTCCAGAAATTGTTGCGGTGGCCCAAGCGGGCGATAGATAGCAGCAACTCGCAGAGAGAAAGGGGTGAAAGTCCTGATAGAATGTACTTCAAATGATGTAAATGTGAGTGAAAGTACCTGTGGGAGAACTGTGAATGTGAAAGATTGGGAGAGTAATATTCCTACCCCACCTCCTTTACAATTTCTAGGCCTGGATGTGTGTGAGAAGTGTAGGTTACCATGGGAAAGTGCAGCAGGGGAGACAGTGTCTGATTGTGTGAGCCATGTTTCTGTTATTGCCAGAAGGTTGAGGTTAGTTGAAATAAAGAGGTCATGGATGGATGTTAGTTTGTTGCAGACAGAGCGTGCATTCCATAAGGCACATTTTAGTGACTTGGATGGTGAAGGGAGGCACGCAATGTTTATGAGGTTAGCTGGATTTATAGTTTGTTGTGGGTGTGGCATGTGGGTTGGGCCTGGATTTGGAGATATGTCACCAGCTAATAGAAGCAACAGGAGCGAGATATAAATATATTTGTGGGATTTGACTGAATGTTTGTTATGGCGAGAGATTGTGGATGTTATTGTCAATGTGTTTAGATAAGTTAAAAGCTCATATGTGTTTGTAAGAGTAGAGGAAAGTAATGAGGCAGCAATATGTACAGAAGGATGAGCTGCAGGGAGAGTAAAGGATGTAGTAGTCTTAGAAATGATTCCATGGAGTGAGATCATTAATAGAAGTTTCTGATACATTTTTGAAATACATTCATAAATGTACAACACACAAACTACTGGTAAGGAATGATATTGTTATTACCTTGTCGTAGATGTTGTTCAATGTTTGTTCAATATATAGTAATATATGTCAGAGACAATTCCTTGATAAGTCTGATATGTCTGGTGGGCAATACCTGTAGGCAGAGTGTTCTATTGGTTAGATAATCTTGGTTGATGTTAAAATCAATTCTGTCTTGTCGTCTCGTGGACAAAAACTTTCGGCAGTGTTTTCAGTATTTGAACCAAAAGTACATGGTTTTCAGTCTTATAGTTAATTGCAATTCCCCCCTGACTGCTGGCTCGTACCTCCGTGTATGTGAGTGTGAGGGTGACTAGAGGTCTAAGTATTAAGAAAAACGGTGACAGTGCATAAAATAAAATAGAATTAATTTATTTGTAGACACATGCAGCAAGGGCTGCTAAATGGGCTGCAATGTTCTGATAAAAGTCAATAGTGGGTATAAAGTTATGGTAGATGAAACGCATTGGGACCACCAGAACTTTATACCCACTATTGACTATTGACAGGGGGGACCAGCAGAAGCCAACTGGTAAGTACAATCTAACATACCTAAACAACTGCATTTATAGTGTCCAGAGCACCCTGATATTGCACTCATTATCTCAAGATACCCGTGAGGATGCATTTAAAAAGCCTGAAAAATTGGATTACAATTAACTATAAGACTATGAGACTGAAAACCATGTACTTTTGGTTCAAATACTGAAAACACTGCCATAAGTTTTTGTCCACCAGACGACAAGACAGAATTGATTTTAACATCAACCAAGATTATCTAACTAATAGAACACTTATCAAGGAATTGTCTCTGATATATATTACCATCTATAGTGGTGTTGATATTCTCACCACGTAGATTATATAAAACACGTAGATCTCTAGTTCTAGGCATATAGGTAAGGGGTAATATTCACATATACCCACACCACAGAGTCACATCACAGAGCGCTCAACTTCCTCTCATTTTTTCTCCCACAATTTGAACATACTTAAAAATAGCAGCATTGACCTTTTTCCTACATTTGTCTATGGCCACCAGATCCCTGGAACCTCTCCAAACAAATATAGGTATCATCTCTGACCACACTACATGAGCATCGAGCCAGCATGAAGCCACATCTGCCAAATCCACCTTCACTTTCAAAATCAGGTCAATACCTTTTACCTGCCCTATGTCATTGCCACCAAGGTGGACTGCCAACCATCCTGTCCTCCCCCAAAGATGTTCTTTCTTAAAAATTAAATCCAAAAACGCTGCCCACCTTAAACCATGCACCCCTATCCATCTAACCTTACTCCCCTCCAACATCAATGAAGCCTTCCTAGCTAATGGATGCCTTTCGGCCCAAAATATGTAGGAGTGACCTACAATCCACACTTGCTCCATTGACATATGGGGTGCTGTAAAAGAAGAATCCCTAAATGTCAGTATCCTTACCCAGAAACTAAATAACTGAAACGATTAACACAAAAACTGAGTTAGTGACGAATGATAAAAACCCAAGTGAAGGAGAAAAATAAAAACCACCCGTGGACCTTGATTTTCAGCCAATTGTAATTTAGGCCCCCTCGGAGAAAAATTAAAAATCCCTTCACACCCCAATTTTTGAATGCTAGCCATTCAAAAACTGATGGGTAAGCAACGTTTTTGGGTTAGCGCAAACCGGCGCAACTTCAAACCTTATCAAAACGAACATAAGACTTAAAAGCAGAAGACTTCCAACGGCCCATCTCCTGGATGGCTGAAGCTGGAAAACCACTGGCCACTGCGCAAGTAGCCACTCCAATGCGAAATGAGTGGGTACCATAGTCCTCACACTTCAAACCCAACCTAACAAGGCATCGCTTAAAAACTGCTGCAAATTGAAATTTAGTAAGGGGCATGGAGTCTGCATGCAATAAAAATTGCCCCCTACTTCCGGCCGCAACTGCAAGTAATGCCTCACCATTTGCAATGGGCAAATCTCAGCTACTACATTACTTTTAATAGACAACCAACGACCCTTTCCCATTTGATCAGTTTTGGAGTGAGGAATCTTACAGAGAACCGCATCCTCTTTTAACACAACGTTTTTAAATAATAAACCGGTATCCCTTGAATATTTACTTGAAGCCACTAACTCACTAATTCTAAAGGCCCCAAAGAAAGCAAAAGAAAAAGCCAATTTAAACAGAACTGCCTCAAAATCCGAATCTGACACCGACTGAAGGATTACTAACAAATCTTGCAACAATCCCAAATCAATGGACCTACGTGAATCAGCCGGCGATGGCCTCTCTCTAGCCCACCCCTTCAGGGCCCTTGACAAAATAAATGACTTGGTGGGATCGCAAGCCTAGTTAACTTTAGCAAAAAAGGAAATCCCTGCTAAAGCAGAAGCCATGGAAGATTTAGACCTCCCCCGACTATAGTGTCCCCAAACAAATTCCATCAAACAATCCTCTGCTGATTTACCCTCCCGCTGGTGACTACAACAAAAAGCCTACCACTCATGCCAAGCAGATGAATAAGCATGCAGTGTAGATGGCGCCAAGGATTTCCATGCCAAGAATGCTGGTTATTAACTGCGTGAACCACTACTAAATTGTCCCACCGAAAGACAATGTTCTGATTCGACAATCTTTTGGCCCACAGCTTCACAGCCACAATTATTGGAAACAATTCCAACAAAAGCAAGTTAGCCGTAAAACCATGTGAAAACCAAGATGGAGGCCAAGGGGCAGCACACCATTCCCCTTGGAAAAAAGCCCTGAAACCTGAAGAACCTGCCGCATCAGTGAACAACTGAATAACTGAATTTGACACCGGCCTGAAAGTCCAGATCAGTTCCTAATTGAAATTAATCAAAAACGAGGACCACACCCATAAAACGCCCTTTATCTCTTTAGACAACCGTATTGTATAATGCGGCTTGACAACTCCTGCAGTTGCCCTCTCCAGCTTCTGACAAAAAACTTTCCCCATTGGAATTACCCTACTGGAAAAAAGTGAAGGAGCCGAGGAGGGGCTGAACCTGATGCAGTCCCACCCTCTCCTTTCTCAAACATTCCTCTATCTGAGCCAAAAGCTTTAGCACCTTGTCTGCCAGAATGCGGCAACAACCCACTTCTGTGTCCACTTCTATGCCCAGATAGGAAAGGCAACATGCAGGGCCCTCCGTCTTGTCATGTGCGATCGGAACCCCCATAGCACTGAACAACGGGCGGGCTGAAAACAAAATATCCTGACAAACGTTACTGTCTCTTGGGCCTATAAAAAGAAAATTGTCCAAGTAATGTGCTATGCCACTGTGGCCGGTGCCTGCTTGGATGCACCAATGCAAAAACTTACTGAATTTCTCAAAATATGTACAAGAGACAGAATAACTCATGGGTAAACACTTATCTAAGTAAAAAAGGCCATCCAAATTAAAACCCATGAACCTCAAGGAATTGGGATGATGCGGAAGAAGACAAAAAGCGGACTCAATGTCCAATTTCGCCATCAATGCCCCTGGGCCAAAAGCCCGAATCAAATCAAGGGCTTCCTCAAATAACTGGCAACGAACTCTTCAAAACTCGACAGGAATTGCGACATTAACAGAGGCCCCCTGAGGATAAGACAAATGCTGTATCAAGCGGAACTTCCCTGGAACTTTCTTGGGCACCACCCCTAAAGGAGAAATGCACAAGCCGGGGAAGGGTTCACGTAAGAAAGGGCCGCCCATCCGGCCCAAATTAATTTCCGCTTCCACCTTCCGTATCACCACCTGAGGCAACTCCCTTGCTGACCTTAAATTCCTGTGAACAACAACTTGTACAGAATCATTAATGGGCAAACTGAAGCCAGAGCTAAAACCTGCCCACAAAAATTTTGCATCTTCCCCTTTGGAGTATCTTGCCAGCCATTTATTCAATTCTGCTAAAACCATTGGGGATGTTGCCTTACTTATTACCTCCACTACCTGCAACCCGCTCAGGCTGACCTTCCCTTGCTGTCGACTTACACTCTCTAGCTGGGTGACCTGCTCCACAAATTCTGCATGAGTGTCGAAAACAATAACTCGTGCCCCTATGACATGTAGAGTCATTGTATGCAAAACATTTACCCCTAGACGCGTACCTGGGCCCAGCCTTAGATGTGGAGATGTGTTTTTTGCCATGGCCCTCAAATGGGTTTTTGTTCTGCTGCGTAACCTCCAACCAGAACTCCACATCTTTGTAGCCTAAAGGCATAGTTTTATTTCCATCCTGCTTTTTTCGAAATTTCTCATCATACTCCCTCCAAACATAACCCCTCGACTTTAGAAACATTTTTTTAACCAAAAATAAGTATTTCAAAATGTTGGGATGTTCGTTGGGCCTTGTTTTCAAATAAGATACTGAAAAAATTAAAAAAACCTTAACCAGTGATGAAAACTCCTAAAAGCATTCTCACCCATGCCTCCCACTTTTTTAGCCTTTTTGTGAGCCTGCCTCATCTCATCTGTAAGTGTAAACATGTCTACATACTTCCCCTTATGATCTTCTCCTTCATTCTTTTCCTTAATCCCCTAGTTACAGCTATGTTTGCCCAATGTACCATTTCTGAAAAAAGCACAGGCTCTGAAGAAGGCCCTGTCGCGGCCTTATCTTTCTGCTTTGTTGCTTTTTTAGCTAACCTGTGCTCAATCAACTTCGCCAACTTTCGCGGGTGCTTGGGTGAACCCGAAGATTTGCTACTAGAAGAAGATGCAGATGATGAACTGACAGACGACATATGGGAAACCGCATGCTCACCAGATCCAGATGGCCCAGGAATCTCGACTGCTCCTGCATTTGCTGCTGTCATGGAACTGGAGGAATCACCAGTTAACACCCTTTGCTCAGTCGCTGTCTGTGTCTTCCTCTGCATGGCTTCCCCTGGTGCCACCTGCATCGCCAAAGTGCTAGCTACCTCAGAACCAGAGACAGGAAGTTAATGCCTCGGGTACCACAAATTCTGAATCAGGAGTGGGGTGGGGGGGTTGTGCGCTGGCAGGCACCGGGAAGACTGAAGGCAAAGGGGGGGTGGTGTTAGTTGAAATTGCGTGGTATTTGGGTCGAGCGGCAGGTGCAGGGTTGGCCACTGGCATAGTATTCACCAGTGGGTAACCAGGTAACCACTAACCCGGTGTTACGTAACCAGTTTGCCAGGGATGCGCGTTTTGGCTTGTAGGGAGTTGAAAAAGGGGGAAAGCTGGCTGCCAAAATGGAGATTGCCCGTAAACTGATACCAGCGTGGGATTTGCTTGGAATGATGCTGTAAGTGGCATAAAATTGGGGCTGGGCATAAAATTCTGTTGGCCGCCTGGCGATCAAGTGGACTGGACAGCAGCCGGTGAAGATTCTACTGATGGCAAATATGAGGTGACAAGCGGGGTAGCCAGTAAATGCAAGTATTGCTGTCATGTGGTATTTGCTGGAAAAACCTGCAACCCAGGTAAACCAGAAGGGAATGTACTAACAGTTATTGACCTGTGCATCCCTAATGCTAAAGGCTGGGGCTGCATGTCCAT